>PVIU01000142.1:0-434899 GCA_004026605.1 Ondatra zibethicus
ACTAAGAATACTTTCAAGTGAAAGATTGGGCTCTCGCTTAGACTAAATTTCCTGGTGATTAGTGGGCACGCTCTGCAATCTCTGGGGACGGTGTATGGCTGTCATGCTCGTCTAAGGCTGTGGAAGAGGGTATTTGCTGCGCCCCACTATCCATTTCTGTGTATGTCTTCACTCGTGCACATGGTCATTGAGAGCAGACCACCGTTCCTAACCTTCTTTGTACCTAGCTGTGCTCATGTGACATTTCTGAAAGAGGAAACAGCAGATTTTGAAACCGTCCTGGTTTCTAATACCTGTGGAATCACTGTGTTAGCATGGGATGTGCTCTCTCTCTCTCTTTCTCTTATTCATGTGAGTTAAAGAATAGTTGATATGGGTTAATAAAAATATTGCTACAATGATTTTAGATATGCCTATTAAAATATTATTTTTCTTTTGTGTCAATGCCTTCTTTCCTTGTAATGAATATGAGATCCGAGACTAAATCAGTTTGTTTTCATATTTACAGCTGCAGATGCATTCAGTCGCTTATATTCTTCTTATGAGTATGAGATATATTCACAAAGTTTAGAAAACTCAGTGAGGGATTAATATTCAACATTTGTTCCTAAATATGAGATAAATACAAGAAACAAAAGTTAGTTTTCCTGAAATTAGTAATTTAATGTAGATATTAAAATATTCTTTTAAAATAGTGTTATTGTGAATACTTCTAGTCTCCCATATTATTCCAGACACATTAATCCCAAAAGACTATATGAAATGATCTCGGCTCTTATGATCGAGATAACCCCTTTATATTTTAGTTTTTCCCTTGTTACTATAATGATGAGTTCAACATCTCTCTAAGTTGCAGAGGTGAGATTCTAGAGCAGTGGTTCTAAACCTGTGGGTCACGACCCCTTTGGGAGTTGCCTATCAGATGTCCTACATATTGGATATTTACACTAAGATTCATAACAGTAGCAAAATTACAGTTATGAAGTAGCAATGAAAATAATTTTACGGTTGGGGGGTCACCACAACATGAGGAACTGTATTAAAGGGGCACAGCATTAGGAAGGTTGAGAACCGCTGCTCTAGAAGTACTTGCTCATGGGCCGATTAAGCTTTATATTGGTTTTAAAATAGAGCCACAGAAAGAAGGGTAAAAGGCATTTCTTACCTTAGACATGATCTAAAGTAGCATTATAGTTTTTAAAAGGTTTTAATTATGCTTTAGTTGCTAAGATGAAAACGCGGAGCGGAGAGAATCAGTCCTTAAGGTACATTATTCTTTCCTCCTAGGATCTCTTTTCACACCTAGGGTGGCATCACATAGATGGGCTGTGTCGTTGGATGGTGGTGGGGATTCTGAAGAATACTGAGGATGATGGAGACTGGTGCTTACAGCTACTGAAATGTGGTTGCATCCGGGATTTAGCTCCTTTCTTATCTACAGAGGCCCTTGTGTCGCTTTCAAAGGATGAAGTCTGAGGATCAGCTGTTGTTTGAAGTCTAACGGGAAAGATTTTGGGTTCCCTCTCACTCTGGAATCAAAACTTTTTGACTTCATCTTGGCTTGTTAGTATCACTTTCTAAGACCAATCACTTATTTCAGAGTGGTATCCTAGGGATAGTTAAGTACTAGCTGGCCTGTTGGACTGCGCTGTATTAGAAATGCATGCTTTGTGATCCTCACCAAAGAATCATCCTTGGTGTATCCTGTGGAAGAGCAGCGGTCCAGACAAGTAATGTCGAGGATCACCCTGTTCTTGGACTCTCTGAACATGCTGATGGGTGAAATGATAGGAAGCGTCATGTCTACTGAGAAGTGACCGTGACCAGAGTTGATAAGCACTGAGCCTCTGCCTCTAAACGTGATGGCCCCCAAGCTGACTCGAAGCTTAACACAGAATCTCATGGTTACCTTTGATTAAGAAGTAAGTTTTAGGGTTTCCTTCTCAGTACGGGTGCAGTTGCTATGCGGATTTGTCTCTTAAATTATGGGATGGAGGCCATGCTGATGATGTTAAAAGTTAGCAGTCACAATTTGCATAACTTTTTAGACCTTGTAAGACGTCATGAATCTAAATGCAGACACCTACTGAGCATCGTGGAAAGGCATGCAATAAATTGAACCACACTCAAGATGCAGTTACCTTTGGTTCTGGTGAACTTATCTCCTGTTGATGAGGGTATTTGGGAAGGAGAGGAGGTGAGGAGGCCTGGGTGGGCTGAAAGCACTCACAGGCCAGGTCAGAGGCAGAGGTCAGAGAAGAATGACACGGAGGGGAGGGGGACAGACAGCTGGGGAAACGCGTGGCAGTTCCATCTCCCGAAGCAAATGAAGGTGGCTTAAATGTTGAGGAAAGACAAGATGTGATTATGACCGTGTTCACATGAAGGGACCTGGTCCTCAGCAAGTACCTTTCACATCTAATAGCTGGAAAGGTCGTAAAATATCTCAGGGAAAAGTGGTATAAATGTATTCTTGCTTTGAAAGCACTGACTTAGCCTGTGGAATTTTAATTTCAAAATCTCAATGGGTATGATTTGGGGACTGTGGGTGGTTGGAGATAACAGTGTTCTATTAGTCTTGTCTGTGAGGCCTTTCTTCCCCCCCTTCAACATGAGGGCAGTAAAGCTCTAACGCTCTGCAATGACACTTAACTTGCCCTTCAAGTTGGTTAAAGTAAGGTAAACAGTTGCACACCTAGGGAGTCGGAACCTCTTTGAGCATAGCGTGAGCTGTTTGCTGAGTTAACCTTAGTAGGATGAATGCCATGCGTAGGATACTATCTGAAATAGGCAGGTAGATCACTAGACAAACCTGTCTAGAGATGAGGAAGCTGACGGATAAAGTGGGGATAACCATATTTCCTAGTTCTCTGGGTTTCAAAAATTAAAGATGTTGGGTTCTGAGACTAGCACCTGACACTAAAAGTTAATGGTTAGCTATCATTACTAATATTAGAGTATTAGAAAGGCGATAGGTTTCAGTATATAAAAGTTAAATTTATAGTGACAAAGGAATAATGGGACAGTGGAATTGTACCGTACAAATCCCCACCATTCTAATAAACTATGTTGTGTTTGCAGATTCCTTCCGCCCTGGAGTTTCCAATGCTTCTATTCTTCATAAGGAAGCCTGCTGAGGCAGTGTCAGAATTAAATATTTAGTAATGTCATTAACTCTTCTGGCTTATTGTAAAACTGGTTAGTCCCAGTTATTAGGCCAAATTAAATACCTCACTACTGGTTTTTGCTGCCTTGAAGTCTTCTTTGGGGGTCCTAGGGTGTGTGCGAATGCCTAGTGAGTATTTTAAGCCGTCAGGGTCCTCTTCTTCTTCCTCCTTGATGTGCAGCTGCGGTGTCTCCTCTGCATTGTTGTGGTCATGCCACGTGATAGCTTGCTCTTGAGATTCCGGCAGCTGTCTTTGATATGCGAGCCCCTCCCGGATGTCCTCATCCTCCTCTCCAATGACAGGAAGAGTAATAGCCAAGGCACCCACATTGGTGCATGCAGAGGCCACAAATTTATCGCCTAGGACTTCAAGAATTTTGGTAGGGTCTGAAATGCTCCTTCTCTTTCTATTCAAATCTATAAATTTGCTTTGCATGTCCATCGTGGGATCCTGAAGAGACACTGCATCACCAGGCTGGGCCCCAGCTGAGGTGGTACTCGAGTGAGGAGAAGGCAAAAGACAGTGAGGTGATTTGACTGGTAGAGATGCTGGAGGTAGTGAGAGGGGGAGGCTAGAGGGCTCCTCCTTAATTTCAAGGATGACCTGGTCTAGGATGTTCGGTTTGGCCTGGTCAGATGGTAAGGTTAAAGCGCTAAACTTCTCTAATTCAACCAAGAAGTTGTCGAGGACAGAGGATGGTGTTGGGGCCAATGGGTTTGCTGGTGGACACCAGTCTGTCAGGGATAGCCACTCTTGGGCAGCTCCCTGTAGGTCTCCTTTCTCTGTGCTGGGCAGAACATTAAATACAGGAAGACAGGTCTGTCCGCTGGAAGCCAACTTATAAATGAGCAGGAATTAGGATGTAAAACAAACAAAGAAAACAAAAACATATGAAAATACAACAACAGAGAAATACAGGGAAGGTATGGTGATATAATTCAGGCTGTAGCACAGACATAGATGGAAGATGCTTAGAGGATATCTAGATTGGGAGAAGTTATCTGAAATTTAAATGCATAAAATCATTTAGACTAATTGTAAACCTTACTTGAGCAATCAGACTCTATTCGTTTTGGAAGATATCCTAAGCGTCAAAAGAGGGGATAGAGCTTCTTAGAGATCAAGAGGGCAGACAATGAAACCCCAAGAGGCTTAATATTAATCTACCTCTCTGAATCTATATTTCAGATGTATCTGGGGATTTTTACATGGAATAATACCGAATAATTAAGCTTTGTTTTAATCCCCAAATTCATTTACTATTCTCCCTCCCTGCAGAGGTGTCCACTCTTTGAGTTTTTATAATTGCCCCATTGCCACGGCATAAAATATTTTAGATTAGTATACATGAACACATATTTAAGGGAATAACAGCTAAAAACACATTTCTTAATCAAAGAGCCCTGTGATCAGAATGAAACCAATCTTGCAAAACCCCTGCTTCAAAGTCTAATAAAAAACTCCAAAGTAAATGTTCACACAGAAGCAGACATGAGAGGCTGATGCAAAGTCATATTCTAAGCTTGATATTTTATGTAAGCCCAAAGAATGTAATTTATAGATTGTCTGAAACCAAAATATCATTATTTATATTAGAATATTATTGAAATTATATTCTTAATATCTGAATATTATTGATGTAATTTGAATATTTTAAGTAAAACAATAAATTCAAATTCAAAAGAAGTATTTCTAGAGGGGCTGCCGAGTAATCTGCAGTTTATCCTGCCCTTTCTGTACAGGAAAGGTAGTGCCACAAGCTGTGCACACAAAGGCCATGAAAGAGGCTGTAGACAACTTTTTCTTTAGTGCTTTCTAGATAGCTGACTTTGGTTTAGGAGCGAAGCAGTCTTCCAGAAAAGGTTGCTGGAGATGCATGTTCTGGTTGACCATTCAGAACAATACTTCATATAGTACTCTCTTAGCCGTGGGATTGCTTTGCCTAAATGCACAGTGCTTCCCACTGAATAATTGACTCAGAGTGTTCTGTTGGAGCATGGGTACTGATTTAAGGGAAATGAGATGGAATCTCATCACAGGGTCTTGCAAATGGCAAGTATAATACAATCATATAATACAGCCATCTTCATGCAAGATCCAAGTCTGCCTAGCCACTGATATGAAGTCATACTGTACATGTGTTTTATGGTGAGCTGGCTGCATCACTGGTCCTGTAGATGAAGTCTCATTTGATAGTCCAAGGAAGTTCTCATATTGGTTAAAGTTCCATTTTACACTTCTTGTTACAAACACAAAAGTGCAAGATTTGATCTTAGAATTTAGATTTTGGAAATGAGTGAAACTGATAGTAACTCAAGGTGAATACCTTCATTTTTTTCTCATGTGGTCAGAAATATTCACAAGAAATCTTCAAATTTCACCATCATCATTGCAATTGCAGTATCTATTGCTATTTGCCACTACCGACTTTACTGCCACTGCCCCCACATCGCCTCTATACATGTTAAAAGGCCACAAGAGCAAACACTTTAAAATGGACTTGATAATACCAAAATTAAGTGTTAATTTTGATTAAGGAGTACCTATATCACAAAACATACTTAAAACACAAAATTAAAGCTGTTTCATCTTTTTAAAAAAGAATTTATTTTTTTTATTTAATGTGCATTGGTGTTTTGTTTGCATATATGTCTGTGTGAGGGTATTGGATCCCCTATAACAGGAGTTACAGACAGTTGTGGGCTGCCACGTGGGTGCTGGGAGAACTGGGGTCCGCGGGAAGAGCAGCCAGTGCTTTTAACCAGTTATTTCACCTTAAAAAGGCATTAGAATTGGATTCTATTGTACCAAAATCAGAAATAAATAGCAACTTATATTTGAGCTATCCTCAAAATAGAAATATGTCAAGCTTTGAGTTTTAAATTACCCGGAGTGATTCAAAAAGCCATCAGTGCATTCCTTTCTCTATTCGCAAGTATCAGTCAGAAAACAGGAACTCTACCTGGTTGCTGCTTTTGTATCTCACTATTTAAGAAGACCTATTTCTTTCTTTCTTTTTTTTTCCTTTTGTTTTTTTGACCAGGACAACACTACAGGAATTTCCTTTATTAAGCCAATGACATCATATGATAAATAAGCAGTTGAGATGAAACTAGAATTTCTTTCAAATTATGGACTTAAACTTCAACATACTTTTTTTTTTGGAACAATCAGAAGACAATGATTGGTTATTAGTGAAACTAACACACTCCTCTATTTAAAATGTGGTATTACAACAACAAAGAAAGGCATTTAAAACATATTCAGAGCAAAACCCAAAAACACTGACTTAAAATATTAGCCTGTTGTTGTTAATTAAAACATATGGGAGAAGTTCTTCAGTGGTAAGGAAGCATTTGTGCTTTCCTCTTCTGCATCAGCTTACTTAACGGCTCCATCCCTTGAGAGTCATCTAATGGTTCTTTTAAGATGAACAGGGTGGGCAAAGCAGAGATGGATGGATGAAGATTCTGATTTTACCCATTATCAATACAAGCTACCGAAGGAAGGACGTTGCTCTCTAAATGTCAAGTTCTAGAAACTTCATAATCAAAACAGTCTGTTTCCGCACATCCTTGCCTTGATCTCAACTAAAACAGTTAACATTTTATATAACCGAATAACATTGTTTTTCACGTTGGGAGGCATTTGTCAATATTTTGGAAATAGCTCACTGGTGATTTAAAAATTTTATAGTTTAAAATAACTGTAAAGGAGAAAGAGACCCTTAAATATACCCATAAAATACCTTATAATTCAACAGGGAAAGGAGGAAAAAACATCCTGTGGGTAAGGGAAGTAGGAGGATACCTTAATCTAATGAACCAGTTCAGGAGGGGAAGTACTTTCTAAACTCTACTGAGAAAGATAGTCATCTTCAGTTAACAGCTTAAGTGAATCAGTGGAATTTATGGTCCTAAAACTAATGAAAAACACTGGATATTTCTAGTAATCTACCATATTTTCATGCGATATTATAGGCCCAAATTTAAATATAATGTCTTATGCTATGTAGAAAATTCCTTAACATTTTTATAGACTATTGTGCACCTAATAATTATAATACACAATTTAGGGGTAAATGTGTATGTGTGTGTGTAATGTATATATACCAAAATACAGACACTTATCCAAAAATGCTGATGATACTAACATTTCCTCTTTATGCAATGAAACTTGAAAATGGAATTAGCAAAAAGGAACACTAAGCCTTTATCCCAGCATCTATTTGAGAAAAATTATTTTCTCACCTGGAACTCATGTATATGAATACAACATATGATTTTGCTTCTTTTCAATAATATGATGATCTGATAGCCCCAAATCACCCACTGATTATAATGCTTCAATTTCTGAACTTCAGCATTAACGTGATAGAAGGGCTTCTTACCTTGTTCGAGCTTAGGCTGTGGATTCTATCGCTAGAGTAGCTGTGGGGTATGGGAGGGTCGGGGTAGTCCTCAGCACCTTTTGCGTTCTTCTTGATGACTTCTACATAGGAAACAGGGAAGATGCCTTGCCTGTTGCTTCCTGGGATTTTGCCTTCATACCAGTTTTGATCAACTCTTTTAAGAAGAATAATCCTATCACCCTGTAACAAGCAATGGGAAAATGTGTTATAAGGGGAGATACAATAATATGAAAAGCATAATTGTCATTGTTTTCTGATAAACAGTAGTTTTCTATTTGGAAAAGTTTTATGCCTCCCATTTTTGCTTGATCAGAAGAATGCAAGAAAGGTTCTAGTGTTTATTAGAAAAGCCTAGATTGTCAGCATGGATGCGTGTAAAACTGTCCATTCATGACAGTAGAGTCCTAAGGATGCTTAAAATCCTTAATCCATTCCCTTGCTTCTACATGCTTCACACTGTCATAAAGTGAAATGGTTTGTGGAAGTTACTCCAAGGCAGCCGGTGTCAGGAACACTGTCTCAACGACAGTAGCCTCATCTAATCTCTACCAGAAGGGACGTGATGGTCTGCAGGAAGAAGGAAGGGCTTCTGAAATGGGTCACGGAAGCCATCCTCTGGAAGGCATACAGTTGAATGGCTCACCGTTTTCCTTCTTTAGTCTGTGTGTCCTGAGAGGTGACAGAGAATGAATGAAAAGCATGGGGCAAGGATGGCAATCTAGACTATGCATAGCTGTGGAGTGGGATGACATCTCCCAGCTCTCATCAGGACAGTGTAACACCAGCATCCCTTCAGTTGGTGAGGGGCTGTGCCATTCTGGCCGTTCAAATAGACTCTTTGATTTTTGCAACAGTAGGCACTTTGAATCACTACTGTGGTTCCTGCAATGGGCAGGCCAAGGCCAGATGACTTTAACTATTTACTCAAAGCCACAGGAAGGTCACAACAAGGTTAGCAAGCCATTGTTAAAGAGCAAACCCAGCAGGCACAGCTCAAAGGTGCTATGTAACTAGGGGCACTGGTTCTGATAGAGTCCTGGAGGTGCCATCTGCTCATTAGCTTCCCCACAGCAGGGAGTTCTTTTCAATGCCAGAGCACTGAAGATCCTCTTTAACTCACTGTGCTGGATGGTTTGCGAAAGGTGCCCCATCCACCCTGAGTGGAGCACACTGAAGAAAGATGAATTTCCCCCCAATCTCAAAATTGCATCAATTTTCTAATGTGCTCAGAAGCAGCAGCTGATAGTTAGACCTTCCTGGGGTATTTCACATGACAGCCTATCTTTACAGTATGGACCAGAAGACGGTACACCGTGTTCAGTTTCCTGTGTCAAGCGGTGCACACGGAAGGTGAGAGAATTGCAGATGGTGCAGAACTTGTAGCAGCAGGAGAAAACTAGACCATCTTCTGAAGACCTGACCCGCCATCACTCTACCAGACAGAGTACTTGGATAGCTTGCTAGGGAGATTGGGAGCCACCACGAGGCCTGGAGAAGATTGATCAAGGAAATGGGATTGCACAGATGGCTCCCCAAAGGCTTTTGGCGAAGACACATTTTCACTACTTTAGGACCACTCCTTGATTCCAAGATAAAGAAAAGTAAATACTGGCTACTTATTGAGAACTGACTAATGGGACAGCATAAAGATAGTTTGGAATGTTTTCTTCAAATTGTGTTCTCTATGTATTCGAAATAAATGCATTCTAAATAACTAAAATGCATTCTCTCCTTGGGGTTCCACATGTGTGCTTCTTAGTGTCCAGTTGAGGCACCCCTTTAGGGGGGGACTCAGGGTCTTGCATCTTAGGTTAAGCCACAGACTCTGTGTCTCACAGGGAGCCCACTCTGGAAGGGACACAGGGCCCAGAGGAAACAGTGATCCTGGGCAATCCTGACTCCCTTGTAGGAACTAAACAAAACCCAGGGTGTTCTAGAAAATAAGGTAATCTATCTTGGGTTCAGAATAGTCGGGGCTGGAGAGATGGCTCAGTGGTTAAGAGCATCAGCTGCTCTTCTAAACGACCCAGGTTCAATTCCCAGCACACAGAATAGTACAGTCTGTGAAAACACCCCAGTGAAGAACACAGCCAGGGTACCTTTCGCAGGGAGAGCTCCACGTTTGTGTCTGCATTGAAGTTGTATTTGGCTATGGCTTCTCCAATCTCTCCAGGCTGGACTGGGGGTGGTGGTCTGGCGGGCTGTGCTTTCTCTGGAGGAGTCAGTTTCTATAAAGGAGAACAGCTATTGGTTCTTAAACTTGTGATAACCTTTGGGACAGCATCCTTCCAGAGGTGAGGAGAAAAAGGGACGTACCTCTACATATGAGATTGGGAAAATGCCCACTCTCCCGTGGTGCTCCCCCTCGTACCAGTTCTGGTCAATTTTCCTGAGGATGTAGACAGTATCTCCTTTCTTAAACGATAGCTCCCTGCAAGAGACATGACCAATGGACTCTCTGGATGAGTAACTGTTAGTCTTATGATTGACATTCTTCCATATTTATCTGAGAAATAAATACCCTGACCACATGAAATCATCTGCCAAGCTCAGTTAGATGAGGATTTTCCTTACAAATTTCTAGAGGTCACTTATGTGATCTTGGAAGTGATTTTGAAGATCAAGTATATGGATCACACTCTCATAAACCACATCCTGTTTATGTGAAATTTGAAAGGGGACAGATTATTGTGACCTTGCTAGTCTATAGTCATATATATTTATAACCTAATATTTTGGCTTGCACCAGGAGTATTTCTGAACACCAACTTAAAGTTTTTGAATATGTATGGAAATTATAAGCAACTAATTTTTTCTTTTAATATGAATATGGTTATTTTTACTTAATATAGGCTTGCATTTATAATTCTGGATATACTCAGTAAAGGGAAAGTTGCCTTATTACCCAGTTTTCCAAACTCTGTCCCTCTCATGTCAGGGATAGAGTCCCATTTTGATAAATTTGCTGTATTTTTATTGTACTTTGAAATACTAGATATTTTGGACCTTTGGGAAATGAGATGTCTCTTCTCCCATGTAAAATGGAGACATTTTATTAGATGTGTTACTTAGCTTTAGTCTTGGAAGGATTAGTTTTGAGCTGTTAAAATAATAAAAATAGCTTTAAATCGTATTTTTTTAAACATAGGTGCATAAGTGTGTGCCTTGTTCATATTATGTACAAAAGCATTCATATCTTTTTTTGGTCATTCAAAGAGGCTAAAACTGGCTTGATATGCAGTTTTCAGACATACATGGGGGTGTGAGCCTTGAAAGTGACACAACTCACCCATTACCCTAATTTTTATGTTAAATATAGAACCGCATTGGAGGTGACGGGTGTTCTCTTTATATCTTCTGAGACAAGAACAAGAGGAGGATCATTAAGCTATAATAAGACCAAACTATTTATAGGAAGAGCAGACCCACTTTCTTTTTGGGCTTCTATGGATGGCTGGTGAATCTACTTTACCAAATGCTCACAGTTAGATTTCATGAGACGAACCTCCTCATGCTCTCAGTGAAAGGTGGGATGGTACAGATGGAAAGGTGCCAATGGCCTCCCTGCTCCACCCCCCAGCAGTGTGGGAGAGCAAGGTTCTCTGACTCTCCATCTAAAGACTCCAGAAGAGGATGGGACCCTTGGGTAGGATGAGGGGCGTGCCATGTGGGACAATTGAAAGCCAGTGATCCAATCATATTCTTGGCCCCTTCCTCTGTGATGTGTGTCATTTGCTCTTTGAAGCTTGTTTATATTTGTGTATCTATTTTACACTTATTTGTGTGCACTGTGTGTGCAGGTATATGTGCATATATGCGACACCATGTGTAGAGATCAGAGGACAACTGATCTCTATAATTGATTCCTCCATTATAAGGAACTAGAGGATCAGGTTGTCAGGTTTTGTGTCAAGTACTTTTATACCCTGAGCCATCTTATTGGCCCTCAATCTTGTGGGTGTTTTCACTTTTATTCTTCATTTTTTTCAAAATATGTTTTTGAGAATTTTATACATTTATAGGATGTGTTTTGACCTAATCAACCACTATTCCTTACGTTCTAACTTCTGTCACACCCCTGCCTTCCCTCTCAACTTTCTGTTCTTCCTGGAACACATTCTGAGCCTTAGGCAGATGCCCATCAGACATTTATACATAGGAATAAATATGTCACAAAGAATAAATAAAATAAAAATCTTTTATATAATTTTTTCATAACATCTTACAGAGCATCACGTCATGGTCTAAGGGCAGTCATTAGGACTGGAGTACAGGAGAAACAAAAGGCTGTTTTGTTGTAGTTTGTGTCTCAAATGCATCTCAAAGGCCCTTTGTTACAGCTTTACCCCCACCTAAGCAGTACTGTGAGCCTGAGGTGGACACTTTGAGGTGAAACCAAATGATAGGCTTTCTGGTGATGGGGGGGGGTGTCCTTTTGAAGGGGACATCCCCCTCTGATGTAGATCTACTGTGTGCGCAGTACTTGTCTTCCTGATTTACCTGCCTTGTCTTTTGGATGAAGAAGTTCCCAAAGAAACAGCCTAAAAGAATGCAACACAGGACTATGGACACATCCACAGTCAAGGACCACAGGGCAGCATCAGGCCTTCCTAGGAATCCCTAAGCTTTGAGCATTGTAAGGCGGAGCGTTCACTACACGATCATCTGCGCTCAGGCCCCATTGACTGTTCTTGATGCAGCTGAACTTGAAAATAAACTATCTTGTCCTAGATAGCAATTTTGAGGGAGCTAACTGATTAGAGTGTATTATAGACTTGTGAGTTGAGCCTTATTTAAAATACATCCCACTGCTACACACACACACACACACACACACACACACACACACACACACACACCTCCCTACAATAGTAAGAATGAAGCTCAATCACATAGTGAGCTTTTATTTCACTTACTTAGATGTCTGAGCTTTGAAATCATAGACAGCTTTTGCAGGCAATTTCTGAAAGGAAAGGTTAATGTTTAGCACTAATTTATCAATTTTAGATTTCATTATAAGAACAATAAAACACATATAATGTAAGTGACATGGGTCAAGTTACAAATGTATCAGTTACTGCTACCTTTAGACTAGTGAGCGAAACTGGGATGTAGGAGCTTATTTCTTCATTAGGCTTCATTTCAGGAACTAGAGCAGATTAATGCCACAATATGATAAAATGCCCACCAAGGATTCTGTTCTAGGTGTGTCATTTCTGAACATCACAAACAGATAATCTGTGGAGGACTAGCTGCCCTGATTCTATGGGTTGACACTAGTCTGTCTGAAACATAGGAAAACAGAAGCTGCAAAAGGAGTTATCATATTCTTCACTAAATACTGATGAGCCAAGAAGCAGTAGCCCGTTGTCAAGAGATTAGTTAGCCAAAAATAGAGGAATGGAGGGTGCATGAATCCTTTGGCTTATCTTTTAGTTATGAAGGTATACCCATGCCTACCCTCAAACTCTGGGGCCCACAGATCTACTCGAGGCACAACATACCATGTAGCGAGTGATATCAGCTCTTCCCTTCCCACCAACCAGCAATTCCTTCACCCCATTTTTCTTCCCCCGTGATTCTAGTGAGCTTCAAGAAACTTGGGTAATTTACGGCTTCGTAGGGGTCTAGGGGTCCCACAGGCTATCTCAGACACCTGTCAGCCGGAGCTCAGTTTTTAATTTCCATTACCCTCGTGGCTTCCAAGGCAGTTAGGAAAAGGTGGTCCAGCTCTGGTTTAAGGTGATGGGCCAGGAGTCAGAACTTCTCAATGCTACAGGTACTTGGTGGTCTTCTCCAACCAAAGTACTTGTGTAGAAACTCCCTTCCCTTCATAAAGCAAGCTAATTAGAATTCTACTAGTTTATGGATATTAGGCCAAGATTCAGAAAGGCCTTGTTGCCCAAAGTGCATCCCAAGTTGGGAAGGACCGGAGCCTAGACTGAGGCTCTGGGCAGAGCTTCCTCTAGACTCTTCTTGTTACTGTCAGGTCTCAGTGAATTCTTTACTCGTCTGAGGCACACATTTGGCTGGTAATTGCTTTCTCAGAAGTTCCCTTAAAAACACCCCCAATTCTGTTAAGCTACCTCTTTTTCTGGAGTTCCTCTTCGTTCCCGTGATACACTTCTTCCCAGGTCAGTCAAAGTAGACGAGTAACTTCTAGGGGACTCATGGTCTGTTGGAAATGATAAGGTGAACCAGAATGAGATTTCACTTCATTGAAAGGAGACTAGGTAGCCACTTTTCCTTGGTGGCAATTATTTTACCCCCCAAATTTGGAGAGATGTCTCTAGTGAGAACATGGATGTAAAACTCATAACTAACTGTAAAGTAATGATATAAGACATACATATACATTGAAATGAAGAAATACATAAAGAACAGAAGAATTATAATCATATATAAAATATTATTATATTGCCAGTTAATTGCACTGCAATTCTTGATGTAGATGGTTGATAGCTGTAGGGATTTTTGTACTCCAAATTTATCATGCTTACTATTTCTGTTCTTTTTGGTTCCAGTATATAGCTATGATCATAAGATATATATATGTATACATATGTACATATATATAATTTTAAAAAATAACACATGTGTATAAACAAATGTTCTATCAAATACAATTTAAGAAGTAATGATGAAATGGAAGATCAAGTGTGAGCATAACAGGATGATGGTCACATTCCCCCATGCCACTGTATGTGCGCATGTGTGTGCATATGTGTGTGTGTATGTGTGCGTGTGCATGTGTTGTACATGTGTGTGTGTTTCTGTTTGGAGATACTTATTGGGTTGTAAGATTTCCTATCCTTTATGGCTTTCCCTTGTACACGAATGTTCAGCTAATCAGAAAGTAAGTTATTTATTCCAGAAAACGAAATGATAACCAGAAAGCCTCCTATGAAGTTGCCAAATTGCTTATGAAATATTGAGGTCTTATTCACATTAAAGCAAAGTATAAATAATTACACTGGAAAATTATGACTGCAAATATCCCTCTCGGTTTCTTAGGCCTGGCATAGCTGTGTGACTTGAATGTGGACTGTAACTGAAGGTTGTCTATATTCTGGCTACATCATGGAATTTTACCTGTGTACCTGAGTCCAAGTTTAAAAACTATTCACTTTAACAAATTAATTCAAATATGTTAAATAGTATAATCATTAAGATAAATTTTATTTATGTGCAGTATAATTTTTTCAGCGCTTCAAACTCATGTTGTGATAATGTACTATGCTTAGTTCAGGGTATTGGAAAATTGAAGAAAGTAGTTAAAAATGGGTGAAACCTGTTATAGTCTAAATGAAAACTGATTACAAATTTAACTAACTTATGGAATTTAAAGTGTATTATTCTATTTATTAAAAAATTAAATTATTGTACTATTATGCTATTGTTATATTTCTCACTCTAACATTTTCATATTATATATATTTTTGTGTGTATGGGATTTTTGTCTGCATGTTGTCTGTGCACTATTTGTGTTCAGTATCCTTGGAGGCCAGAAGAGGTCATTAGAATCCACAGGATTGGAGTAATAGACAGTTGTGAACTGTCGTGTGCACACTGGGACTGCACCATTTGTGGCCAGTGTCCTCGGAGGCCAGAAGAGGGCATTAGAAACTGCGGGATTGGAGTAATAGACAGTTGTGAACTGTCATGTGCACACTGGGACTGCACCATTTGTTGCCAGTGTCCTTGGAGGCCAGAAGAGGGCATTAGAAACTGTGGGATTGGAGTAATAAACAGTTGTGAACTGTCGTGTGCACACTGGGACTGCACCATTTGTGGCCAGTGTCCTCGGAGGCCAGAAGAGGGCATTAGAAACTGTGGGATTGGAGTAATAGACAGTTGTGAACTGTCATGTGCACACTGGGACTGGAACCTAAGTGCTCTGGAAGAGAAAGAAGCAAGGACTCCTAACCACTGAGCCATCTCTCCAGCCCCCACTTATTCTAGTTTATTGTTTCCCAGCATGTTGGACAGTAAAAATTAAAGTAAAGGCAAATGATAATAAGTAAAGAGTCCAGTAATTATTAACAATTAATTCTTTTTGCCCTTAGAAATTATATTTTATATTATACATTTTTAGTTAATAGGGCTTTGAATTCTCTTGCCATTACTGTAATCTGTGCAATACCAAGAAGTTTTATCCCCTTTGTTCCCCAGTTCCTCAGTTGTTAAACAGTACTTACAATAATACCCATCCATTGAATTATGGGAGTCTCAGTTAGATGATGTTTCTAGCTAAAGTTCTCTCTCTGTTTCTATCTATCTATCTATCTATCTATCTATCTATCTATCTATCTATCTATCATATCTTCTATATAGGTTGAGTGGGGACAGATTTCTTTGTGTGAACAGGTACCATTGTCTTACGTTAATATAGAAATCAAGGAAAAGGCTCTGAAGCTACTGGCTTTGGTTCATAATGAACCAAAAGATATCTTGGGGACACAGATATTGAGCTATAGTTTTGTATTGATATAGTCTTTTGAATTTAAGTGATTATTTCAGGTAATTAGATAACTGAAGAAAATGCCCATTTTGTCAGAGAATTGGATTCTGAGAGGTCTTTATCTGAACATGTCTAGGATCTGCTTTTAGAAACATCCTCATCTCCTGTCTGTGGAGCGCACTGCACAGCATCAGCGCAAAAAAACATAGGGCACTAATGATGTGGAGCCACAATGCAGCCTTCCATTTGTCCTCTCAATGTCCTGCCTGTTTTAACCCTAATATTAAGGGACAAATTGGGGTTTCTTTTACTTTGAAGTGAGCAAATGATTATGAATTGATGATTACATTCAGTCCACCCATGAACGTCAAACACCACACAGGCAAATGAGAACTACCGAGGCAGACACATCTGCACAACACAGGTTTGCTCTGTAATACATAATGATGTCACGTGGTCTCACAGCTCATGAGCGATGAGATGCAGGATGGGAAAAAAATGAATGAGTGGAAGGATGGTCGCTGAACCACAAGGGAAAAGAAAGGAAAGTCCATCCACCTCGGAAACTCAGCTCACTACCATAATCCTGGGCATGGTAGCTGTTGTTGGTTGTATCCACGTCTGGGAAAGAGGCACTGTGAGGCATCCTCCCACAGTCGTTTTGGTACAGTGGACAATGAATAGCACCATCTTGAGGCAGTGGGTGGAAAGGCTGGTGCACAGGGCTCCGTTTTAGAGCATTAAGGGATGAATTCCTCTCCGGGATCTCTGGCAACAGCTCACTGATAAGCCTATGCAATATACTGTTGTCTGGCAGGCTCCCTCTCCTTTTTTCAGCCTTTATTTGGTCGCAGATGTCCTTAAGGGCAGAGTCCAGAGCCTCAACTACGGAGGCTTTGCATTTTGCCTGTTCAGTCTGTTTTTTGGGAGTCAAATTCTTTTTCCTTCGGAAAGGCACGGGGCTGACTAGAAATGCAAGTTTAGACAGGCCGGGGTCCATTTCTTGCCTCCTGGGTTGGTCAATGTTTTCATGCTTAGCTCTTTCATGTTTTAACATTGTGGTAAACCGAGTGTAAGAGGCTGGACATCGGCCTTTGCAGGAGCTGATGAGGTGCCGGTGATGGTGGTGGTGATGGTGGTGGTGGTGGTGATGGCTGGATCCATAGAAGCTTTCAGAGGATGTGAAGGAGTAATGGTCAAAATCGCTTTCGCTGCAAAAGGATGACCCTTCTACGTGAATGTAGTCGCTGTGGTCAGACACAACTCCATCTTGGTCACTGTCGGAAAACTCTATATGTGCTCTGGGTTGCTCGTCGCTGGTGACTTCGATGTGGATGGGCACCAGGGTTTTTGACTTGCAGTTTCGCTGACCCTGAGAAGGCTGTCTACCCTGAGTTTCTTCTTCCAGCAGAGACTCAATAGAAAATCGTCTCTTGGGACACAGGCCATTTTGTTGGGGTTCTAGGGTTATGGGAGACAACATCTCATCCCCTAGATTGGGCATGGATTTGGACTTCTGTATCAGCTTTTCAAATTCTGAAATGCGGGTGGGTACCATGTCCCTGGGCACTTCCTCGGTGGAAGACTGGCTCCAACCATGGAGCAGACCCCTATGCTGCTGTTCCTTTTCATACTGCAGTATCCTGGACTTCACGGAGCAAATTACCTCCGAATTCATCAAATCCTTGCGGTTGATGCGATGCATTTTCTTGTACATTTTGAGGAAGCCCGGGGCATTATGGGCTGACCTGTGTTTGATTCTGGATCTGCTGTTAACACACACTTCCTGGATATAGGGGGAGGTCCACGCCATGGGGCAGCTCTCTTTGGAGTCTTCCTCACATAACAGAGAACCCATACTTTCTGACTTGGCTTTAGGGTCTGGGAAGCTGTCGCAGTCATCATTCAGGAGATCATCACAGCTACGCGATTTGATTTTTGGGGACACAGTCTCTTCCGTGCTGCTCCAGATCTCTGCATTTTGCCGGGCCATTTGCCAGCCATTCTTGAAGGTGATGGCCCTTTGAGAGTCCCGGGGAACATCCAAATGCTGTCTATAAGCGCTACAGCACTCTAACTCACTAGAGGGGGCGCCATTGAGCCCCGAGTAACTGCAAAGGGATGAACACGTTTTGCTATCGTCCCCACCTTTCAATCCAGAGCAGCATGGCAGGAGAGAGACATTTGGAGAAGTTAAAAGGTTCACAAAGAAAGGAGAGCTCGTCAATATTAGCACAGCAAAGAGAAGGCGGTTAGTATGGCTTAATCTAGGCACCTTGACATACACAGCTTCAATTAAAGAGGAATGCCCGAAGCTAAAACAAGACAATATTTTTCAGTGCAACTTTGCAGATACTAAGGTAGACAAAAACCACTCATGAAGTACACTTGGTGTAGCTAACACATTTCTACTGCACAATTCAATGGTCTTTTGGGTAACAAGACATGCCCAAACCACAATTCTTATCCATTAAGCTAACAGCGTGGCGATCTCTAGTAACAATTTATGAATTACGACCTCCCTCAAATTCCCGAAAAATTGATAATTCATTCAGTTGATATGCAGTGATTGGGAAAGGAACTTGATCGAACGCTCTATGGGTAAGAAAAATACTTAAATTTATCAGGGTCCTTTTACATTTTGGATTGTGTCCAAATGACTGATCCATGGCATTTCATGACTGACTTGCTACCTAGGATATTTGCTGTACAGATGAGTAGAATATGATGAAGGCATGTTAGTTACTGAGGAAATTCCTTTATGAGAGTTTGTTAGGGTCTTAGATGGCCCAGCTGTCCACCTAAACGGAGACCAGTCATCACAGTCTACTGCACACCAGCTACGGCTTCACTTTAACCACCGTATGGCAACTGTTTTAATATATACAGTTGTTAGGAGTACCTGGCTCTCTGTTCCATTTCATGGACCCTTCTGTTATAACTAGTTTTCTTCAGATCATTTGAAAACCCATTCTCTTCTATGTCAACTCCCAAAGTCTGGAGGAGATTGTGGGGCTCCAAATTTGTCATGCTACTGGGTCAATAGATTGTGGTTCAAAAGGGAAAAAAAAGACCCAGGTAAGCTACCACAGACCCAAATGAGCAACTCTGTCTCTTCATTGCTTAGCTTACTACATTTACAAAGAGGAGAAGGCCATCTGAAAAAGTGGCCTTCCTTCCTTCCTTCCTTCCTTCCTTCCTTCCCTCCCTCCCTCTTTCCTTCCTTCCTTCCTTCTTTCCCTCCCTCTTTCCTTCCTTTCCCTCATTTCTTCCTTCTTTCCCTCCCTCCCTCCCTCCCTTTCTTTCATCCTTCCTTCCTTTCTTCCTTCCTCACTCCTTTCCTCCCTTCCTCTCCCCCTTTCTTTTTTCCATTTTCTTTCTCTCTTGTGTATGTACACATACAAGGACAGGTCAGAAGGCAACTTGTGCAGCCTGTTCTCCCCTTTTACTATATGAGTCGTGGTAATCACACTCAGGATGACAGGCTTGGTGGCCAGTGCCTTTACCCACTGAGTCATCTCACTAAGGTCCCTCATTGCTAAATTTGGTATTTGTGGCTTCAAGCCAGTATGTGCTTATTATAAACCATTGTTGACTACCATGTTACATGGTAGAATGTGATACTTTACCATAAGTTGAATAAAATGGGATACTTTACCATAAGTTGAATAAAATAGGATAAATGACTAATGGTATGACTTAAATTATTTTCTAATCCAGAATTTAAAGTACCCATTGCATGTTTTAAGCAATATTTTTCTGTTGCTATTTATAATTTTTATTCTACAAATTTAATTAGTTATCTATAATAACATTAGAAAATTTGCCTATGTACAAGTGTCTAAATGCCTTTCTATAAATATGAAAACAAATTATTTAATATTTTGGGTAAATTTATTATTAAAAATGTGGGTAATTTATTATTAAAAATAATAAATCCAATATATTTTTGAGAAAATAGTAGCAAGTCTGAGTTGTTTAAGACCCTCAAGTGGCTTGCCAGTTTGAATTGGACTGGGTAGGCGCAATGGCTTTGATGGGAAACTGTGCTTGCTTCAGGGACACTACTTAGTAAAGCCAGCATAAGAAGTCATGATCATGAGGTTGGCCCTCCCCCATACTGCGGGCTAAACGGTGAACTAGCTTTGCTCATTTATTGTGGCTCACCTTGGGCTCTTGAGGGAGAGGAAGGAGAGGAACTAATGAAAGACTTCGTAAATGTGGAGCTTGATCCTGGGAGGTCTGCCCTGCTGGGGCTGGTCCTGCTCACACTCTGGTCCCCCAGGCCTCTGGGTGGGCCCACGGCAGGTTCACTCTTCCTCCGCTTCCGAAAGTCGCCAGCCATGCTTGCCGAACTGACAGAGGGAAGCAGTGTCATTTGATTGGGATTGGAAGAGGTTAACACACATGCACAAGGAAACTGAGGATTATGTTAGATAAAGGCACAACACCTAACCTTCTACCCACAGAGCTGCATAGTGGGAAATTCATGCCTCCACATTCAAAAATACTTTCTGTAGATTCATCTTTTAAGAAAAAACATATCAATCTCATTTTAAAAGGGAAGTTCCAAGTTACAGAATATTTGACAAGACTGTATAGGCCCTTCATGTTCATAGTTTCAACCAACTGTACACTGGAAATATTAAGTACTGGATTGCTACTAAACATGTACAAACTTGTGTTTTTATTCCCCCATGTGATCCACTATAATAACCACTTATTAAACCTTTACTCATTTTTACTTTATGTGTATGAGTGTTTTGCCTGAATATATGCCTATGTACCATTCTGAGTGCCTGGTACCCATGGAGGACAGAAGAGGACGTAGGATCCCCTGGAAGTACAGTTACAGATGGCTGTGAAGTGTAAGCGTCAGGTGGGGGCTGGGAACTGACCACTGTGGGATCTCTTCAAGAGTAGCAATTGCTCTTATCCACTGAGCTCTTTCCCTTTTCCCAATGACTCATTTTAATAGTAATTGTGTTGCATGCGGCTTTATGCGTATTTCAGAGTATATAGGAGGTCAGAAGTAGGTTATGGCAAATTTTTTTGAGACAAGAGTTTCTCTGTGTAGCCTCTGTCCTGCCCTGGAACTCCCTTTATAGATCAGGCTGGACTTGAACTCACAGATTCATGGGCCTCTGCCTACTGAGTGCTGGGATTACAGGTGTGTACCACCACTGCCTGGCGGTGTAAATATTATGTCATTTATATAAGGCACCTCTGAGTCAGTAGATTTTAGTATCCTTGGTAATACTAAACCAATCCTCTGCAGAGACCAACAGACAATTGTGCAGAGATCTCCCCTATGCCCGTCCCTTTCTTATTGAGCATCTTTCTCTTTACATTGTCTATGGACACTTGCAACAGCTAATGACCTATCTGGATATGTCATCTCTCAAAATCTGTCTTCTATATACAGGGTTCATTGCTGTCTCTGACATACTTTATGGGGTTGTAAATGTGTAATGAATGCGCCCATCAGGAGTGCGCCTCGTAGAATAATTTTGCTCCTACCGAAGATCCCTTGGATACCATTTTCTCAGCTGTCTCTCTGGCTTTGTTGGCTTTGTGTTTCCTAAAAGCCACTGATCTTGTCTGTATGAACCACCGTCTTCAAATGTTACACAGTTAGAAACAGACAACATGTAACCTTTTCAGATTGGTTTCTCCCATTTAGTAATGTCCTTTAAAAAAGACACTATTTTGTGTGGCTGGAGAGATGACTCATTTCCAGCACCCACAGTTGACAGATATTTATATATTTTGTCACGACTATCTCCAGTTCCCTGGGATCTAGTGCCCTTTTCCTGCATCCACAGACACCTGCATGCATGTGACACACATGCATGCAGTCAGGCACAAACACAGAAAATAAATGCTTTAAACATCTCATGTAATCCAGGCTGGCTTCAAACTCACTATGTAGCCGAGGATGACCTTGAGTTTCTGATTGTCCTGCCTTTATTTACCAAGTGCTGAGATTACAGACCTCTATCACCATACCTAGATTTAATGTGGCATTGGGGACTGAACCAAGGGTTTCATGCAGACTAGACAAACATTCTCCCAACCGCACTATGTCTCCACCTTTCTCCATGTCTTTTTGTCATGTGATCGTTTATTTCTTTTTATTGTTAAATAATATTCTATTATATAGATGGGCCAGAGTTTGCTAACTCTCTTGCTTACCTAAGAAATAACATCTTCATGGACTCTAGAACTTGGCAATTTTGCTAAAACAATTTTTGTAAACATCCATATGCAGGTTGCATTCTCTCTCTCTCTCTCTCCTCTGTATGTGTGTGTCTTTGTGTTTATAATCACCCTTTAAAGTAAAAATTGCCCTACAGTAAACTTATTGTTATGGTTCCTATTTGTTTCATATATATATATAGTTTTCTGTATGAAAGAGAGTTCTGACAACATGACTCTATCTAGAAGGAAGAGCAAAAATGGAAGAAAAGACCATGGAAAAGCAAGCCACCTTGCAAAACAAGTCTCTTTTACCTTAAGGACTTTTTTTTTTTCTTACCCAATGTGTTCAGAAGACCCTTAGGCCAAATTTCCAATATTTTCTATAAATCACTAGAGATTAAAAATCTAGCCAGCAAATAAACTCTTAAAATTTCCTTTACACAATTTTGTAAAAAATTATGTTGATGGTTTATAAAGAAAGGGACGGGGGGTTTTGATCAGTGTTTTCAGTAGGGTATCATTTAAGAAAACATTTGTAAATAATTGGATACATGCTATATACTGTCCTCCAAGTCACTCTCATCATGTAAGCAACTGTGACGACACTGGGTGTAGCTCCTATGTCATCTGCTGCCTGCATTTTATCTGATTCTGTGTAGTATTATGAGTTATCACGAGTCTACAAATGAGCAGAGTGGACACCCATGCCTAGAAGTGTGGAAATGGTTGCACCCAGCCTTCAGATCTGATCTCTCTTCCCCTAACGAGGCTGTCTCATCATCTGGACTTGGCGTTCTATTTCTGTCCTCCTGTGTGAGGCTCAGTGTGTCTTCACAGCAATCTTTAGGTCGGACTAAAGTTCTAAAATGTAAGCATTTCAAACACTTTAGAGGCACACATAGATGTAAAAATACGATGATAGAGGGGCTGGGGATGCCTTTCTTTGTGAAGTCAGTGTAGTTGGGAAGCACTCGCAATCCCAATTTATACTCAACCTAAGTCACAAAAGGCTTTACTTAGGTTGACATGAACCTGTAGAAAGGCAAAGTCACGTTACAGAACTGACTGTTGATGGTACACCATGACTGTGAATCTGCAATAGGAATTGCTATTGAACTCCATCTGAATTTTGGTGATAGTTTCAATTAGGTCTGATATTTAAAGCCTACAAACGGAGCTTAGATTGGTTGGCTTGGAGGAGAGTTATCATTAGAGGTGACAAGGTTCTCCCCCCTCCCTTCTGAACTCTGTCAGTTGCTGAGCTGAAGAGTTAGTGTCTTCAACTCATGGTATCATCAATGGATCGAATATGTTTATGGACTTGGGATGCCTTGAGATCTAGTGAAAACATTTATCTGTGTGATCAAAGTATAATTCACAAGTCAGTCATTTCTTTATAAAATGTTTTCTAAAGCAAGATTGAGAATTAGTTATTTTTAACCCTCACTGGCACAAAAGAGGACGCAGGAAGCAAGGGCCACAATGGGAAGAACTGGCCCCTGTGAAGGGGGCCAGAATTACATTGTTGAGTTTTAGCAAATTCTTGGATGAGATCTTATAAAGTGATATGCGAACCCAGAAATCAAACATGAGGTCTGGTACTTAAAAATAAGAAAGAGAAAGAGAATTACATGATCTTCATCAGTATTTTCACTAAGGAAGATTACTACTGAGGAAGCAAGCGCTGGCATAGAATATTTTCTTAGTGTAATGTCATGAGATCCTTACCTACTGGGTCTTTCTAGGCTTCTGTCAATGGAGGGATGATAGATGGAGGCCTGTGAAGACAGAAGAACAGGCTCATAAAAATAATTACCATAGCAAATTCCATTTATTTGTCACCATTGAGTTTTGCATTCTAAAAGGAATACTTTAAGATTTAGAGTCTAAATACTATGATTGAAAGAATCATTTATTGTGATTATAAAACTGTCATTCCAAAAAGATAACATGTCCTTGGGTTCCAGTTTTACAAGCTACATTGCATTCTGTGGTGTTAGCACAACCAAGACATTCATTTCATCAGGAAAAAGAAGAAAAAACAAACAAAAAACCCAGTAACATTATCGTCAGGAACTGAACTGAATGAAGGGTTAAATGTATCTTCAGCATTAACTTCAGGCTTGCAACAACTGCTGAGATAAACAGGAGCTTCCTCTATGAAGGACTGACTTTATTTGTAGGAAAATATTTGCAGTCATCATTAAATCCTTATAAATGCAAAGTTCTTTATAATCTCATTGTTATTGCCAGTTGGTATCTTGAAAATAAAGCATTGAAGGCCTTTCTTATATAAACACTCCTATTATTTTCATAAAATGCAATGCACAGAATTTTATTTGAGATTGACCTAAGTTACCTGGGACTTGAGCCAGATACAGATTTATACATCTTGAGCAATTTGAGATCAGAATTAGTTTCAAATAAATGACCGGATGAACCAAAATACACTCCTTTAGATGGTATACTTTACACATCTCATTCTGAACAGCACAGCAAAACTGCTACCACACAAAAGCAGGAGGTAGGAAGTTGTCATTGTACGTGGCTCTTTCTGAGATGCTTGCTGAAGTATCTAGATTATGAGAGAGGGTTGGCATTGAGTTTCTGAGGGGACATTGCAAGGTAGAAGTAGCCGTGTTGGGATCTCTACACTCATAGCAAACCTCTTCCCGCTGAATATGCTTTTGACTTTGGTCACGCTTAGTGCTCAATTCATCATCATAGATGAACTGTGGTTTGTTGAAAATGGAAATTATATTTTGAAAATGTTTATATGAAGGCCTAAAACTGTCAACTGTAAAGGCAAGAGTTGAATAATTTTATCTTAAATTCCTATAGGGAGATTTTTTTATCAGAATATTAAATACCTACTTCGATTAAATGACTAACTTACTTCATAAATGATTTCTAATATTCTTTTTGATTAACTGGTAATACTATCAGTTTCCCAATTAAAACACTAGATTATAACTTTATGATTCTTATGTAGATCAGCCTGACAAGCCTCATGCAAAATATTTTGCTTTAATTCCATATTACTGATTAAAAATGGAATTTTACCCATACTAAAACAAAGGATCTTTTGGCATAAAAACATCCCTTCCTCATTTTGGACAGAAAAAACATATTTAATATTTTTACTACTTAGAAAATTGTTAGATTCCTATGTTCTCAACAAACATGAGAGTAGAAAATTGCTCTGCTGTGTTGGTGAGTTTAAATAATTATTTGAATTTGTCTAAATTGGATTCTAGAAAGTAAGGAAAACACAGTAAGGAGGAGAGGAAAGCAGTGAAATGGTCTGAGATCGTCCCACATGCCTGCAGAAGTGCTGTCTGAGTGTGGCAGTGTGCCACCATCTGTGGGCCACAGGCCTCATGGGACAGCCTGACACATAGCTGACCACTCACAGGGTCAAATTCAGGATGCTCTTAGAATATTCCTGATCAGATCAGAAATATGAACCCCCAGTTACAATCAGCTTGGCTAACACTGTAATATGAAATAAAACACTGTGTGAGAACTGATAAAGTTTCTGAGTTAAGACAGAGTTCACTCTTCCTCGCTCTGTTCTCTACAATCCACACACGTTAAAACAAGTTTAAAGATTTTAAAAGCATTTAGTGTGTATGTTGTGTGTGTGTGTGTGTGTGTGTTTAGGTCAGAACATGAGGAAACCAATTCTCTCCTTGCACCACATGGATTCTGGGATAAAACTCAGGTCATCTTGCTAGCCTAAAAAAAAAATCATGCTTTAATTTTATGTATCATAAGAGAGACTTCAGTTGTCAATTATAAGGTAATAATAAAAATTGAGATTATTAAGGCAAAACCTTGTATAATAATTATGACTTTCCAGCTGAAAAAATGAGTCCCGAGAAAAGAACTAGTCCATTTTATCAAACAAATGCTTGTCATTTTCATCTGATCACTACTTTAACACATTAGAAGGTCATTTCAAGGGCGGGCAGACATTAAATCATTCTTTCTGATAAGAAATTATTGATTAAACTTTGCAAACAAGTTCTTAACTATTCTGTTTTTAAAAGTCTGTTTCAAATTTGCAAAGTAAAGGCTTAATTCTGACATTTGCAAACAAATGTCTTAGTTACATGTGATTTAAAAAATATGTTATTTGTAACATACACTTGATAAAACCAGGTACTTGATCAGTGATAGCTTAGGTATTATCAAATAACTGCAGTTTTTCTTACTAGAAATGTCATATAAAAGTTATTAAAAGCAGAACCAAAATATCTTATGGGAGTATATTTTCTTACACTCTGAAAGGCCATGTTTTAAATTAACGCCCTAGTTAACCATGCTATTAAAGTCGCTCATGTCTCTCAGTCCCCAAAAGGTAAGGACACATAGTTCTGCTGCTATCAGACTGCTTTTCTGTGTAGTAGTTTGGCCACCACCATAACATAAAGAGTGCATTAAATTAAAATTTTCCCATCTCTGTGCTCAGTAACTACTGTGCAGTGTTAATTCCTAGAAACCCATTTTACACAAATTCAATAAGTTTCTAGTAGAGTCAAGCTTTAAGTACATCTATTGGGGATGGCAAAAAGTGGGCCATAAAGGAAACAGTTTTGAAAGGAAGGCTAAGCAATTGTGATTTATTCTCTTGGCAGCCATCTCAGCCGGCGCTGCCGGCGCCGTCAGATCTATCCTTTACAGTTATTCCATTCTGCTTTTCCTAGAAAGCCAATGAGTTGAATATGATGTTTTCTAAGTTCTATTTCAAAATCAATGAGTCAACCGCTTCAAAAAAAATTCCAGAAATAAAAATAATAAAAAATTTCAAAAAATGTTGATTCATTTATCTAAACACATCAGTATCACACTGGACTAAAACAACAACAAACAAATGGGGTCAGATGGTGGTGGCACACGCCTTTGAGCCCAGCACTTAGGAGGCAGAGGCAGGCGGATCTCTGAGTTCAAAGTCAGCCTGGTCTACAGCGGGAGTTCCAAGACAATCAGGGCTATAAAGAGCATCCCTTCCCTGTCTCAAAAAACAACAACAAAACGTACCCAATATATTAAAGAGATTTCTCCCTACCAAATGGATTATAAATCTAACAAAAGTCTATCAACACAGTAACATAGTATTGGTGTGGAGAACACAAGAAAAATATTTGATTGAATTGAATTTCAAAATAAATTCTTAGGTTGTCCATATGATGATAAAAACATACAGAATAGAATTGTTTGTTTTATTTGATTCTCTTTAGAGAGCAGGCTTAGCTACAAAATATACTGAATTCAATACCTAAAAAAGTTCCTGGTTACTAGATTTTACTTTTTATTTGATAATTCTTTTCAGTTACTTCCCTGTTTTAACACAAACCATGATGCTTATTAGATGATCTATAATTTGGAGTTGCAGATTAAATCTTTGGAAATTTGAGTGTTTCTTCTTCCAGCTCCATGCCTGTAATTTGTCACCATCCCCATTGCCTGTCATCCCAAGTGTGTGTCCTTAGCATGACTTCTTGGCTGGTATCTTGCACATAGTTTGAATGAAGGCTTTGCAGTGGAAGTAAGATTTTTTTTTTCAGTGTTGCATTCGCTTAAGAATACACAGTATCTACTCTGAGAAACTCAGATTCCATGTGCTTCTATCCTGCCTGGCTATGTCAGAGGGCCCACCTGAGACTTTTATCTGCCTGATAGCTAACACAACAATTGTGTATCTGCTTGTGTCTTCTAAGTGTTTTGCAAAATAACCTTCTGGTTTCCTTGCAGAGTGCAAAGTCTGGCTTAGGACCCTTTCTGTTCCTTTTCATACTGTCTTTTCCTTAACCAGGTTAAAATTTATGTGGCTTGATATAAATTCTAGAACTGCTGATTGGCTGTTTTTCATAAGCAATATTATTATCTTTTTTTTTTTTTTAAAAAAAGAGCTACTTAGTTTTAGTCTATGAGTGTTCTGCCTGCCTGCATGCCTGTGAACCATGTGTGTGCCTGATGCTGGTGGAGGCCAGAAGAGGGTGTTACAAATGGAGTTGTGGATGGTTGTGAGCTGTCATGTAGGTGCTGGGAACCAAAGTCAGGTCCTCAGCAAGAGCAGCAAGTACTCTTTAAACCCCAGAGTCATCTCTCCAGCCCTACCCATAGGCGTTCTCCAGCAGAGATTACAACTAAGTCTTATCACACATGGTAGTGCAGTGACTGTTTGCTGTAGTGGCTGCTTGAACTACAACAGCAAGGGTTAGTGATGCCTGCCACAGCTGTGGAACTGGGAAACTGGACCACACAGGCCAGCTGCTCGTCATCTTTATTTATCTGTTTGTTTGCTTGCTTGCTTGTTTTTGTTTCTCGATACAGGGTTTCTCTGTATAGTTTTGGAGCCTGTCCTGGAACTCGCTCTGTAGACCAGACTGGCCTAGAACTCACAGGGATCCTCCAGCCTCTGCCTCCCGAGTGCTGGGATGAAAGGCGTGCACCACCACCGCCCAGCTTTGTCAGTTTTATTCTTAACTGATGGCAAAATTCACAAGTTACAAGCATTTAGCAAATGGAAGACTAGCAACATTTCGAAAACAATAATGAATAAGGGTCTGATTATGTAAGAAACAAAATTTGTTTAAAAAAACATTCTTTCTGTGGGAGTGTAGCAGCACACTCTACGTTGCTCAAGAGGGCATGCTCTCTTCACGTACAGTGAGTGGGTTCCAGGGTGGAGGCTGGCCCTGGGCTTTCACAGCAAATCCTTTTACCTAAGGAGCCATCTCCATAGCCCAAGAACCCCAACTCTTGAGTCTGTGCTTCTAAACACAATGCCTTCTAGAATCCTTTCAGTGGTACTTTTCTCAGTTTATGAAAATGGGCAGTCAATACACGCTCAAGTTAAGGAGTTGGGTTTTTTTTTTTTAGTTTTCATGCTGCTGAGTATTTTAACTGGAAGTCACAGTTGGAAACATTCATCACCTGGAATTCAGAAACAGCCAACCCCATTTGCACTGTCTAGGTAATGCTACTGCACGCAACACAGCTGTACCAAGAGTTTTCAAAACCCAGCTCGAACAACACAGGGGACTATTAAAAACACGCGTGTTCAGGCTGACGGTAACAAGCGGGGTGGGGGGGGATCTGGAAGGAGAGAAGAATTTGTCTTTACCTCATTGGGAACACCGGAAGAATGATCTTGAACATAATCCAGAGCCTTTTTAGGAGGCTGGGTGTAGGCGCACCACAGAAGCAGAGGTGGAGAGATGGGATGGAGGAGAGTCAATGGCAGCGAGTAACGAACATGTGGAAAAGGTGACAACAGTTAGAAACCAAGTGCTGACAGCATCAGATACACATAAAGAGTGACATGGATGGAGCAAGATGCCAGCCTAGGAGGAGGAGTGCAATGTCTGTAAATATTCCCAAGCACTGTGCAAAGCTGCTTGTGTTCGGTTAGTAAATTTGGAGACTGAATTCTTCAAATCCAAATTAGCACTCCAGGTCTTTGGTACCAGCAGATTGCAAGGGATATTAAGGAAACACCAGAGGTGTAAGTAGAAAGCATGCAGGTGGGTGTCCTTGTGTGGCTGAGGAGGTTTGCAGAAAGTGCTGGTAATTCAGGCTCAACACAGAAATTGGTATAGTTTCTGGAAACTCTACCCCAAAATAACAAAGGCATAAAGCAAAACAAGAGAGCATTTTCCCAACAAAACAAAATAAATTTTAATAAGAGGAGTTACCAGGAAAAAACAGGAGGAAACAATCCTCTTATTAGGTAATAGAAATGCCAGGAAATTTTGTTTAATATTCATTTACAGTCACATTCGATTTAGTCCAATAAAACATACAATGAGGCCAACCAAAGACCGCATTTTAATGTGTAAAAAGGGTTCTCACAGCCATCCAGTAAGGAATATGTGATTGGCATATTTATAAATCCTTATGTGACAGGAAGAAAGAACAAATTCTGAGTTCTTATAAAATTGCTGGGCAGTGTAAGTGACATGCTTGTCAACAGTTCAGGGCTCGTAAAAAGGCATGTCACAGAGAACACAAAACCCACAAATAATTCCTCAGTGGGGACTGGGAGGTTAAAGGGAGCTATGTGAAACCTGAGTCCAGCCTGCCCCAAACAGCTCACTCAGATTGCATGAGGGCCAAACCGTGGCCTTTCAACATGGGACTCTGCTGATCAGAGATGCGTTGGTGGCTCATGAGCAAAACCACAAATTGAGGTCCACATGGCTTTGAATTTTCCCTTTGTCACATCTCTTCTATTCAAAGAATCATTTTATAGTGGGAATATATTTACAACCAGAGAATTCTGGTAATACATTATAGTGGAAACTGCCCAAAGATTTTTATTGTTGTATGAAATTTAATTTCTGACTCTTTTAGGCAAGTCTTTGACATTTCTGGTCCATTTTCTTCTAGTTGTATCAGGAAGATTCGAGTCATTGCCTTGGGAGCCACGAGCTCTGTGGTGGCCTGATAATTCCTTAGCAAACAAGAAGTGTAGGAACAGTCATTTTTGTAGACAGCAAGGTACTTCTTACTGTTAATCTAGGCCAATATGTGCTTGGCACAATACAGCTCTCCCCTCAACTATCTCAACATGATAGATTTGCAATTAATTAGATGTGATTCTAATGCATGATTAGGAGTAAACATACGGGAAGCAAATGGACACATTTAGGCATTTGGTGCAAAAGCAAATTTGCACAAAGCTGGAGCACACGTATTTTATTCACCCAGCTTTTGTTCTCGGCATGACACGTCTCCCATCTGACAAGAATATGCTTTAGAAATCAAACAACATCCTCCTATTTGTCTTATAGCAATTGTCTAGCCTCACTTACCGGGCGTCCAAACTCCAGTTCTGAAAAGAATTTATACCAGGGTTCATTTTCTAAGTCTATGTCATCTGGATTTATGCGACCAGTCTAGAGCAGATGTGAAGGAAAAGGGAAGGAAAAGGCACACTGAGCGAAGTGAGGGAAAACGCTGTGGGGTATGAAAACGCACGCGCATCCCACACGCAAACATGCATCCGACTCATCCAGGACAGAATGGAGAAAGTAAGGTACAATGAGCAAAATGAGGACATAAAAATGAAGGTCCATGGCATTGAGGGGTCCCTATCGCCACCAGCGCTAATTCTTTAGCCTAATACATGAACTAGGGAAAGTATCCTGGCAGTGACAACCGGGAAGGGTGGCACGCTAGACTGTGAAGATAGGACCAAAGGAGGTACCAAGGGGCTCTCTTGATTGGTCAATCTGCTGTCCCTGGAGACAGCAGTGGTCTGCAGTATGCGGACATTGCAGATGGGGCGAGCGAGAAGCATGAAATGGTGGAGATGAGGGTTTCTGGAGGAAGGTAGGGGTCTAGGAGCGGGAAGAACCCCAGCAGAGACAGGATCTGACCATGTCTTAGCCTCGGAAGAAAAGCCGAGCTCTGCTTCCCCACAGCATGAGAGAAGGTGAAGAAGGAAGGAGCTCACCCGGGTGGGAGAGAGAGCTGGGGCGCTCGGACTCTGACGGGGCGCGGGGACACAGCTCCGGGGTGGAGGGGAAGGGCTATGCAGGCCATCTGTTGAGGGTGACACAGAGAGAGGCTTCCGGCTGGGTTCCCTGGGAACAGGTGTCGGAGTTGTTGGGACAGGGGGCTGTAAGAGAGAGAGGGGTGAGGAAAACACTGGTTCGTTAGACAGGGGCTCTTGATGGAACCTGGACGACACCAGCTCGGCTGGCATTAGTCCTGGAGACTGACTTTCAGGAGGGGGCTATACCTGGGCTGACCTTGGAGAGCACATCCCTTAAGAATGGCCCACCACAGCAAAGATCCCAACTTCACAAGTCTCTCCAAAAGTGAAGAAAGATCTCATTTTGTGATTTAGTTTCCTCATGCTAACTTGAAGCTAAAGGAGGGTTTGGATAGAATCACAGTAGGTAGAGAAGGGGAGGTAGCTTATGGGGTATAACTGACTGGCATCTCAGGTGGTTTATGAATGCTGCGCTGAAGACAGAAAAGCTAGGGGTGTTAACACAAACAGTTGAGAGAAAACAGATACAATTATTTTAGCAATAGAACACAGACATCCAGCCTTTCCTTAACCCAGTTATACCCTTAATGCTTTTAATAATACATACCTGACTAGCTGGTATCATGCTGGTTGTTTTTCTATAAAATGACGCTTGAAGTGCCATATATATGTGCATAGCTACTTCTTGGGTAGATCTCACGTCCCTAATTAAATGTGCATAGTTGCATAGTACAATATATTAAGTCTGAAAAGTTTCTTTGGTTCCCTAAAAGCTATTCACTCCAGCCCAGAGAAAAGCTCTGATGCCCACACTACCATCCAGGAGGGCTGCTAAACACCCACTACTCCAACCCCATATAATTCTCGTAGAATTCTTATGGATCTCAAAGATTCCCACTGAGTAGCTCTGTAACGCTATAATGCTGGAGGCATTAATATTCCACATTCTGAAAGAGGTCACTGTTTTGTCCTGAGCTTATTGTAGTGTTGCATTGTCATTGCATCTATAATGGTTTTATTACTGCTATTTAGCCTATAGTGAGCGATACATTATACCTACAACAGTTTCAGCGGTATAGTTTTCTTCTGATATTTTTATGACAGAAGGTGGTGATATTATAGTAACTGCACACAATGACAGAAGAGTTTGAGGCATCATAACAAAATAGGGCAGAGGCCAAGCTTTTGCATTGTATATAGTCGTAGGGGAGTGAATATAAAGACTGGAGAGCAACTCTGGGAAATGCTTGGGACTGATGCTGAGTGATTAACACTCCATTATAGCACCCGGGTGCAGTGGTTGATGGCATCCCAAAGTGGGAATCTGGATGGGCACACGAAAGAATGCATATATACACAAAATATTCCACTGTCAGTCAGGCACAGAAACTGTCTTCTTAATAGTATTTTACTTTTAGTTCTGAGGTTATTTTTCCATAAATAACAGTTGAAGAGGCTATTTTATTAGAATGAGAAAATGCTGCAGAAATTCTTGAGATATTTACTCCAATTTGTGTCAGTATTACTTTTGGTTTCCACTTCAAAGTTAACTGAGCAGTCTGTAGAAAGAACATCTTCCAATAACCTATTCCCACTGAATCAAAAAAAAAAAAGAATTTGCAATAAATGTTTCCATTGAGTTAAAATTTTGATCCAGTAGTTATGATTGCTAAGGTTTTATTAGTGATAAAGCGTTACTTTTCTTCAATTGTTTAGAAGATGTCAGCTGTATCGTGTAATTACTTCATTACATAGCTTTGCTGGAGCCTTTATCTTTGAACAGCTAACATTAGCTTTGTGCTGTTCCGAGGGGTGTACCATTTCCTTCGCAGGAAAGAGACCTCTTATCCCCCAGGTGCCTTCTTAGTTCTAGTGCTGTGTACTCAGTGCCTATGAGCTCTCAATTTGAACACCTTGGCTGGTTGTCAGCTTCAGTGTTTTATTTTGCTAGGGGAAGCTGGGCTGGGGAAGTGGGGGGGCTTCACCACTGTGAAGGTGGGGGGCAGCAAATCTACTAAATAAATAGGAAAGCAAACTTTTAAGCTTCACCTCAACTTGGACAAATGGATAGATTACGTTCTCCTTAGTAGCGACGCACTTCTATAATAGAATCTGGGAAAAGGAGTCCATATCTATCATTCTGCTTCAACCCTTAAAATAGCAATTGCCTGTTATTTATTTATGACTATACATTTATATAAATATTTATTAAATCCCACTATTTAACAAAGCTGCCGTCTTGCTAGAATCTGTGCAAACAGTGACACGTCACCCTCTGCAGTTCCGGAGTGTGTGCCTGGAACACATTTGAGTAGTGCCTTTGTTTTACAGGCTGGGCGTGGCAGCTCACACCTGCAATCGCAAGCACTCAGGAGGCAGGGGCAAGAGGATGGTGAGTTTGAAATCAGCCTGGGATACATGGCAAGACCTTGTCTCAAAGAGCATAAGACAAAAACTTCGGCAAAATAAACCTCAACAAATAGATCCCCCTAACCCCACAAAAAAGGACCTGCCTAACATAGAATTGTCTCTTTGCTGAGGCCGACCTTTATCAAGTCCCTTTGGTTATCATCAAATGTGTTCTGCGGCCATCTGGAGCTACTGCTAAAGGACACTGAAAACCACGGTCGCTGACACAGATGAAGATAGTCGGATAACTGAAGGACACATATGAAGATAGTTGGATAACTGAAGCATATGCATACTAGCAAAATCACTATTCCATCATTTCTCTCATGGGAAAATTGGGGAAACTCCTCTTTGTCCCCCGCGAATACGGACACTTAGGAATCCACTCTACAACAGTTACCTCCCCATGTAATTCTCACATTGGCAGAAGAGAGCTGATGGATATCTTGTTTCATTTCTGTCAATTTTACAGACCTAACAACCTTCTGCTTAACATGAAGTGCTTAGACACACTAAAGCCAGAGCTTACACGTAACTGTTCTTAAAAGGCTCCCTAGAATGGGCAATTTAATTTAACGTTTTCCCAGCTTAAGAGCCTTTAGATGCTTTTGAGGCCAGAGACACTCTCCTGCTCTCAGTCTCCTCGCTCTACATTACCCTAAACACACCGGAGAACCCATGGGTTTGTTCTTGCTCAGTGGCTTTTAAGCTTCAAGGCATGTGTTGCTATGCTTTCTATTTATTTTGTTTTCATAGCAAATACTAGTGCACAATGGGATAATTCTTCATGGGTCAAACCATCAGATAAAACTTCTCAAATTCTTATGCTTTAATTCTTGGGTACTAATTATTCACCAGTGATTTACATTGTGTTTCAACTCATCCAATGTGTGTTCCTTTCTGCTAGTATTATAGGTAAGCACAGCTATTGTAGGAAAGGTAACAATGTCTTTGTGGATTCTTTTTATTTTATTAAGCATAAAAACAATTAACATGGCTTATCTACAAGTATATCCAATTCAGAAGATCTATAATACTTTTATTAATATTATCCCAGTAGAGTTGTATGATTGTCATATATCGTCTGTATACTGGAAATTCAGTCGAATCTGTGGATCAGGTCAGTTAAAGACAAATTTTTGGAAATTGCAAGGCCTTTACAAGGATCAGACATTAGGCTTATTTAGTCTGCATTAAAATTTATAGCCAAATAAATATTTCATTATTCATGATTATGATTATTTGACTATTGAACTTATGAGCTTCAAAGAAATGCGTTTATGTTTTGCCTTCCCGTTAAAGCATATTAATAGACAGATTTGCCCTCAATTCCTAAAATGTGTCCTCAATTCCTAAGGATTAATGCAATCTTTTTTTTTTTTTGTCAGGATTTGAAGATTGCTGTTTGGGCAGGCATGTTCACTTTGCTTCTTTCATGCCTCAAGGAATCAGAGAAGCTGAGCTAGAGTTATTGGAGAATTCCATCTGCTTCTTGATAGAGACTCACTGGGCCGCATAGAAAGGTTCAGTCCCTCACCAGTTTTACCCACCAGCTGCAAAGGTAACATCAGTTCACATTCCCTCAGTCACTCAAGGAGGTGTTTACTGCATAGGTGCCACATGCTAGGCGTTGGGTGAGGCATGGAGGGTAGACAAATGTGGTGTCTGGAAAGACACCTGCTGTCAAGGAACCAAAAGGATATAGTGAGGAGCCCAGACAAGTGAATAGGCATGTGGTAAGGATGTCAAAGTAGGATATCCTGTGTGCATCCAGCAAGGAGAGCTACAACCCCACTGCTGAGGGTCAACAAGCCCCTAAGGAAAGTGTACCTCCGATAAGCCTTGGGGTGTGTGTGAAGCTTTCCAAAAAAGGGGGGAAGGTGCAGAGTGCTTCTCTGGGGAAAAAAAAACAGACCGTATTAAGGTCTGATGAGAGGGGACTGAAAGCCCTTTGTGTAGCTGGCAGGGAGTGAAACCACGGGATTTTGGTAGGTTTTATTTGTTGTTGTTCTTTAGGTTTTTTGTTTGTTTGTTTTTTAAATTATATCAAGAGTTAGATTTTGCTTCAGGAACAAGAGAGATTCAGGAGAAAATTTGCGACAGATAGCCTTCTTAAAAATTATCTGGAGACTGGCTTCACTAATCAGGGAGATGGTTGTATGGTGGCAATACAGACAGCAGAAAGCTGCGGACCAGAAGGGATATGTGGCCATGACATTTCTTCCTGTGAGTACGAATTTGAGTTCATAGAGAGTGAGGAAGATCCAAGAAAATAGGGACGCTGACAGGGTCCTCTGGGAACTGAAGAGAACAGCACAGAATTGCCTAGCTGTTCATATAATGTTCAAAAATTAGAACTGAAAAGAGCCAAGGGTAGCTCTCAAAGTGCCTCTGAGTAAAAAAGACAGAAGATGCATTCTTAAGACCTTGGAATCCATTTCATGTTATGTTACTCCTACCTAGCAAGACCACTCTCTTTTCCCTACAGTCTGAGCCTTCAGGACACTTAGCTGGTCTCTCAAATACCCTTGCTTAATTTGCCTTTTTTAAAAATTTAAAGTGGGTTGAATTCGGGGTTGATATTTTAAAAAGGTAATAGTCTCGCCCTATAAAAACAATAATTTTACAAGGCTTGCCCAGATTATATCTTTGACTCTCTCCTATCATTTGCTAAGGCTGGCTTCCAACAAGATGGCTTAGGAGGGGTAAGAATGTGAGCCTTCCGTTCTCATTTCTTTCCAGACTACTAGCTGCTTCCACTCATCCTTTCCTGTGGCTGAGGAGATTTATCCATAACAGAATCTCTGGTCTCCTGACCTCCCCACCTCCTCAGACCAGTTACGAATCCTGGGCTCGCATGATAGTCACTCTGAACCCAGCTTTGTCATAAAGTATGGTAAGCACCACTGACTTATTATAGTTAACCACTAATTATACTATATTCCCAAACAACCAAAGTATGGTGATGGCAACTACTAGCTGATGGTTTCCTGCTCGGAGGAACCAGTACAGTAAGGATGAAGTACACCAAACCAAAGTCTGCCTAGGCTGAACTGGTTCCAGCACATGCCAGTTATGTGGCCCATGTAGCATTCAGTTAAAGCTGCTTCAGCCTCTTGATCTGTAGAATAGGAAGTTTGTGCATCTGCTCTATAGGGTTGTTGGGAACACTGTGTGAAACATAAAAGAATTATTATTACTTATAGAGCCAGCCATGTAGCAGGTACCCATTTACAGAGGCTGTTATCACTATCTGTGTTGTTGGTACTTTAAAACAAAGAGCCTCCAAAGCTTTGTCCCACAGGTCTGTAGAAACTTCAGCCACAAGGAGGGGAACCATAAATGAGCTCTAATGGGGTACATTCTTTAGATGAGCTTCCATTTTAGCCATCAAAAGTTTCCTTCAGTCACATTGTTACCCTGAGAGCCTCATGAGTCACTAAAGCTTCTCTATTATAATTTGAGATTCATTATTTTGTGATTCTTTTTCATAGTTAATACTATATTCCATTGAATTTTGGTTTGGAAATTTCACTGTCTTGCTATTTAATCAGACAACCTAGTGAGTGGGTTATAATCCAGAGCCCAGAATCAATAATGTTTCTCCCTTTTCCATTTCTCTGTTACAATCTTATCATTCAAAGAGAGTTGAATTATTTGAAGAAAGGCGGTTGAATTATGTGATTGGAAAATCTTTGAACATAGTTCTCAAGAGCACAACCACAAATGCAGGGTGTCAAACTCTTAAGTCAAAGACACTCGTGTTGGGTGTGGTGAGGTCACTGGCTGTCCAGATAGATCTTGGGGCTGACCTTGACGTCCATGGACTGGCGTGATGCTCTGGACTGTTGGAGGAACACTACGGAAATACCAACATGGTTTATCTGGACATACAGAGGAATTGTTGGATTTTAAAGAGGTCTTGAGGACACTGACTTCTGGGGGAGAAACAAGGGAAGCAAAATGAGGGGCAAGAGGAGCCAAGAGAAAAGAGAAAAGGGCCATGGAAGAAGCTGCTGGTAGCTTTAGAAGAGAAAAGTGGTCTTTTTCAAGTTCATACATCGTTTAGGTTTGCGTATGTCCAAGATAAACACAAAAGACTATAAAGGGAAATACAGCCTTGATCTATTAAAAGTGGTAACCAATCAGAAAGCTTGAGGCTTGGTAACCTAAGAGGGATTTAATGAAAAACTAATTAAACATCTTGTTATAGAAAGTGTGCTTGGAAAATTTTCCTCTGAAGTGAAAGAAATGGTAAGAAACCAACATAGAAGTCAAGGGATTTATGGGCCTGGGTCTGTATATCAGGGTTATGGGTTTGTGATTTTTCTCACGGGTAAGTGTTTCATGTATAAGTGCTGTGATTAGGCACAACTTGCTGTGTGCTAATGATGAGCCCTGCATATATATACTACTAAAGTGCCTCTTTCAATTCCGACAATATACACAAATCATGATGATTCCTCAATAATAAGTAAAATGGGGTGAAATTCAGGTTCACTTGAAGACTCTGGAGGCCTAGCAAGCTGGCTTTTTTGATCAATGACAAGTGCTTACGGGTCTTTCATGCTGCAGAATGGATGACTTCCCAGGTTCATATTCAAAAATACTCCTTGGCTCCGATCGGAATTTTCTGGTGTCCACCTTTCTGTCTGGAGGGTCCCAGTCATGCCTATAAATGGACAGCAAACCACATGTTGAAACAATTTGTGTGCTTGAAGCACCCATGGCATACCATCCACAGTCAATTCCCAATGCTAATTTTAGCAGAGTTTATTGATTGACTGTGTGTGTGTGTGTGTGTGTGTGTGTGTGTGTGTGTGTACCCATTTGCATGCACGTGCACACACATAGAAGAAAAACTTTTGGGAGTCAATGCTTTTGGGGAGTCAATGCTTTCTTTCCACCACAGGTTCTGGGATCAAATGAAGATCTTCAGGCTTAGGCAACAAGTAGTTCTCCTTGATGAGCCATTTCTCCTACCCCGAGAGATTAAAACCAACCAACCAACCAAAACAAAACCCACACAACCAAAACCATCTCTCTGGCTAAAAATTGCTTAACATTAAAAATATGTTTAATAAGTAAATGACTTACATCAAGCTCTCCCTTTTAGCTCATTTTTCCTTCTATTTTTACCTGTGTGACGATGGCTGTAAAAACTCAGAGAAGAGGTGACACGTGGATAGTGACTTGTTGCTAGACCTTTGGGTCCCTAATGACAGCTGTATACTTCTGAGTTTAAAATAAGTGGCCGTGTGCTCTGTGAAGCTTTGTAAGTTTAATTACCTGGTGACCTGGCTTCCTTGATCCAGAGGGACAAGGACTAATAGACATACATTGTTTGATCTTATTCTTGTAAATGGCATCTGAGTGCACACGTGAGAATTCCAACTGCATCACTTGGACTGGCATACACAGGGATAGGCATGGTGGTGTGGGAGACCCCTTGGTGTGAGCCTTGAAACACTGGAGGCCAATATTTCTCTCTCTGGGAACTAATCTTTTCCTTGCATTGATCCCGTTGAGAGTCTGTCAAGGGCTCTTGGGAAGTACATTTTCAGAGAAGGGCTCATGACATCAAGCTTTTCTGGGCAGCTAGAACTAAATCAGAAAACTACCTTCAGAGAGCAGGAAGAATTATTAAATATGTATTTTTTACTTTTGTTTGAGAAAAGGAGTTTTTGATATTTTGAGTTAGAATATTCTGATTCCTATGGAATGGAATATATTCTTTCTCCATGGAATGATGGACACAGAAGTGCCCTAAGAGAGAAAAATGAGAACCAAATCCTTGGTGTAGAGCCAATCAATGAGCTCTATCCAGCAGAGAGCCCTTATACCTTCCATTTTAGTTTTCATATCTGTATGAAACTGTGTCCTGTTTGCTGTCTGAGAAACAGGACAATAACCAAGACAATAACCAAGTATCATAGAAAATACTTAAAAACCCAGTAATGTAATAAATGCCCTTTCTATTCCTACTTACTAATTACCAGTAGAGGTAACATAAGATTTGTCTTTAGGGGAAGTGGAGGTTGAATCTTAACTTGGACTTTCTATCGATACAAATAGAGCAAGTTATTGTAATATTCTAACCTGCTTCTTTCTCTGTAATGGAGCACATGTCCCACTGGGTTCTTAGCAGAACAAAATGATGTAATGGAAGGACAGTGTTTAGTCTGATGCTTGCCTCCTAGCCAGCTGTTGGTAAAGATTACCGCGAACCAGGACGATCAGCAACAGTCTAACTAACACAACACAGTAGAAATGTGTTCATAAAAAGTTATTTGGGTGTGAATAGCTTATTTAAAACTGTTTCAGGGGAGAGATGAAAATTAGAATCAGTTAAAATAACTGGTGGCAATGAGTCACAGACACTTGTTAAAAATGCCTTATTTATGATTTAAGAATAATTTGTTTTGGCTTCTAATAGATATTGCAAAAGACCTGCAATTTCAAATCTGTGAAAAGGAAAAATTAACTGCTTAGTCTCTTAGTGGGGCAGCAAGGGGAATCCGTACCAATTATTTCCAGTCATTTTATGTAATTTTATATGGGCTTATTTTGAGACATGATGCTAGTATGTAGCTTGGAAGTTATGCAGTTCAGGGTGGCCTTGAATTCCTGCCTCATCTTTATAAAGACTGAGATTATATGAATGATGCACCACTCTCTACCCCATTTCAGCTCAGAGTGCAGGGTATGTGGAGCAAGTCACTACCACTGAGCCTCTTATCCAAGGCCCACAACATAGTGTGTGTGTGTGTGTGTGTGTGTGTGCATGCCCACAACATAGTATGTGTGTGTGTGTTCACGCCCACAACATAGGGTGTGTGTACATGTTTTGTTTGTAGTACTTAGACAAATGTTACTTATGAACTGAATCTGTGGCCACTTCATTGCTTATTTGCACTTAATGAACAAAAAATAGAGTTTGCGTCCCTGATTCACAATGCTCCAGATTAAACTTGATGTGAGTGTGACCATGACTTTCCAGAAAGGGTTCAGTATAAATCTCGGCAGTGATGCTTGATATGGAGGAAGACAGTAAGTCTTTGCATATATTCGCTCCATGCTGCTGGACTGATTCTTCACTGAGTGCCACTGTGGGTTGGTTTTTATCCTAAGAGAAGCCATGTGGGTGGGAAGGAACCTTACTTTTCTGTCGAAGATTGATCTCTTGGTCGTGGTGGGACATGCGGGGGAGGCACTGGGGAGGGCGTCTCCTTAAAACCGTCTGTGCCGTTGTCTGAGTGGCTTTTGGAAAGAGGTCTGTAGGTCTGGGTCTTCGCAGCAGGGTGTGACTGAGCACTGAAGGGCGAGTTGTACAGACCTACCACGAGAAAGACAAAAGCCAACAAAGCAAGCGAATGACTTAAAGGTGCACTGAGTTGTTGGGCTCTGCAAAAACAGCCAATGGTTTTGCAAAAATTACTAATAAGCATATTCATAATATGTACATTAGGTGACACATTGTTTATTAACTTATCAACATTAATTTATGAATTATCACTCATTAATTAGATATCAATTTGTTTTGCACATAGGTACTGGTTATAGTAAATTGTTATTGTACAATTAATGAAAATTCAGGCTATTTAGTAAAAATAAACTTACAGGTACTCAGCAAGGTTTCTTCCCAATCACAGAAACTAACACCTTAGGCAAACTTTCAGAGGAAGATTAAAATAGCAGCGAATACTTTGTAATACTGACGTCCATAAGACAGTTGATATGTTAATTGCAGTCCAACAAATATAGAACATGCTGTATGCATGAGGTACATCGCCCATGTGGGACAGGGGAGGATAAACCCTCCTGAACAAGCTCATACAAGATGATGTGTGATTGAAAAGGAGTTTGTGGCAGTTAATAAAATCCAACGGAGAAAGACATAGTGAAAATGGAAGGCTGTGCGGAGATGATGAGGGAGACAGAGGATGATTTCAGATCTCCTGGGACTAGAGTTGGGCTTGAAGGATTGGCTCTGGTGAGTAGAACAGGGTGGCAGGAATGGCATGCAAGACACAAAGCTCTGGGTTATTAGAAAGCGGAGGGTGGTTATAGGCATTTGTTGACTGACTGGATAATAAAACTCCCCGGGCTTTAGGTAACATAACTGAACTTCAGCTTATTAATTACCAGGAAGACGGACCCATTTCAATATTTAAAAGTATATAAAAATTCTGAGTTTCTCAGAGTCTCAATCTTGGCCTAAGTCTATCTGTGCTTGACTAGTTCTCTCACAGGTCCACGTGTGTTTGTTTCCGCAAGAAGCAGCATTGGGCAACACCTGCACTGAAGCGTTTTGGGGTCACCTCCACAGTCACTTCAACTTGTGAGGTGACTCATGGAGGCAAGTTTGGTGTACCAGGACAGGTGGGAGTATTTCTTTTAGTGGACTTCCTGAAATAATATGGGGAAGTGGATACAAAATCTAACTCAGGTCACCAGAAGTCACCAGCATGACTTTTATTTTTTTTTTCAATTTTCTTTCTCATTTATCTTTGGGGTTGAGCAGCAGAATAACCCAGGTTAAGGACTGGTTGCTGGTCATCAGGTTTTAGGAAGGGGAGAGTCCCATGGAGTTTTCTGTTTGGGTGACAAGAGGACCCTAAATGAGGGCACAATCCTGGGCTATGGCTAGGTCGGGTGGAATTTCATGAGGAAAAACTGATGAAAGGGGACATGGTTTAGGGGTCTCTTACACGATTACGAAGACCACTCCACAAGAAACCAGCACATTCAGAGACAAGTGGAATGTCCAGAGCTGAAGTCATTCCATTGTGAGCACTGGCAACTCTGAGTCAGAAAAGGGGCCCAGCCAAGAGTGAGGCTTTCACGTCTTTCAATGAATGGTTCCATTTTGGAGCAAAAGCCTGGACATGGTCGTAAAACACTTCGCTTGACTTGTTTTGGGGGAATACTATCTGCGAGGTCTTATGCAATTATAATCACCCTTTCTGCGGATAAAAAGATCTTTATCTTGTTGTGTAACCAGGCCACAGTCTGTTCTTTCACCCTGGCCCTTCACTGTGTGGTTAAACATTCCTGAAGTTGAGAATAAACCACCGGGGAGAGGGGGACGGCGGAGGGGGGGGAGGATGACGGATGCAGAACAGTGTTAGTTCTCATTTCCAGGAGAAAGGATCAATCTTTTGTTAGGGCATGCTCTGAGAAAGGAAGCAAGGCCTCCTCTTCATCACAGGGACTGACAGCATGGGGCGGGGGTGGTATGAAGAAGGACTGGGGCTCTTCCCCACGGCAGAGTGTGGCTGGTCACTACCAGTGAGGAAAGCGGCCTACCTGCATTGTATGTGTAAGGAGTATTATACATGTCTGTGTCCTCATCTAGAAAACGAAACATAAACATTATAATCCAGATTCTGCCACCTTGTCGCCAAGATGGCAGATGGCCAGAGAAACGACAGAAACACATCATCATCAACAACAACAAAAAGCAAGCAATATTTTTTTCTAGCATATGATAGCACTTTGTATTTCCAAACATTGCACTCTGGGGCTCTGCATAGTGACCTTCTCATCTACAAAAGCAATGTACCTTTCTGCCCTGGTCATACATGCAGAACTGGCCCTTGTCCTTACTTCCCTGGGCAGATTCAGTGTCCGCTGTATCACAAAGTGTTTTAAGGTCTCTTGTCAATGTTACTGAGAGGGAATCAGGAGAAGCCACTACCCTCGCTCTTCTGGTATGAAACAGGCATGGGCAGACAGGAGCGGAAGGACACAATGCCCCAGTGTGCATGTCGACAGAGATGGACTGAGGGCTAAGACTAGAACACCTGGTAAATTCCAAGGACATCTCTAAGGAGGCTTCTTGATAGCTCATGGTTCAGGAGAGGCACACATCTGTGATTTAGGGGTAAAGGGAGACTAGGAGACATGCTGAAAAGAAGGGGCCATCAAGTTTGCTGGAATCTTGATGTTTTTGTGTGAGGCAAGTCTATATAAAGTTGAGTATATATCCTTCAACTCATAAGCACTTGATTAAAAAAAAATAACAAAACACAGAAGAACATACATACCCGGCTTGTGGACCATGTGAATTTGCTTAAACATTGTCTTGTACCAGTCCTTCGGCCGGTCGACTGTCTGTCAAAGAGAACATTGGAGAATCACCAATCCTATCTGTTAGCTTTGGGCTTATGGCTGCTCAGGCCATGATTCAGCTGCTGCAGCCTCTCTCCTTACCCTCCCAGCTGATATAAAGGGCAGACATCCTACTGTGACCATGAGTCTATAATTCTCACTGCCCCAAAAGTAGCTTACCTCACACCCTAAGTAATCAGGGGCTACGGGTGGCACATTCTGAATGATGGCCCGAAATTACCAAGGTTCGAAACTTTCCCCCTTATCCTGCTGCCGAGTATCTGAGACCACTTGACTGCAAGCACATGCTATAGGCTACTCATCAATGTGTGGCATGGGACTGCCTTTTCTCCCTGAAGCCTTTAACCTTGTGGGTCTGCCCTGTCTTCAGAACCTCTGCAATGCTCATGACTGCTTATGATGTTGTAACTCGTACAATAAATCTGCCTCAGTCCCAGACCCCCAATCTGAGACCTCATACCCTCACGTCACCACCCTGGGGGAAGGTCTTCACTGCTAATATTTGACATTTCCAACAGTAGGTTTGCACTTCTATATGACTTGATGACAACTTCAGCAATTTATCCTGCTACTTACACAGTTTGTAAGCAGAGTATCTCATATTTATTGAATTGGGACATTCTGTGGTATGGTTTTATTTTTTCAATTCAGCTGTGCCCAGTAATAGATAGTGAGTATTGGATGAAAGTTTAGCTCCTTGTTATTATTATTATTATTATTATTACATATATATGTCTGAAGCAGGGCTTCCCTATGTATCCTGAACTGGCCTTTAACTCCTAATCTGTCCACCTCAGTCTACCATGTCCTGGGATTGCATGGATAAGACCATGAGACCAGCTTATTACTCTCTGTCTGTGTGTGTGTGTTTGTGTGTGTGTGTGTGTGTATGTGTGTGTGTAGGGCAGAGGACAGTTGATGTGGGATTTCCCTCTGTATGATGTGATTACTATCGATAAATAAAGAAACTGCTTTGGGCCTAGAGCAGAGCTATAGGGGAACAGAGGTAAGTGGGAAAAACTAAGCTGAATGCTGTGAGAGAGAAGGTGGAGTCAGAGAGAAGCCGTGTAGCCCTGCCAGAGATAGCTGGTAAGCCACAGCCACATGGTGATATACAGATTAATAGAAATTGGTTAAATTAAGATGTAAGAGTTAGTCAATAAGAAACTAGAGCTAAGGGGCCAAGCAATGATTTAATTAATACAGTTTCTGTGTGATTATTTCAGGGCTAAGAGGCCAGGAACAAACTAGCGACTTCCTTACTACAGACAGTCTTAGATGTTCCTCGGGAAGTGGTCCTGGTTTTTGATAGAGTCTCCCTGGGACCTAAGCCTTACCAATGTGGGCAGGGCAGCCCCAGAGATCCTTCTTTCTCCACCCTCAAGTTCTGGGGTTACAAGTGTGTGCCATCATGCTGCTTTTTAATGCTTTTTAAGTGGCTGGGCATGGAACTCAGGTCCTTGTGCTTGCCCAGCAAGCATTCAACAGATCCATTTCCCTATTCCTTATCATTATTCTTAAAATTTTCTATTGAGTGTTCTGTGAAGACATTTAAAAATTAGGGGATATTTTTGACTCAAGTGGTAAATATTCTGATTAGCTTTGATGAAGACAAAATTAGTATTTACTAGTCTAGGTAACAAAAATACTGATAAATATTTATCAGACAATGCAAAGTCATAGAGTATGTGTGTGTGTGTAGCTATGATTTGATTTTAAAACATCTATGACTATATATGAGTACACACAACTTTTGCCTTGCTAAATTATAAACTCTGTGATAGTAGGCATTCCTTAGGCATGCCAGGCTTTAGGTGTGATAGGAAATTAATGTCCAATCGTTAAACAGCATTCGAACCTTGGAGCCTTTAGTTGATACTTAATGCTTCCTAGAAATAGGGATCTGAGGAATCTATGCGTCTCTTCTTTTCTTTGGGTGTGTGGGGGGCATATGATTGTGTGCACAGGTATGTATGGCCCTGTGAGCAAGTAGTAGCTAGAGGTAGATGTCAGACAGCCTCCTCTTTGACTCTGTGCCTTAGTCTCATGAGTCAGTGTCTCTCACAGTGTGTGTTAAGGGGCTTAGAGTAGTCCTTCTACTATAACAGATCTCCATAACTAAAGGCAGCGGGGAAACTCCAATGCCTGTGGAGTGAACTGCTAAGCGAACCTATCGGATGCAACTCTGTCTTACAGTCTGTGAAAGTGTATTTTCTAACTGTCGCACAACAATTTGCTCAGCAGGATCTTCATCTCAACTTTATCAGAGCTAGTTGGGCCAGAAGTTAACCATTCTGTCTGTGCACAGGCAACTTAAAGACATCTGATTTTTCCAAGGTCATGGCCCTGATTTAAAATATTAGTTAGAATATGCTGTGTTTGGTTGATGTCCCTGAGAAACCAGTGGGGAACATCTGTTTGGGGAGGGAAAACTGAGGTTGGGTCCGGATGTAATATAGGAGAGGGCAGAATTTAAAACAACAACAACAACAACAGCAAAACATTAGTTAGGACTTGTAAGAGTGGAAAGTGTTCTGACTTTTATATATGTGGTCATTGAATTTTTCACCTAGAAACTGTTAGGCAGTATTTACATTTATTTTGAGTTCTGGAGCAGACAATTCTGACCGTCACTAGATATGTAAATGAACATCAGTTTTGTTGAGAATCACATATGCATTGTAAGCTTCTTCTACAATGGGTACTTGAGGGCATCATTGATTAAACATACAGCCAAATGACATGAACTAGTGTCGGGGGTTATCTATAAAGAGGCAGGAATCTGCTGTTTGCTGGTTCAAACAGAATAATGGAACACGGGGACCAAGGCTTAAGCCAGTGAGGTACCTGCCATGTATGTATGAGAACCTGGGCTTCTGTTTCGAGCACCCACGTAAAAGGCTGGGTGTGGAAGTGGGCTCTTGTAATCCCAGCTCTGAGGAGGCAGAAAACAGTTCTGGGCTTGGCAAGAAAGACGGACAGCAATTGAAGAATATACCCAGTTTTGACTGCTAGCCTCTCTGTGCACAGCCATGCAAACAGGTACACGTGTCCACATACATGCATACACACAAACATATATACGCTCAAAATATTTGATCGAATATCTTTAGGGGTCATTTATTTTTCTAACGGCAGACCTCTCTTTCACTAAGTTTTGTTTCTATTTTACTTTTATACTATTAAAGCCACAAGCACAAAATGAACATACAACTGTGTATAAAAATAGTTTCTCACTGTACCTGGACACAGCCAATGGGGACGGGGTGGCTGAATAAGGAAGTTGTATTGCTGTATATGGCAATGCATCGTGACAGACAGCATTGTTGTCTGCACTTGCCAGAGGGCCTATATCAGGCAGGATCTCACAGTTATCCCATCTGTTAGCTTTATATGGTGAGTACAGAGAAGCCAGGAAATGCCCAGTCAGCTGGCAGAGAGACTGTGAGGCTGGTAAAGCAGAGACTTGCAAAGTCAGTGTCCCTTCCTAAAAGAAGTGCTGTGAGCACTTCTGTTCCTTTTGCCAATGCCATTTGGGAGCATGTTGTGCCTCACATTGAGACTATGAATGCAGAAGTCCATACTTGGGAGGTTTACTTTTGGATGTGTCCTTCAGAAGCATTTTGCATAGACTCCCTAACTCCTGTCCAGCCGTCATCCATGGCCTTATCAAAATAGGTTTCAACTTCCACCTTCTTCTAGTCATAAAACATCAGCACTGTACACTAATTTCACATGCAGACATTTTTTAAAAAGCCATTTTCTACATATAACACAACAATAATCCTATTCTACTTTTGGTCCTGGAACCTCTAAAATAGCCAGACAACTATTATGTTTGGATTAGAAGAGAGAAATTTTGCATGTCACTTAACTAGCCAGGATTCTTACACAGTCTCATGGGCTCAGAGCCCTGGAGATTTGTGTTACTATTTTGAAGTTTTCGGCAGTAAAAGGCTGATGTAGACATCCCAGTCACAGGAGAAGGGATGCTCTTCCTCCATCCCAAGAACTCAAAAGTAGTGAGTATTCAATTTATTGTCCTCAACAGTTCCTGGACCACTTTACGATATCCTGTTACCATGGTAACAGTTATCTAGGAGGATACCCTAACATGGCACCATGGAGACAGTGCTGATTTACATGTACACACTGAGCAGGAAGCTGAAGCAATTTGAGTCTGTTCATCATTATTTTCTACAAGAATGAGGAAAGAAAATAACCTCGGATATTCTTGGCCCAGGGATTCAAGATTTATAAATACAGATCTATACTTGGATGTGTGATTCGTAAGGCTGCAGAGTAGTAAACATGAACAGGATCCCTCTTGTACAGTTTTAAAGGGCTGAGCAAGTTATACAGGAAAAACAGGGCTCCTTTTAAGGAACTTCTGCAGTGGCTAATAATTCACTTTCAATTTTCTGTAGGGAAATTCACATCACATACTTAGTGGACATATATGGCTGCTTATCACTTGGCAGTAGGTAATATACACCTTTTAATATTAATTGAGTTTTGTTTATCATCTCCAACATCTTAGATTTTTCTTGAAAAACCTAACAAAGACTTGCGAGTCAAACATTACAGATTAAAAATCTACAGATGGAAAGGAATGGGCCACATTAAATGTCCATTTTTACATATCATTTACTAACTTAAAAACACATCCGGAGGTTTTAGATAGAATCTTTCAGACAGCATCTGTAACTGCACAGAAAGCAATGATCTCCTAGGTTTTCTGTATACTGTGTCTCAAGGGCTAACAGGCATAATCCATGACACCGTTCCTGTCTGAGTCATTATCCCCTCATTACCATGGGAAAATTCAAATTTAGTCATTTTGAGTCAGAAATTCTGAAAGGAAAACAAATGTTCAAACACTACCATCAGAAACATACAACTGTCATTAAACGGAGTGGATTAGTCACAAGCCCTGGGATTTTTCCTGTCACTTAAATATGGCCGTCATCATTCCAATACAGATTTTTCGAGCTGTATTAGACACATTTGACATCCTTAACAATCTGAGAAGTCTAAATCCCAAGCGTATGCTATACAGATATACTTCTTTTTGGCTTCAGCTACAATACTGAAGCCAAGAATAATCAATTCTGAACTCATGTCTGTATATAAAACACGATCACTGCAAGCTCAAAAACAGCTCATACTTCCTCTTTCACCGTTTTCAAATGTTTCCTGTCTCACCATTGCGTCTGTCCTGATATTCTTCACATTCTTTTGCTAGGTCCCTTACTGTCCCTGGCTCCCGTGTTTCCATTCTGGGGACTCTGCTCTTGGCAGCATCTCAGCCCTTTCTGTGGGCACACAGGCAACATCTATGCCCCTGGCGCTCCCTCCTCTCACCCCCACCAAGTTCACCTGCAAAGATGCCGTGGCTCTCATCCTGGCTTCCCAGGTCTTCCTTCTCTGCTACCACAGACCTCCTCTTGCAATGGACGTGGTCAGCACACAGCTGCCTGCCTAGGCTCTGCTGCTGTGGAGCGTTGCCAGAAAGGGCTGCCCCGGCACACTGAGTAACGCTTTGGCAGAGTTTAAAGACTAAAAAAAAAAATGCCCTCAACACTTTGACTTATCATCCAGGGAGCTCACACCAGGCTCAGCAGAGGAAGACATGCAAATGTTCCTTTTTTTTTTTTCACAGTTTTTCCTTCCCATGATATTAACTCCCTTCCCTCCAATCATCTCACCTCCCAAGTCCCAGTTGACAGTTCCCCATCCCCTGGCGTGAACTCACATCCATTTCGGGAAACAAGTTGCTTGTCTTTTTACAGTGCGTGTGGGAATTGAATGCTGTGAAAGGACCTACTCACTTCGCCCCTTTCCCTTTTTCTCTCTAGGCTCACCTCTCCTTCATAGAAAGTTAAAAGTGGAGTGTTGCTATTTAACAAAATCCACATTTTCATGACTTCCAATTCACATGGAAAAACAGATTGCGTAGTTTTCGTCCCTCCGCAGTTTTCTCCCTCTGCCACACAGCCTGGCATTCATGGGAGCTCCGATGGCTCAGAGGACAACCGTCATGCTATAAGACCCTAGGAATGCATGACAGCATGCACAATCCACCCTTTGTGGAGTTCATGTGCAGACCCTGGCATGGCTTACCGTTCTAATGGCTGTGGGGATGCCGGACTCGTCCACGGGGCCGATCCCTGGGTAATGCGGGGCTTTGATTACAGTCACTCTCTTCTCTTCCTCTGAGGATCTGTAGAGTGGGATGGAGCCTCCCGTGGTGCCATCCAGAGACTGGGCATGCTGGGAATAGGTCTCTGCAGAATCTGTGGAGGAAACACAGTGACAGGGAACACCCCGGATGTGCATACAGACTATAAATTAATGGTGGCTCTTGTACATTGATGGCCAACCATAATAAACCCCACAGTTCTAGCTCTTTGCCTTTTAACATATTTATGCCATCTCATTCAGAAGTGGATATCACATACACGTATGGGACAACGAGGACCTCACCATTTTACAAAGAAGGGTAAGAGGAAGAGAATCGAATGAATGATGTGGACAGCCATGTTGGGGGACACTGAGCATGCCCCACCTCACTTTCCTTGCAGTCCTCTTGGAGGGCTAGGATGAGGGGGACAAGAGTCACCTTTATAAATGTCCTTAGGTCATTACTCACACATGACTCTTGTGAAGCTGTTGACTGCCGTATGAGGAAGGAATCAGAGGTAACTTTTGAGAAGCAATAGGATTATTGAGCCAAAGAATGATTCCATTAAAATAAATTGAAAATAAAACTTAGATTTTTTTTGATCTAGACATACACTAGCAAGTGAAAACTTATGGGTAAATAAGTGCTTTTGAGTGATTACAATTTATTGAATTTTTTAAATAATATTTATTTAATATTGTTGGCTTTAGGAAAATACCCATGTCACAGATTTTTATCCTTTGAGACTGACAATTGTCCTAAGGATTTAAGTTACATGAGGCTTATCAAATTTCCATCTTCATGTTAATATTATGAATGTCTGGAATACTCTCAGAGGTAACAGAGAACATATACATACAACCTAGTCTGTTCATCCTAAGTTAAATATATAGTTTTGAAAAAAATAGACATTATTGGTGGGCACATCATGCAATAATGATGTGACTTCCTGCTGTTTTGAAATTTCAGAACTTGGTGAACAGGACTGAGTCTTCATGCAGGTTCTGTGTGACCTGCTTTAGCTGGTCTGTTTTTGAGTTCTCTGTGGAAGCTGAAAAATTCTTATGTTTCAGGATAGCACTTGCTGATTATATTTATATATTCATATATATGTGTGTGGAGTTCATTTTCATGCATATATATGCTTTACAATATTTATATCATGTATAGGTAGCATAATGAACTTTATATCATACATTTGAATGTGTTTTCCAGGCAGAACATGTAAAGCATCACAAAAAAGCATTTTAAGACGGACTCATTTTCACATGGGTATTTAGTGCTATGCTCTCTCTAGGCTGATATCCATTATATCATTATAACCGCTATAATTATGGCCATTTTCAATTTAGTTTGCAACAGAAAAGCTTTTCAAGGCATTTTTGAATTGAATGGATGCGTCTAGGAATGGAAGCGCTTCATATGTCAGTGGTTAGTCACACAGATCCTGTCTTCCCAAGCTGCTCTAAACGAAGTCACAGTGCATCACTTCACCCTGGTTGACTTTTTATTTTAATTCCTCAAAGGCCTTGATGAGATAGCCACAATGCTAGGATTTTTGCCAGCAGCCAGACTCTTCTGAACACCCAGAATGTGCCCTGGTCCAAGCCTAACAAACAGTATCAAGTCTGTCTTCATGTATAGTTCATATGACCATACAAACGCACAGCTTGTGGGATGAAAGCAAAGTCTTTCTGTATTTCTCTTATATGGCCCACAGACTGTTATGTTTGCGATCCTTTGTCTTTGATTAAATCTGAAGTTCACCTAGGGCAGAGTGGACTTGTAAATTCCACTCACATCATTGAGTTGGCCAATTGGAAGTTGTTCAATGTTTATACAGGAAATTTCTTTCCATGTCATACAGCTTATGTGTAAAATCTACTCACTGGTTAGGTCTAAAGTGAAAGCCCGTCTATACTTGAGTATTTATATTTTTTTATTTGGTAGACTGGGGAAAACTGTTCACTAAGACAGGCAATGGGATAAAGAGTCACATTTAATGATTATTTAGGAATGGCTGAAATAATTTAGAAAGTTTCATTTTCATGTATAATAATGCATAATTGCATCACAAAATCTTGAAATAGTGGAGCCTCTTATAAAATTGAGCTGTGGACTGGTTGTCAAAGAGAGGAATTTGGCACAAGCAAGATCCTCCTTCTCACAGTCTGAAAGGAGACCATTACAAGCTCCCTGGAGCAGCATTAGAAAAGGCCCAAGTATACCGAGATTTCTTTCATGAGTCCCATGACTATATTTAAAACCTTGGTGAAGTTTTGTTGACCATGGAAGCTGCATTCTACCATGAGTGGGCTTGAAATCGACATGAAGTGTTCTTTAGTAAGCCTGTGGTATCATAGTCGCTCAGTTCAGAGTCAGTGTGGGACGTGGGAAAGGGATCTGCTACCAACTACAGAATGATGTACGGTTCTGAGTTCTAGATTTTTCTCTCTGTTGCTGACCTGTAGTGGCTGCAAGATGGTCCCTCTCTTTTTGAGAGGTTCATGTAGGTGTATACTCTCCTGAGCATCCTTTCTGCTCTGTTCTTCTGAAAACTTTCTAGGTTCTCAAGGTCATGGAAATGGTTTTCAACCTAACGTCACACAGGTTCAGTTTGGTAAGATTTTTCAAACAACGTTTAGAATTTTTACGTTGAATTTTCAGCAACTAAGAAATAGTTGTTACGTAATTTTTAAACTATGCTAATTTATTTTGCCACATAAGAATGTTTCTATCTTTATGTAGCTCAGACTTTTTCCAGGAGGCTCTAAAGAGTTTACAAGACCCACAAAATTATATACTTAAAGTTTTGAAATGAACTTTTATTATGTTCATTGTTTATATATAAACCTGTGTAAAATCTACTTACAGGTTAGATCTAAAGTCAAGGGCAGTCTATGCTTGGTAGACTGGCGAAAACTGTGTCCAGTAAGGCAAGCAATGGGAAAAAGAGTCACACTTAATGGTTTAGGAAATAATCATTTTTATTGCAGGAGGAGTATAACAAAAATTTTTAATTAGATTTATATATTTTATGCCTATGTGTATGTATGTACACCACATGTGTGCTTGGTGTCCTCAGAGGCCAGAAGAGGGTGACGGATCCCTTGGAACTGGAGTCATGGAAGGTTGCAAACCATCATTTGGGTGTTGGGAATGGAGCCTGGGTCTTCTAGGAGAGTGACAAGTGACTTTAACCACTGAGCCACCCCCTCAGAACCAAGGGCCTTGTCTTCACCAAACTTTTAATCTCCAAATGGTTAAGAACTTGTCTCTATAAACTGTAGGATCTTCTCTGAAGGGCGTTCTCCTTCACTTCCCCCTGCCTCAGTGCTGACTGATGGCCTTGGAACCTCAGTTTGACAGTTTATGACAGTGTGATCTAGGACCTCACTGTCTGTAACCTATCCTCTTTTACACTATTTTAATTGTTAAACAATTTTCTATAGCCATAACTAAAGAAGATTCTAGAATGAACGTTCTTCCACAAAGGAGCAAGCCACCTCAATAGAAAGTGCTACATTAGTGTTTTCTGGGTCCTAGAAGCTCCCTTATCCCATTAGGTATTTTCCTGGTCTTTCTACCCCATCACTTAAATACCAACTAGCATTCTCCAGGCTTAGCTACAGATGGAATTGCCACCAAGACCTCTTTTCTACAATGTATGCCCTTCTTTCTGTTCTAATTCCTCCCAACTTAGGGTCACCAGAGGGTGGTATTGGTCATTCCTGCCTCAACTTCGTTACCTTATATTTTTCTCTTGTGATATATAGTTGTCACATTAAAGTTGGCGTGGAAATCATGATTGCAGTACTTACCAAGCGATCTGCCATGTTGCATGATAAGGCTGGAGTTGAGCGAGGCTGGAAGGGAGTACGCGGAAGGGGAGAATGGCCTTTGATAGTAACTGACTGGACTCACAGCGCCACCAGAGTTGCCATTGATGGTTATCTGGCTCTGAGAAAAGCACATGGACCCTGTTATAGCACACGGTTCCCTGTGAACATCACTCTGTTAAATGACAGCAAGAATTTCCAACTACAGGATGGAAATCAATATCAACACTTTTACTTATTTTGAAAACTGATGTCAGAGGGACAAAGTACTTGGCTGTTTTCCATTTTCTCAATTCTATTCTCCATGTGTCATTCTTTTATATTGTAGGAGGGCATCTGATGTGGTTAGGAAAAGGGAGAGCAGCCAGCCAGCAGGCACACCGCTCTGATTTTAAGGGTGCCACCAACAGGGGTCACTGCCAAACAAATGGGGAGGACAACTGAGCTCTCGCCACCCGGACTTAAGCCGTCACAACTCCCTGGCATCATTCGGCATGGCGGATTTGAGGGGAATACTCTCTGACAGGAGGAGGGGGCTGGTTCACAACTCAGTCAGAATGCTCTCTAATGAATTAATGTTTCCAAAACAAGGTAACTAACTAACACAGAAGGCAAGTGTTCGGACTTGTGAGTCATGAAATGAGCTATTCTAGCAGTCCCGTACCTGGTAGGCCATCATAAAGACGTTAAAACACGGGCTTCTCCCTACTTCAGCTTTACTTAGTATTCTGACCTCCTACTACATTGAGTTGCTTGTTTACATCAGAATATTTTCTATTTCTAATGCTACCCAAAGCTTCTCATTGAGACAGTCACACATGGTGCTTCTCTTGTGGTTGTTAAAACATGAACCTTGGCATTGATGACTTAGCAGAGAGTCACAGGACACACGCTGGGACTGAGCTGCATCAGCTACGACCAGAAAAGTCCAGCTCAGGGCTACTAGGCAAAGCATACCACTGAGCATTATGCAAACTGAATAATGCATGCAAATGAGATAAAACATTAGTAAGGAGATTTAGTTCAAAGAATGTTACAGATGAGTACATACAAACATAGATAGGCACAGACAGAGACTCATAACTTACAAACTCTTCTACTTTTTTTAAACAAAATAAATTTCAACCACATAAGTACGAAACACAACAGGTGAGTGAGTGTATATGTATGACCTCACTCTGAGATTATTATGCTTTCAAATGATCCAGAAGAAAGCTAATTTACTTGAAAGTCATATCGCCTAAGTCCTAAAATCAATAAATATTCAATTATAAGGACTACAAAGCTATTAGAAAAATTCTCTTATTTTCTAACCAGCTCCATGTTAAGGACCTTTTCGACCGGACATTGAGGCAAGTGTAGAACACAGGAAGGACCTTTACATAACTCTGCTGAGCAAGCTACAAATATTTTTTGTCTCTTTTTCTAAATCAACTTTGATGTGTTACAATAATGAATGTAAAAAAAACAGAATAATTCTTATTAAAAATTAAGGATTCTATAACACTGAGTATCCCTTATCCAAATTCTTAGGGACAGAAGTATTTCAAACTTCACACAGCTTTGGATATGGGATGTTCATAAATACACATGACATATCTTTTTGGGAGGTATGGATCTCAAGTCTAAATATGTAATTAATTTATTTTAATAGACAATTTATACATATAGTCTGAAGGTAATTTTATAAAGAATTTTTGCTGTACTTGAAGTTTTTTAAATTCCTATATTTTATATATATGGGTACTTTGTCTACATGTATGCTTGCACCAGAAGGCATTGGATCCTATCATAAGGTGGTTGTGAGCTTCCATGTAGGTGCTGGGAACTGAATGCAGGCCCTCTTAAGGGCCAGTGCTCTTAATCACTGAACTGTTTCTCTAGTCTCTGAGTATTTTTATCACACATAAAGTCAGGTGTGTAATTTAACTTACAATGTCATGTCAACACTTAAAATGTTTCAAATTTTGAAAAATAATAGAATTTGGATATTTGGATTAGGGCTCTCAAAACAATATAATACTTAGGACATGCGAATTACTGTGATGACTGCAAAAGCATCAATTAGAGATAAAAAACACTGAAAGCAGATTTACTTTTTTGAACATATTAAGTTAATAATTCTCCATAATAGCTTCTGGAGAACTCATGTGCAATAAACTGCTAATTGTCCCTATCTTCAGTTACAGACACCTCTGATGGCATACAGCACAAGATAGTATATATAAGTACTGATCCAAAAGGGCCGTAACTAAGGAAACTCTTTTGGTTGAAGGGCCTGATAAAGTTCCTTAAAGTTATTAAAAGATGTAAAAAAATTTTTTTCCAACATAGGACATGGGAGGGACCCACACCCGAGGCTACAAGCTGGTCATCTGTGGCCAGGGGTTTGGTTGGGTTATTCCCAGAAAACAAATTTTATATCCAGCCACCCCAAACAATTGAAAAGAGGTACTCTTTAAAATTTTATGTAGTGGTAGAAATTTAAAAAAAATAAATATAGCTTGTGGCATTTCTCTCTGTATGCAAATTCAAGTTTTAGAGTGTTATGCCGTGACAGTATCTAGAAACTATGTAGCACAACTATATCTTCCCTCTGACAGAACCTATCAAGAGTTTATGAAGGCAACAACTTCCGAAAGTCTCTCCCTCTCTGCTCGAGTTGACAGATGCTCAAAGCTGTGCATCCTTCAATAGACATCACAGTCTTGTCATTGACTGAGGAACTGCATGATAAAAATGGGCAGCATCTTAGCCACTCGCTAACCACTGACTAGTGACTGCTGAATGAAATTATAGACATGTCAATGATAGCATATATATGAGAACTATCTCTATATTGCATAAATGAAAGACAAATTATTGAGACATTAAAGAAAAATATTTTTATAAACTTCAAAACTGGGATGGCTCAGGAAAAATATCTCAAAACAACCTCAGGCTAAATTTCTATAAGATGGGCTAAGACTGTTTACATCATCCACTCCCATAGTGACAGAAGAGCTCACTGGAGGTGACAGTCATCAAAAGAGCAGAAAGAACCATTAGAGCTATGCAGTCAGAATCACTCATGGGAGAAAGACAGTGCATAAACTATTATTAACCTGGGACACAGTGATGAGTCTTAGAGAATGGGTCATCTTTCAGGTATTAATGGTAAGTTACAATATTAGAAACATTTATAATTTAACCATAATAATCTACTTATTTATATTTCTGATACAGTGCCTTAGAAATAAACCACGTTATAGCATAGATAAGCAGTAAATCAGAAGCAGACCATTTTAGAGTTACCATAAATAGCACCTATATGTAAGAAGGGAATATCAGTAAAACTTTTAGCACCAGTGGGCTTAGTGAGGATGACTCTAATAGTTTTCCCTAACAGATGGTAGAGAGTTGGTTTGCTAATCAACACCTATGCAAATAAAAATGCTCAGCTACAAAACACAGATAACAAACAAGTACAGTCCTTTAAAAAAAAATGGTGGAGGCAAAGGAAGGAAAAATAATTACACGAGTGGCAGCCGGGGTTGCTAAGGTGATGCCATCTGTCACAGCAGCTCTCTGACCCGGGGTTGGGGAAGGTGTCTCCAAGCAATCAGTGGTGTCAAGAGTTGCCCAGTTGTAGTTCAGCCAGAATGGCTGTGGCGGATTCACTCTCAGATCGGGAGGAGTGCTTGCTTAGGGAAGAGTCTGTCCCGAGAGAGCGTGTGGCATGGCTGTGTATAAGGCTGTTAGGGGCTAGGAAGGGATGTTTATACACACAAGCTGAGAGGCCCTGGGTTGGAGGCAGGCAGGAAGGCTTCAGACCATCAGGTGATGGCCAGAGCCACTGCCTGGTGAAACAGTGGGCCAGTGGAGAGCAATCACAGACAGGCATGAGGAGAAGGAGCTGGCGTGCTCTCTCTGTGTGTCTGTGAAGCATTTACCTCCAACACATTGGCAGTTAACTGCTGATTTTTAAGCTGAGTTTGAGGGAAAAGAATCAGAAGAGGAAGGGTAAATCACTCAAAATAAGAATATCTGTTTTATACCATGACAGAGGAGGTGAATTATTGGCTTAATGTGCAAACACTAAGGAAATACGTTTACATGGGTTAGGTGTCAAACACACAATATGGGAGAAAGCATGGAAGTGTGAAGAACATGAATCTGGGACATTTGGGGAAACGCAGCGTAAGCATGGGTAAGGATGAGAGAGCCTTGACAGGATGGAACTTCCTCCTTAGGAGTGTTCAGGTTTTGTCCTAATAACAACAAAATGGTATCAAGCGGCCTGTTGCTTGGCTGAATATGTCTTTCAAGAAAAATCTTGGAGCCCAGTTCTTCCTATTGCTTCTCCACTGTCAAAATAGTCCCTCAATATAAATCTATTTGTTTTATTTTTTTCCTGACTTACTATTTAAGTTGATCAAACTAAAACCAATTCCATGGAAGAGGGTTTCTGTTCACTTTCTACTTACCAAATCTGCTCAGAGGTTTTACTATGAAATACAAAAACAGTTGTATTTTTAAAATGCTAGTAGTGTTAGCAGTGGTGCTGATGTGCAAAAGTAAATGAAAACAAAAATTGGTCACTGACGATGGTTACAGTGGACCTGGGTTAGTTGACACTACTGTTGGCATTGAGTCTTAAGAAAGGAGAAAGAAACTGAAGGAAAAACAAAAGGTTTAAGAACTCTGAGCCTACATGAAACCCAAGAGTTTGAAGGAAGGAACCAACCGAGCAAGGAGAGAAAAGACACATACCAAAGGTTTGTGTTGCCATCTGCTATATCCCTGATGAGATCAGATGTGATGCTGCACATCCAACTCAATGAATGGACCAGTCAAACTCATTTCCCTTCTTACATAGAGGACATTTACTTTTCTTTCTTTTGCTGTGTGGAGTGTCTGAGGTATATAAGATGGCTAGAAATATTACGCAATACTAGCACAAGGATAATGGAATGGACAGGCCTATACTTAGATACTGCCTAGTAAAGATTTTAATGGCACCCATTACTATTTATGGCCAACCATAATTTTCCAGATATCTGATGTCATGCAACATGTCAGTCTTATTAAAGCCATATTTTTCTATCACTTTTAATTAAATACTGAAAAGTCTACTATTTTAAAAGGTTGGATCATAGATCACTTAGGAATTTGCTGAAAACTATTGGGTCTAAGAAAAATACACTCAAAGTTTTACATAAACTCTAGGGGCTCATGGATATGCTAAAGTACATCCTTAACTGAACCAAATTAAGAAAAATCCAAGGAGGGATTAGAAAACAAAAGTTTTTCATTCTAGTTTTACTTAAGCTTAATGACATTGTTTGAGCAGATCCATTTAAAATGTGGCCTTTAAAGTTGTGTATGTTTTTTTTAAAAATCTCTAGATTTAACTGATAGAAATCTTAGTTACCATGACTTAAAAAATTTCAATAGTAAAATGCATCCTCTGTATTAGTTGATGTTAATATTTATAATATAATTTATAATGATGTTATACAATTATAAATTTTATTGGAGGTGAAGTATGATATGAAACTATAACCATTTTTAAATTTAATACATTAAATATTTCTTCAGGTCTGAATGGAATTCAGTTGCAAGCAGTCTTTGGAAAGTGCCAACAAAAACTGCTTAATTCAAAGCAGTTCCCCTAGGACAGTTTCAATATATCGTGATTGTTTCAGTTCTGACTCCATGCCAAGTAACATTCCATGTTAAATAAGGGAAATCACCAAAAGTCCTTAAGTTGTCCATTCAGATACGACTGACTTCCTTTAAGAGTGGAAAGGCTTTGACTCTCATTGAGTTGACTTGCTCATGTCTTTCAACCTGATGTCAAAAGCTGAAGCATGTTCTCCTGCTTACGGTCATGGGTAATCTCACCATGACTATTCTTATGCACTCTCATACACGGGATGTTCTTCATACAGTATTTATTCTTCCAAAAAGAATGACCACAGAAAACAGAACTATTCTCATTCTTTTACTGCCTTTTGTCATGTTCATGATTTGCGTCTTTATAGGTGTGTGTGTGCATGTGTATGTGTACAGCACCCTCACAGCCTTCAGGCAACTCAACAGGTTGGACAATGTCAATTGGGCTGAACCTCTTACAGGCAGCTTGCCTGGTTTCTGTGTCTTCCACATGGTCCAGCTTGCCTGAGAGCTTGTCTTTGCAGCTTGGATAGCTGAGCCTCTTCTCGGCAGCTTGGCTTGTTTGAGAGTGATGCAGTAGTCTTTACTGCTTATATAATCTTTGGGGAGGGTGGGACCTAGTGAAACTGGTCAGTTTTAGGAAGTTCCTGATGTTATTTGGAGTTCTTTTTTTTTATATATATATGTTCTGTCTTAGTGACTTTCCCCTGTAGGATAAAGTGTATCACCTCCCTTTAGAACATCCTGTTGTCTTACCTGCCTGTAAAGACTGTCTTAAAATACCCTGTATAGCACATCCTTTTCAGCACCTACACCCTAAGGGGTTTCCCTCCATGATAGAAGGTTTTAAATCTTGGAGGAAACTGGTACACAACATCATCTCTGATATGTCTTCCCAGAGGAAAGCATGAGAAGAGAACCAAGGACATGTGTAAAAGAGAGAGGCAAACATTTTCATATTCTGGATAGCTTGCAGTAGGAGAAAACAGCTTCAAACGAGAATGGTTTTCCCACTATCTACTGTATTCAGTGACAGGCAGACAACTTCAGAAAGATAGGTCAAGTTGCTTCGTGTCTTCTTGTATCCAGAACCATGTAGAGTGAATGAATGCATTCAAATACTGCTTGATAGTCACTCGAGTTTTTATTAATCTAAGTTGCCATTTATGTTCCCTAACCACCAAGGGAGGAATTAGGGACACCACCCCACAGCTGCCTGCTCTTCATTAAGGAAGGGAGTTCTTAAGCCTTAACATACTTAAGAATACCTTAAGTTATTCAAAGTAAGATTGAGCCTCTTAGTTCAGGTGAAGCCAATCCACAACACTAGGAGAACTCAAGGATGGCAAAGGTGAGAAAATCAAGGTTGCAGCTCTGTAGAGACTTAACCAGGAGGCTGGATGAAGGGTGACTCGCAGTGGGAAAAGCTGTGATGGTAGGAAGTGCTATACACCTAAAAGCCTATCTGCAGCAGACAGGCACTCAGAATGTGCGGATCTGGCAGGTGTTAAATAGCTGGGACTGCGGCATAATTTTACACCTGAGAAGCTGTCACAGCCTAAGAACACTGCCAAAGCAGGAGTGTGAGATTAATACGAAAGGAAAAACAGAGAAAGGAGAATCTGTCAATTGTGGATCTTATAGGGACTTGCGCAAGCTAGTTGGCCTCAGTTTCCTTTGATGTCAATTACAAACATTAACACAACTCATCTCCTGCAGCGAAGAGTAAGATACTAAGGATGGATACACATCATGGAGCCAGGTGGGTTGTCACGGCTGTTCAAAGGCATCGGTTTGAAAATGGTGCTTAGAAGGCACAGTCAAGCTTTCCACAAAGCCAAGCCCGGAATGGGGGAGGGGAGCAGACAACTCAGCTCCTGCATCCAGATTCCTGTCTGAAATTCCTGTCCTGACTCCTCTGGATGGTAGAGTACAAGCTAAGATAAGATAAACCTTTCCTCCCCGAGTTGCTTTGGGTTGTGATGTTTCATCAGAGCAATGGAAGCTCTCATACTGAGTCATACTGAGCTAGGGAAAAGGTCACTCTTTTGCCCCCTGGGACAAACATACAGGATTTAAAGAAGGCGGATTAGGATTCCATCTAGGAAATGCTTTTAATAATTAGATCTCAGGATTCCTTAAGCCCTAGAGTGCTGCCTTATAAACTCATGGGGCATTCATATTGTTCTCCTTCCATGCTGTAATGTTCAATTATTTTAATAGAAACACACACACACACACACACACACACACACACACACGCTCTTTCAACTGGAAATTTGCCAAAAACTTGTTCAACTATAAACATAACAAACACACAAAGACATTACAGGCTATTGACTGGCCATACAATGAAAGGCATTAACGATTTAGGTTGGCCAAGGTGGGGATGGTACAGAAAGTGTGCTCTGGAGTTCTGTGTACTATCATCTAATGTGGCTGACATTTATACACTTCGCTGTGTCTCAGTTAGGGCTTCCATTGCTCTGATGAAACATCACAACCCAAAGCAACTCGGGGAGGAAAGGTTTATCTTATCTTAGCTTGTACTCTACCATCCAGAGGAGTCAGGACAGGAATTTCAGACAGGAATCTGGATGCAGGAGCTGATGCCGAGGCCAGGGAAGGTGTCACTTACTGGCTTGTTGCTCTCTTTGCTTTGCTGAGTTTGCTTTTTTACAGCATCCCAGGGATGGTACCACCCACAGTGAGCTAGGAACTCCCCCATCAATCTTCAATCAAGAAACTGCACCACAGGCTTGCCCACAAGCCAGTCTGGTGGGGGCATTTTCTCAATTGAGGTTTCCTCTTCCAAGATGACTGTAGCTTGTGTCAAGTTGTCATAAAACTTGCCATTACACTCTGTCTTCCTTAATTCCTACATATCAATCTTATGGAGAAAGAAAAGTTCTATATATCTTTTACATGGCACTGACATGAATTCTCAACATCTGTGTAGTAGAAGTAATGTTCTGACTGATGACTGATTATGTTACCCCACAATGAAAGGGCCAAGTTTATCTTTCAGAAGCAAAGGGTGCAGCTCTTACAAATACCATGGAAAGACTGAGTGTGGTCGTTTGCTGTCTTTACTATGCATCTGGCTTACATTTATATTCATCTGACATGAAGAACAATGATATATTTAGTAGCCGAATATTTGTTTACACAGAAGGGCAACATGCCTCATTTGTGGTCTTTCCATATATAAACTGAAGGAGTAATTATTTAAAACATGTACTTTATAAAACCATATGCCTAACTTGTCAGGTATGGGGAATAGCCCTAGCAGGAGCCTGTAATCTTCTTTTTACACTAGTTGACAGAGTTTAACATATATGTAAATGAGACTTCTAAAATACTAAGATTTACTTTTCATTTCTTAAAATATTTTTGTTTCTTGGCCTTGGGTCTTTTAATTTCTTGGGAGACCAGTTCTTTATAATTGTGTATATATATATCTGTAGCGGATTCATAGAGTGTAGTTTACAGGCCTTGACATTTCCTATGTCCTCCTGCCAGAATGTGGAATGTAGAAACCACTGTGAAAGACCATTAAACATAAAGTGAAGTTTGCCATGATAGGAAAGACATGAAAATTAAGTGTCTATTGATGGAAGAATAGATAAAGAAACGTGATACATATTATTACGGACTATCCTTCATCTTAAAATAGAAGGCAATTTTACCATGCATTTTGACATGGAAAGCCCAGAGGACATTATATAATGACATAAGTAACCCAGAAGACATTATGTGAGTGAAATGAACTAATCACAGAACAAATACGCCATGATTCCACTTACATGAAGCATCCGAAACAGTTGACACAGAAGCAGATAGGAGAGGTAGTGGCTGGGGGAGGGGAACATGAGCTGCTATCTGGGGTTCAGAGTTTTGTTTAGGCAAGACAAATAAATTCTAGGAATTTCCTATATAAAATTATGTGTCAAGTTAACAATAGTCTGTGGAACACTTACAGATTGTGGAGAAAGGCCTGGGAGACAGCTCAGTTCATAAAGTGCTTGCTATGGAAACACAAAGACCAGAGTTGGGATTTTCTGAACCCACACAAAAGCCCAGCCATTTAAGCATTAAAGATAGGGAATCCTTGTGGGATGCTAGTAACTGGACTAGCCTGAGTCAGCAAGCTACAAGTCTAGTGAAAGACTCTATTTCAGTAAATAAAGTAGAAAATAATCCAGAAAGACCCCCCCAACACATGCCAACATACATACACACCTGCCACATACATGAACTGCAAAAATATTGTGAAGAAGGTAGATCTCACACATTCTTGGCAAAATTAAAAATCACAACAATATGCCACCTATTATAAGGTGTTTTAAGACAATATAATACAACATACTGCTAATCTGATGGAATAAGATTTCATTCATCCTTTAAAAATTATTATGTCATCAAAAGAACAAAGAATCCAATAAAAAATGGAGTACAGACCTAAACAGAGAACTCTAAACAGAGGAATCTAAAATGGCTGAAAAACACTTAACATCCTTAGTCATCAGAGAAATGCAAATCAAAACAACTCTGAGATTCCATCTTACACCTGTAAGAATAGCCAAAAACAAAAACACTGATGACAACTTATGCTGGAGAGGATGTGGGATAAAGGGAACACTTCTGCATTGCTGGTGGGAGTGCAAGCTGGTACAGTCCCTTTGGATGTCAGTGTGGTGATTTCTCAGAAAATTAGGAAACAATCTTCCTCAAGACCCAGCAATACCACTTTTGGGTATATATCCAAAGGATGCTCAATCGTGCCACAAGGACATGTGCTCAACTATGTTCATAGCAGCATTGTTTATCATAGCCAGAACCTGGAAGCAACCTAAATGCCCCTTGACTGAAGAATGGATAAGGAAAATGTGGTACATTTACACAATGGAGTACAACACAGAAGAAAAAAAAATAACGACATCTTGAATTTTGTAGGAAAATGGATGGAGCTAGAAAACATCATTTGAGTGAAGTAACCCAGACCCAGAAAGACAATTATCATATGTATTCACTCATAAGTGGTTTTTAAACATTAAGCAAAGAAAACCAGCTTATAAATCACAATCCCAGAGAACCTAGACAACAATGAGGACCCTAAGAGAGACATACATAGATCTAATCTACATGGGAAGTAGAAAAAGACAAGATCTCCTGAGCAAATTTGGAACATGGGGACCTTGGGAAAGGGTTGAAGGGGAGCGGAGAGGCAGGGAGGGGAGCAGAGAAAAATGTAGAGCTCAATAAAAATCAATTAAAAAAAGCTAAAAAAAAAACACCTATCAATTTACTTTCCCAAACTGTTACATAGTTTGGAAAATATTGATTTAAAACAATAACAGCTTCTGCATGTTGGGGAATTACTATGTAGAAGGCAGCATGCCAAGTTCCCCATATATAATATCATACCTGCCGAGAAACTCTCAAAGATGATTGTTATTAACCCTATATTAAAGATGAAGAAACAAATTTCGGGGATACACATAATAACACTTGAAAGAAGCCGTGACCTGATTGGCCGCCTTCCCATCTATCTTAAGGCCACTTGTAGCTAGCCTCCCTTCTCACTTCCACTCTGTGGTACGCTTTCAGATTTCAACTTACTTGTCCTATTAACTGTATTTAAAGTTGTGTTTCCTATCCTCCCATGATTTTCTCTCTTGGTTTTTAGTATACCACATTTCCTGGATTTTCCTCTCCTTTTGGAGATACCAATGCCAGCCACTTTGCTTGACTGATTCTTCCTTTGAATGGGAAATTTGCACAAGCTCAGTTCTTGGGTTTCCTCCATCCATGTTGACTTCCCTGTCTATTGGCTACAAAAAGCATCTGTAAGCTGGTCACTTTTAGGTCCAACCAGGACCTTTCCCCTGAGCCTCAAACCCTCTCATCTCACACTCTACTTCTTCAGGTGAATGTCTAGAGACACCTTCTACTGATGTGGGATTTCCCTCTTAATGCTGTGATTTCCATTAATGAATAAAGAAACTGTCTTGGGCCTGCCAGGGAATAGAGGTAGGCAGAGAAAGCTAGGATGAATGCTGGGAGAAAGGAGGCAGAGATGCCACAGAGCCACCACCATCTCTGTGCTGAAATTTCAGATGTGCTGAAACTTTGTTGGTAGGCCACAGATTAATGGAGATGGATTAAATTAATATGTAAGAGTTAGCCAATAAGAAACTAGAGCTAATGGGCCAAGCAGTGTTTTAATTAATACAGTTTCTGTGTGATTATTTTGGGTCTAAGCTAGCCGAGCGGCTGGGAACCAAACAAGTGGCCTACTTACTACAATGGCCCCTAAAATCTAGGTAATAAAATTTGGTCAGTATGCTTTCTAAAATGATTGATCAAATTTTAGAGAAAATTATTGTCAATTTACAAAGGTAAAAATACTGCTTGAAATTAAGATAAAGTATATTATGATGGGAATTATCTTAAAAGATGTTGTACATTTAAATAAGGTTAATTTATTTAAAATAATTTCCAAAGTTCTGACATGAAAAATAGGTCTTTGGTACCCGGAAGTAATTTAAGGTTGGATGTAGTTAACAGTATCTTAAGTGACAACTTCTCTATCAATGATTTTCAAGAAAAATATAGAAAGAACATGGTTTTTTTTTAATGAAAGTTCTATGTGCATGTATTTAAATAAAAACATACAAGAAATTGACTGAGTTCAGTCAGGTTTGAAATAGTTTCTTTCTCCTTTCCCTTCCTGTTTAGAAACTAATAAAACATTAGTTTTAATTAGAAGCTCAAACCCAAGGAGTTAGGGTCTCTGCAACACACACAGAAGAGACTAGCAAGTGTAATGTACCGCTGGGGTCAGACTGGTCTCGGCATCTGTAGATGTTTGTCTCTCTTGCTGAAGAGGCATCTTTTCACTTTCTGGAGGCAGTTCAGGGAACTGTTGGTGGCTTTCAAGATCCTGTCCCGAATGGGGAGCTATCTGAATGGAAAGAGCTGCTGTGTGTGTCTTAGGTCCTAGGCTAGGGGTTGGTGAGCAAGACCTTTTCAGAGATGATGGGACGTCAGTGGGTTGGGAACGCTGTGGTGGTTTAAAGGGGGAGCTATTCCCTAGGTTCTGATTATGGGTTAGTTTCAAGGTAGAAATTCTTCGAGTTTGAGAATTTTGCATGTAGTCCTCTTGTAGAAATGTGTTGATGTCTCCAAATGATGCAGGACTGGAGCTGGAGGATGCTGGTAGTGGATTAGTGATTTTTTGTGTGTATGACACAGTTGTGTTGGATTCCTCAGAATACACTATTGCCTGGTTAGAATCTTCACTAGAATGCAAAGCTCCATGGAGAGGTTTAAGGTTAGGAAAGCTCTCTGTACGCCATGGACTTTCTGTGTTAGTTACTAATGAATCTAAAATGTCACCCTTTGTTTGACAAAAACTCTCTTTCCTTCCTGGTGGAATGGGTGCCTAGATGGCCAAAAGTGTTCAGAAAGAGAAATGACATTGAAGGAAAAATAGGAAGAAAGTCCAAGTTAGTCATGAGAAGAACATTGTCAAAGCTGCCCCAAAGAAACCCAAACACACACTTGCGCCCTGAACAGGCTAGACTGAGCAGTTCCCTTCAGTCCTGAAGAATGCTTTGGAAAAGCTTTAGTTTAGAATACATTGCAAAGATAGAGCTTCTGTCCACAGTTTTAGAAATTATGCTGAAAGTGAACATACGTTATCTTGTCCTATTTTTAAACCTAGAGGTTGACAGTTCATTTAGCCACACGGTTTTTAGAACATTTTGCATGCATAGTTTTTACTAACATCTCAAAGGCTCAGCATTTGTCTGGTTTATATTCATACAGGAGATAATGTATCCTTGACTCTCAAACTCTAGAATCCAAAACAGCAGCCATTAGAGCTTTCACAATTAGAATTTAGCTTGAACATTAAGTAGAAGCTGATCTACTTTGATAAGCTGACCCAGAGAATAAAGGGTAAATCAACAACAACAACAGAAGAAAACCTACCTGTTTTGAGCTGAAAACTCACGCCCCCTGTTGCACATGTTAGCACCACAAGGAAAACAAAATGAAAAATGCAGAAGCATTTTAAAGGTAGGACACTAGGAACGAGGTCCCACGAGAGGAGGAGCAAACAGAGGTCTAGGCACGAGACACACAGCAGGCAATGAGTTTTAATTACCTGGGTTGGTGATTTTTTGTCTTGCAGGTTTGGTCGGACGCTTCTAAAACCTTTTGCTGCAAGAGAGGAATATGTGGCATCTCCATTCAGTGTCTCTGGATTTCGATCATTGTAAGATCTCCACGCTTTTGTTAAGGGAAAACAAATTGGACACAGAAATATCTACGTTCACTTGAATTTTTTTTTGATGTCTGAGAAAATTGATTTGTCTTTCTAAAATCAAAGTGGTCTTTATAGGATTTTAATTTAGTATGCATAGCAATATATGGAATTTAAATTGAACATGAAGTCAATGATGTGGCTATGGATATGTAAAAAGGAAAAAAATGTCCTTGGAACAAGCACAATATTTAATCACAATATATTTTTTTTCTGTACCTGAGTCTGGAGACTGAGAATCACGCCCTGAAAGGAAAACAATGTTGAAATTAATGCGAGTGTAAACCAAGCCAAACCAAACCTTCAGTAAAAATGCTTGGCAAACAACCACGTGCATTGCTTTTGCCGACATTATCTCAGTCCTAAAACGGAGTACGTTAAATGTAGTAATGAGAGGCTTGTGTGTGATTTTTCAATTTCAATAGGCTTATCATTTGTTAAATACCTACCATCTATAGCTAGAACATATATCAAACACTAATTTTCACCCCTAACAATATTGCAACCATGTAATTTCAAGATTATTGTGGCCCAAGGTGCCACATGACTTCTGAACATAGAATTAAAGGATTGCAAAGAACCTGGTTTGCAAACAATGAGTGCCGTCTAGAACATTAAAGGTAGTCACCAGCTCTGTCACTGGCTGAAGGCCCCTGTAACTCCCTAAATTTAACTGCTATATTAGATAGTGGCTAATATTTCAATAGCTTGCCTTTTTTAATGTTTACAAAAGGCAAATGTATCTGCTGTGCAAGGTCATGCTTTCATTGTTCTCTAGAATTTAAATTTCTTATTGTCCCTTAAAAGTCTTTGTTTATTCAATACAAAAGTCGTTATAGTGTATGTATTTCATTGTCGTTTCGCTCAGAAGCTGTGGAGTATTAAATCATAGTAAATAATTGGTTTAACCATATGCTTATGGTCAGTTGTCTCAGAACTATATATTGAAGAAACTCCTATATGGCCGTCTGGGGGAATCCATTTGCACTATTTTGGTCTATTGCACCTATAAAATCTTGATCTTGGAAAGGATTATAGGAGTTCTTTACTGCTGTCTAGCTCCTGGATTCCTTTCGTAAGTTCCCTAGGACCATGAATAAATTGTTATGAGTCAATAACTCTTTGTTTTCTTCCCAAATGCTCCAGGGACATCATTTTAAAATTTATACATTTATATTTGTAATGATGCTTTGTGGGCTGAGAAACGTAAAGTCTTGCTTATAAAATATTGAAGATGGATTTCTTTTTTCCCCAAATTAAGGGAAGAAAAATAAATGTGAATCAGCGCAGTTGTTTGGAATGACTCTAGCACAGGTGAGTTATAGAAGAGGAACATATTTTCATTCATTATAGATGATCATAAATTAGAATAAAAATGAGTATAATCCAGTAAAAACTAATTTTGTTGAATTATTCATAACATGTTTTCTGGATTCTATATCTAGAGTTTAACAGAGACAGGAGTTCACCATTTCATTCAGTTAAAAGACAATAACTCCTCTAGCTTTAGAATTCTGCTTTGGGGACATTAAGGAAAGAGACACACTGACCACTATGTTTCTATACACTGTGGACAAAGAACACATTTGGGGAACATGAGAAAGGGTAATGGATAGGGGAGCAGCATCAGTAGTACATACATGTATTGCAACTGTTTGCTTGAGAATGGGACATTTGTTTTACTCTTGGCTTGATAAGACCAAGCTAGAAAAGAAAAACATGAGATATGTGTATGTGGGGGGGGGGGGCGGTGAAGCAATAGGAGCCATGTCTGTGGAGGTGCCAGGAATGTAGATGAAGTAGGGGAGAGAGAGTATAGTGAGCTAATTTGAAGGACACATGGAATACAAATCCTCTGGTTAACAGTTTCTAGATGGCAAGTTCTGTTTCCTCACAATAGTGACCACATTGTGGGGTTATAGAACCCCAAGAAACGTCAAGTGGGAGAAACAGATGGCGGTTCATCCTGATTCACCCACTGGATACGGCTATGGAAAACTGTACTAACAGGCCCATGGATGAAGTGTTAAGATGAAGGCATGTTTTAATAAAGTTTGAGTTGATGGTTTTAGCACAGATCCCAAAGAGTAATTAATTCTCTAGTGATGGTGAAACATACATTGTTTTTTTCCACGTACGTTCTAGTGAAGGCTGCTACACAGCAAGCCTGGGCACAAAAAATCCTGATTCTTTAAAATATAATTAAATATATTTGGAGACTTTATGCATCAGTATGTTCAAAAAATTCTTTAAAGTTTAATCCAAAATTCAAGGGACTGCTTAAAAAAATCTTATTTCTAGTGACATAAACCAGGCAAGAGCTACTATTTGCTCATATCACTGAATTATTTAATCAATTAATCAACCTTCCTCTCTCTTCCCTTGGGTACAAGGAATTGAACCAAAGGGTTGGTGCATGCTAGGCAAGCGGTTCACCACTGAGCTATACCCATCTCTTGCTCTCCTTTTAATGACCTTAAATTTTGAGACAGTGTACTCAGATGTGGCTTAAGCTTGCTGGATAGCCCAGGCAGCCTTGAACTATAAGTAGCTGGAGTCATAGGTCCAGGCCATCAGGACTGGAGCTTATTTTTCTATTCTGACTGTGAAACATTTAGCCTTTTCCCAACAACTTGAATGGTACGAAATTGCTTATGACACGGTTTGACTCTCAAATGCAGTCTCTAGTTCACTCCAATGCTATCCTTTGTGGGTTATTGTTATAAGGAATAACAAACACAGATTGTTAACATGGGGCGCTGTTCTCTAGCACGTACATCAGTGGTCACATCTGAGGCTTTACTTGGTTGCAATGCCCATGAAATCCATGGCTCAGGCATTCCAATAATACAATATACCTGCTTTTTATTTATTTTACTTTTCATCATTCTCATATCTCATGCACCTAGTATAAATACGTCTATAGCCTTTAGAATATCTCTTCATATTCATACATGCATGGACAAACATATTCAGGGTGTTTTTAAAACCCAAATGAAATCAGATTACATACATTGCAATGGTTTTATTGGAAGAAGGATAGCATGAGACTCCTGACTTGACATTTAAATTTGGACCCTGACGTCCATTTGTGAGAAGGTGGAAGTTACCTTTAAAAGTCTGTTTTTTCTTTTATAACACTGGGTAGGACATCCTCAGCACCAACTGATCACTAAACATGCTTACAGAAGACTGAAACACGGACTGAGGTTTAAAATTATTTAGTGACTCCTTCACTTTCCTCCTCCTTCAATATAACTAATTAATCTTATAAATCAACCCAAGGAAACCCTAGACTGCAACCATATCAACCCATTAACCAGCCAGCTAACAGGAGGTTTGTACTACTCCTTTAAAGGTCCAGGGATAGGCTGGACACCGGCTGATCTTCCGGTATTGCACACACACCCTGCAGACTCTCCAGATGATGTCTGTGTCACAGGTGTAGGTAAGTCATAACAGACATTTAGTGACAAGGGAGCTACCTCTGTGGACGCTGGCATGTCACACCCTCAACTGCTTTCTGGAGTGTATTTTTACCTGTGGATTCATATTGATCTCAACTGATCAAGGTTTTGTTATATTTTAAAGTACGGATTAGACAGATGTAAGGTCTGTTTTCTGTTTGCAATCTTTGGGAAGAACCACTTTAATCAAGACCTGTGTTGATCAAGTCTTTTTTTCCTAGCCCTGAATTCTCCAAGTATCATGTTGCTTTAGTTCATGAGATAACAAGAACGTAAATAATTATTAACACTTGCAATTAGCATATTTTTGGCAAGTGACTGATGCTTTTAATTATATTTTTAAATGTTTGTTTGTAACAAGGTATCGTTTTCCTTTGGCTTTTTTATTTTTAGAACAAAACCAGAAAGGATAGAAGCTATTCTTGGAATTAGAAAAAAAATAAGATTGAGTGGGGGATTTGAAAGGCATTTAAACTGTCTGTTCCCATCCCACCAGGATGACTCTGGAACGAGAGAGGTGAGGTGGAGCCATTTGAGTATGACGCGGTGAGTTAGTGGTGTTATACCTGCAGCCAACAGGTTTGGCGAACTTTGAACTCTCTTCACAGATGTTAACGTGACAGACATGGCAGCACGTTTGCGAGCACACCCACCGCTATCTGGAAGCAAAAAAAAATGATATAGCAGAGGCCACAGAGAAAGGCACATGCGATGTCATGCATTTTAAAAGTGAGACGTGTCAGACACTCGTGAGAAAAGTGAACAGTCGAGCATTAGTGATCGTGGAATACACCTGCAAATTTCCCTCCCAGACTAAAAGAGACGAAGCAGAACAGTAGTGAAAAACCAGGGGTCTGCTCAGAGATAGGCAGCAATGCTTTAAACAAAACAAAAGGTTTTACATTTAATTTTCAACACTTGTTACTTAATGATAGCCCCAATATAGAGCTCAGTCTTGTTTACAAAATTAGTATTTAATGCACACTAGGTTTAGAAACAGCACTGCAAGCTTTTATAGTTATGGATTATCTTTATCTCAGCCTAAAGTTTCATGATTATATATGTAAATAATTTAGATTAGACTTAATTTATTCTACTTATGATTACTAAAGATAATCAGGGATGAGTTACCTTGATTCAATAATTCTTGAAGTAATATTTTTCAGCTGACATAGGCATTACATGCTTTATACACGCACATCATAAGGAAACACACAGCGTTATGCAATTTCATGTCTTCTCACAGCTCTGAAATAGTTATTCTGATTGAAGTTAAGGACAGCACTGACGTATATAGTGAAATGAGACTGACTTTTTAATGGATGGATCGCTCTTTTACTTTGGAACAATAGTTGTGGCATAATCTATATCTATATGGAGAAAATCAAAATGTGAAGTAAAATTTGCATACACATGTCAGCCATTTTTGGTGCTATGAGAAGCTGAGAGACTCTAAATTTGGAAGACAAGCCTCCAAGACCAAAAGGTTAGCTCTCTATTTCTGAACAGAAGTCTGATTCTGTGCCCACATTCCTTGGTAATATAGCATGGCCAATAAATAGCTTTCCATCTTCCCCTGCTCGTCAAAGCAGCCTCAGCTCTCCTTTTGAAGGTGAACATACACAGACACAAGTCAGATAACCAACAATATGAGATATAATTGTGAGAGTATAATTGTTGTATCTTGTCATGTGCTTTCTTCATTCTTTACTTCATAGGCAAAATACCCAGCCTATTAGTTAAACATGAGAGAACAGAGATTTAGCATTATGTGTTAATTACCGGTAAAAATCATAAAAGAGTGAGGTCAATAGACCACAAAATTGGTGTAACTTTTCTAATATAAAACCTGACTTAAAATTATAATTTTTTAAACAAAAAAATCATTAAACAGGAAACCTGAGTTGAAACAGAAAATGCAAATAATCTGAAAGAATAATTTAAAAAAACTATAGCGAGGAACCAGTAGAAAAGACACAAATGGTAGAAAATTACAGCTGAAGATACCTTCAACAGAACACCAATAGCGATTTTCAATTTGCTAAAGACAATGTATCTGATTGGGCATTACATAGGACACAAGATCTAGTCACTAGTTGTTAACATGAGGGCCTGCTCGTTGGCGTTTCTTTCCTGCCCGGTCCCCCACAGCTGGCAAACCCCAAAGAAAATCACACACAGGTTTCCAGAAGATTATAAACTGATTGGCCCATTAGCTCAGGCTTCTTATTAGCTCTTGTAGCTTATATTAACCCATATAATTATTAATATATATTAATTATATATTAATATATATAATTATATATATAAATATATATATTAATCCTTATCTATGTTAGCCACATGGCTCAGTACCTTTCTCAGCGGGGCAGGTCACATCCTGCTTCTTCTGTAGTCTGGGCAGGAGTGCCGAGAGAGCTTCCTGCTTCCCAGAATTCTCCTGTTCTCCTTGCTCTGCCTCTACTTCCTGCCTGGTTGTCCCACCTATACATCCTGGCTAATGGCCAATCAGCGTTTATTTAAATCACGATTGACAGAATACAGACAATTCTCCCACACCAACTAGGTCTAAAATGGCTAGGTAGTCAAGGGCATTGAAAGTGAAAAGTGATGTCACTTTAGCAGGATTTTATTTTCCTGGTTCTTTTAACTCTCAGTGTCTGAAAAGACAATATCTCAGAACAAGCAGAGCGAGGGACATGGTTCAAGCACAGCATGTTCACATGGTGTGCTGAAATGCCCTGAACCATCTCCATGAATCCACAAGGCTGTCTGAGAATACTGGAGAATTTTGTGTATACAGCAGGGTACTTTAGGAAACATTAGATTGAAGTAGTTCAGAGTTTTAGTATGAGAGGTTATATTATATTTTGATCACAGTGTATTTCTAAGAGCTAGGCTGTGTAGGGTTGCTCTCTTAAAGAGCAAGTGCCCTATGAAAGTCATTTTGGATCTGTGAGCAAGAGTAGTTATATCCAGTTTCATTTCCTGGTCTGAAGTCTCAGTGCGACAGGCACACACATACCACTAAGTAATTGTGGGTACGCTGAAAGTAAATTACTATTTCTCTTTCAATTTACATGTATTATTTTGACAAGTGACTTTAAATTGGTAGGACATAAATGCTTATTATATTGTTTACACCAAACTGCTTAATAAATAGAATTATTAGATACTTCATTTAGGCTTAGAAGCAACATGAAAACAAAAAATTACTCAGACACTGTCACTGTGAGACAAAAAAGTACGGAAATCTTTAGGCTCAGTAAATGGAGACTCTTGGCTAATACTTAGTAAAGGTCTTATTTTTGAAAGCTGAGGTTTTGAAATTGTAAAACAGACAAACCACTAGAAATTAATATTCTGTTTCTACTTATATGTTCATTTTGAAGAAGTTTTAAGGACTTAATATGAGGATGCTGTCTCTGACACATAGCTCATCCCAAAGCAACCAAGTGCTGGTCTTACAGTCATCCATGAACCCCAACCTGGTTGGGTACTCTTCCACTGAGCTTTGAGATTCCCAATTGCTGTTTCCACTTCTGGATAATAATGCTTAGATGGGTAAACCACAGTCTATGAATTATCTTTCCCCCTTTTAATGATAGTGAATTCTATCATATGATATGCATTAGAAAGTTATAGGTCACAATTGCTCTGAGTAGAAATAGGTCATAGTTTAGACATTCTAAAATAAAACTTATTCTCCTTGGATTGCTTGTTATGTAGCTGATTAAAAGTAAAGATTAGACATAAAATAACTTTTAGACCTTAGTGACTGACAAGTAGGATTCTTTGCTTATTTATGTAAACTGTCCATGAGGGTGCTTCTGGACTTCAGGGGTCAAGGTTAATAGAATCCTTGCTTCTCTCTCAATCTTAGAGGCAGGACTTTCACTGAGAGTGGAGCCCACTGATGAGGATTGGCTAGCCTGGCCAGGGAACCCTAGGACCCCCCTCCTCTGCCTCCCAGCACTGACACTACTAGTGGGTGCTTGTTTCACACACAGCTCTTTACCTTGGTGCCACTGTCTCAAGCCTGGTATACAGAGTTTTAAGAAATATTACATATCATTAATAATGGATTGTTAAAGTGAGCTAATTTTATTTATTAGTTACTCAGGAATCAATTATGCCTTAATTTTGTGAATACAGCAACAATAATTTGTTTCCAAAAGCAATTTGTACCTGGAAGCAATCTGCACCCATCTTCTACCGAAATATTTGTCGTCTGTATTTTTTTTTTAAAGTAGCATGTTTTCATTGCAACATTGTAATTACTTTGGAATTTTACGCAAAGGATTTCAACTTATATCTAAATTTGCATTTTTTCATAGGTAAATTTATCCACATAGGCAACCCAATTTTATGCACGTATGTGCCCTCCTGTCTAGAGTCAAGATCACTCTGTATAAATGAAAGGTTTCTATTTGGGCTGCTCAGCAGTAACTTGGTTCAGATACCAGAGAGTTAAACAATCTTCCAGTTTCGCTGTGCCTATTTTGTTATTAGGATCCAATTACAGGAATGGGAAGACCAACTGTTGAATAGATTATATATAAGTACAGTATGTTTATTATAAACATGTATGCATATTTCTCATAATGGGAAAATCCTGTTTGGGGAAACCATGCAGAACTTATGTCTTCAGAGGATTTACCTCTGAAATAGTGAGTAAAGCCACCCCTTAATGTGACCTCTCTGCTGGAGTGACTCTGTAGTTGCACAGCAGGGTTCATCACAGTCCATTTTACATTGTATATGCAATATGAAATGATAGCCATCACTAGGCGGAGAAGACTGAAGAAGGCAAGACCATCTCCACCTGTAAAAATGCCTCTACTTGGCTCTCTGAGAGTTCATCAGTTCTTTCTCCAAACACCCTCCCTTGTTCACTGGGCTCCAAACATCTATCTACACGTGGGCTCAGCCCTTGGGAGCCAACGGGCAGTGTTCTCTGAGGTCAGTTTGAGCAGGTTTCAGCTCAGAGGAGACCATAGGGAGTGGGCCTGGCCCGTGTCTCCACACTTGATCTAGGGATTAAATACTGGCTCTAACCAGCCAGTTGTTAATCCTTCTTCTAGACACTTTCAAGCAAGGAGCTTGACGAGGAAGAAGGGCCTGGGCTTTCTTTTTGCTCTGCTAGTGGGCAGCTGGCTAAAACAGCTCTCCAGCCATGAGCTGCGACACAGCCACAGGGTTTCAGTGAGAAACTTGTCTTCTTTACTGACTGCGTGTGGGTATGCTGCATATGAGATTGTTCACAATGAGGGTAAAGTTACCAGCCAAATAGATCTACTGTGGGACCAAAGTGACGGTTTATATAGTTACCAGACATTCACAAGCCATTTTACCATTAAAATGCATAGCACACAGGGTTCAGAGGCATTCGTGTTAAAATATTTAAGGATACTGTGTGCAAGTCTAAAAATATCATGCTTATGGCTTTCTGTGTGTTATGATAATAAAGAATCAGACCCATTTTGTATGAGGTTTTAGAGTTCTATCTGATGACTTTGTCAACATAAACAGTTTATAAAATGGAAAAGTTTAAATATTGTTCACCAGAACAACTTGCCTTTGGGCCTAACATATTTTAAGTAAGAGATCTTAAATGCATAAATATAATTTCAAGCAGCTTTAAGAGCTAATTGAAACAAAAAACCAAACCAAACAAACAAACAAAAAACCAGGAACCAGAAAGGGCTGAGGTAAGAGCTCAGTTGGTAAAGTGTTGGCCATACAAATATGAAAGTTTCAGTTTGATCCTCAGAATTTACATTTAAAAAGCTGGTCACAGTAGCATGAGCCTGATAGTTCTAGTAATTACTGGAGATGCAGAGACAGGGGGATACCTGGGGCTCACAGGACAGCTAGACTAGTATAATCCCAGAGTTCCAGGTCAAATGAGAGACCCTGCCTCAAAATTGAAGTGGATTACTAAACAAGGAATGATACTGAAGGTTAACCTGTGGTCTCTCTACACATACACTCATACACACACACACACACACACACACACCTGTATACATGTGTACCTGCTACATAAACACACACATACACAAAGAAAATATACAATAAGAGATCAGTAACGGCAGGTAACAAAAAATTAAGCTTTGGCTACGAGATTGGAACACGATGGTAAAGAAAAGTAACTCCCCATATACCCAGAAACTCATTTACAATTAATATAGCCCTGTGCTAATGTAGGACCAAAGTGGCTTGAAGAGCAAAGCAAAGGGCTAAAGAACAAAAGCATACCTGTGTTCATTTTCACCTTGAAGGGCTTGTTATTAAAGTCTTCAGTTTTCCTATAAGGAAGAAAAAAAAAAGAGGTGATGCAGAATTTGCATACTAAATCATGGAACTAAAGGCTGTGAAAGTAGTTTTGGCTTTGGTGCACCTAAGACAGTGGTTCTCAACCTTCCTAATACTGTGACTCTTTGATACAGTTCCTCAGGTTGTGGTGACCCTCAACCATAAAAATTATTTCCATTGCAACTTCATACTTCATAACTAATTTTGCTGCCTTTACAAATCATAACCTAAATATCTGTTTACTGATGGTCTTAGATGACCCGTGGGAAGGAACCATTGAGCCCCCAAAGGGGTTGCGACCCACAGGTGGGAACTGCTGACTACAAGTTAATACCACATTATCATTAATCTTTTTGTCTTATGATAATAAAGCTCTATTTTCATTTAATGATGATCTCTAATGGTTGAAAATAGAGACCTTCCCTCCTTTCTGTCTGATTTTGTTTCTTTCTTTGTTGTAGACTAAACCCAGCCTCATGCAAACCTAGCATGTGTTCTACCCAGTGAATTATATACACAGCCTAAAATTTCATTTTAAGATGTTTAATTTCTATGCCTAACCTGTGTGAGGCCTCATGATCCAAACTCAGCACACAAAGTTTTTTTTTTCTTAAACAAATACCTATGTGATTGATTTTTCTTTAACCCTACAAAGAATTTGCTGTTATATATGATTTTCCAGTATTTCAAAAACATATGCTGGTATCTTGAAATCATTGCCTTACACATGTGAGTCACTTTACATAGCGATGCACTTTTAAAAAGTCACTTTATCATATTTTACCTTTTAGTTTTCAATGTATATAAGCAGAGAAGCTCTTTTCTGGCTGTTTTTTAACCTTGTTTCTAAACACTGGACTTGGCAGCCTTACTGCATGTAGGGTAGGGATGCCAATGGACCCAAGGGAGCAGGCAGTGCTCCCTTCAGGAGCTTTGAGAATGTTCCTCTCAATGTATTTATTTTAATCTCTCAGTAGCAAAACTTTCAATTTGTTCCCCTTACATGGACAAAGTAAATGGAAAAGTTGCCTCAGGGGATGTCTGTGACCACGGCTGAAGCAACTTCTAAAACAAGAAGCGGTAAACAATCCCAGAACATGAGGATTGTAAGGACATTTCCCAAAGTTGACCTCACCGTGCCTTCTGGAACAAGGTAGTATATTCTGCTGAAGACTGAATCAGGTTTTAAAGGGGGATGAGGAAGGCAGTGTTCACACCAGAATAATACTGACTGATGAGGAAGGTAGTGTTCACACCAGAATAATACTGACTGATGAGGAAGGCAGTGTTCACACCAGAATAATACTGACTGACGAGGAAGGCATGTTTACACCAGAATAATATTGACAGATGAGGAAGGCAGCATTCACACCAGAATAATACTGACTGATGAAGAGACCACTGTGGAAGGTAGGCTGATTCTCAGATCATAAAACCGCTAACGTCTGAAATAATATTTCTTCACCGAGCAGAGAATTAACACCAACATGTATTATTAGAATTCAATGCAGATATTTGCAAAACATTGGACTCTCAGACAGCAAGGAAGGATTAAGTAGAACAAAGAAAGGCACCACAAATCCTTGGGCTGCTCATTTTTAAAGTGATATATCCTGTTACATCTAAGGGTAATTTGTTAGTTTTTTAAACACTATATTGTTTTAGTTGTCAAGACGTTAAATGACTAACTTCCTAATCAGGCAAGACATTTTTGAGATTCTTAAAGACAAGCCTTGGTATTTGCATGCTTAAGAACAACCTGAAACCCGAAGGCTTCTTGGGTGACTAATAAAAATGCACGATCCAGTCTCCCTTGTTTGTACAAAAGACATGAACAATTCTACCACTGAGAACTCTTGAAGCAATTTAAGCTACAGAGAATCCAATATCTTTTGTTCTGTTCTGAAAAGAATTGTCTCTGACTGCACTTGCATAACGAGCATAGATTATTCTGGAAAGCATCACATTCTTGGAGTGTTTGCATGCTGTTAGAAGACAGCACTTCAAGTATTTTCTTAAATTGGAATTGAACCAGGGCCAAAGCTATGACAATGGACCGTAAAATATAAATCATTTACCCAAAGTAGGCAAGTCCAGAGAACAAAGACCCTAGTGCATTAATGGGTCAAAATCATTTTTCATAGGTTGTACAGGGCCATCTTTACTTAAATCAGTTCTTTACAAAGTTGATAGAAAAAGCAACATTATACCAATTCAGGATATGCATGTCAATAAATTTGTTTTACTTAGAGATCTTTGTATGACAATGGATTGTATTGGTTGATACTTTAGCAATGACATGACATCATGCTGAAATCTTTTAATTGTACCTACTGTCTTTCCATTATCGATACCTCATTGCTGTTTTGTGGAGCAAGGGAGCCTTTGTTTCCAACATGCATGAAAAGATAGATTGTGCAATATTTCTTCTGATTGGGGGTTCTATCCTAAGAGGTTTGACCACGTATCAGTGCAACTGTGGTCACAGATTTATAATTATTCTTCAATTTATTATAATCAGTCATGCACTCTGAAGAAGAGCAGAAGCAGCATCTTTCCTCCAATTTTATCCAAGAATTCTGTGTAAGTCATGTGATTTTGGCAGAGCTGAGTGTAAACATCAAGGTCATAGGTCAAGTGAGAGAGTCAGACAAGCGGAAATTTAAGGTGAGGCACAGATCTAAATTTTTTCCATGGATTAATTTTAACCACTCAAAATGATATAGCTATTTTGAAGGAATATATTGATGGTTTGCATATTATTTAGATGTAAGTACATGGATAATCTACACAGTGGGAAAACACAATGGATGTTAGATTGCTTAGAGATGCATTTTAAATATGAGGAGGATATGCTGTGCACTAAGGATCTACAGCAGATTCCAACTGGAATTTTATGTATGCTTTGAAATGACCTCTTGTACCACCCTTTCTGGTTAAAATACCCTAAGTGATCAATGCACTTCCCTTTCTCTCTCTGTCTGTGGCAAGATAAGAAGTATTCAAAATTGCCAAATCAGTTCAGTTCTCAATTGCTGCCAAATGGCTTAGTTCAGGTTGACATTTAGTCTTACTTATCTGTGAGAATATGTCAACATGCTGCTTTGAAATGTTTACACGAAAATGCCAATCAGTTCATTTTGTCCTTTATACTTCCTGAGTTTTGAAAACAAAAATACACCTCAAATCCCTTTCTGAATGCTTCCTCTAAATTGTTCCCCACATATGAGACATCGACTCCTCTGTCTCCAAGTGGGCGGTACAGAACTCATCACTGTAGGTATATGGGCACGATGTCCCATGCATAGGAATGCTACCACCCACTATTACTGAGCTAATGAACCTTGAGGATGGGCTCACAGTAGAAGGCAAATTAGGCAGTGCAGTGGAGGGGTCAATGCATTCAACATCGTTATTTAGGAATGAAGACATGTAATTACAAGAACTAAAGAAACAAAAGGTCATAGAGCCACACATGATTCTTACATGAACATATATCATTCTTTTAAATCTTAAATTGCCTGGTATCTCGGGGAAAAATTTGAAAAAAGATCATGGGTTGAAGGAATTCTGTAATTATTCTTTTGGGGATGTTACCATGTGAACTACTCAAAACTCTTACAGATTTTCTGAAACATGCATTTTTCCCTAAAGCCATAATAAAGAAAGAAATCTTTACCAGACAGGTAAGACTGTCTGGTATTTTCCCCATGCTTCAAAGTCAGTCATAGGGACTGAGGAGACTGCTTGCTACACAAGCATTTGCACACCTGAGTGTGGATCCCTGGCACCTGTGCAATGACACCGCAGTGAACGCTGAGGCTCCCTGGCTAGTCAGCCTTGCCTACTGATGGAATCTAGATTCAGTGAGAACCTGTCCTAAAATTAAGGCTGAAGGTAACTGAAGAAGACGTCAACATTAACCTTTGGTCTCCATAGACAGATGTGCATAACACACTGGTACACACATGTACACACGTGCTTATAGAAGTATATGCACTCTACACAAACATGAAGTGAGCACAACACTCTAAATGGATGTTATATTTATTGTGCATGGTCACATGAATATTGCTGTAGCATCCTACCTTCCCAATGTCATTTACTTTTATAATCCTTACAGATAATCAAAATATACCTCTAAGTGCCTGAATCACACTTTTTTTTTTTCACTAAGACAGTCATTCAATTTAACAGTATGGTACCAGGAAAACTACATGGGATTACGCTGCAGTGTCAAAAGTCAAATGGATTCTTTATGAAAATGAAGATGAGTCAGGCACAAAACGATTATATACAATGAATTAGAATAGTCCCACAACTGAACAGTGTTGGAAGGATGGTGCTGTGGATGTATACGAAATATAGTTTGTGCCTCTTAGTGCTCAAAATACAAGATTTGATTGCCACTGTCAGTTATTAAAAAGGCAGAAACTTATGGTATTTAGAGGTGGGTCTTTGTGAAGTGATTAGAATTAGATAAAGATAGAGCTCACGCAATTGAATCCTGATGGCTTCGAAAGGAGAAGGAAATAAATCTGAAGTGTTAGAAACAATGCACCTACTCTTTGTCTCTTGCCATATGATGCTCTAAGATGTTTCCCTTACACCTGAAATATAAGTTAAGATAAGCACTGTTCTTTTCAACTTTGCCATTCTGTCGTATTATATTATTCGTCACAGAAAACATTCTAAATCAGAGAAGACATGGGGCCAAGACGGACTGGATTCAAATTAAGTCTACCTTGAATCACAGATACAATGGATACTGATCTCAGGATCATCTTCAACAGCTGCACCAATTCAAGTCTACCTTTCCCTCACTGACAGGTGAACAGCATACATCCCATTTACCAACATATAATTTATGTTAAAGCCATTGATTATGTCCCAAGAGAATAACCTAAGCGGGGCAGTGGTGGCACATGCCTTTGATCCCAGCTTTTGGGAAGCAGATCACTGTGAATTCAAGGCCAGCCTGGTATATGCATTCTCCCATCCTCCCGTGACCCCACCCCAACTCTATGGCTTATTAGTTGATCTGTACGCATTCTCCCATCCCCCAATTATCCCACCCCAACTTTGCCGCATGCTGGACTGAGAAGGATTTCTGATATCTGGGTTGGGGGGGGGGACTCTTCTTAACAGAGCTTGCATTTATCTAGGATCTTTTAAAAACACTGCCATGAATACGATAAGACAAACTTCAGGAAACATTTGGAGCAAGCACTCCCCACTTAACTACAGTCCGATCAATGACGCCAAAGAGAGCGATAGTAAAGAGGTTGCAAACCTTATCCTTGAAAATGTTTTTCCCTTTGCTGTTGACAGTTTAGAATCCTAGATGATGGCTGCAGAAAAGAGATGCTTATAATACGCAACGTAATGAACTGTGTGACAGATCAAAGAGTTCTAGCTTCTCTTTCTTTCACCATACAAGGAGCACCTATTCCTATCTTGAGGGGAGCGGAGCATCTTTGATCCTTTACAAGAACTCATTTTCACAATTGTGTGCTTGGTAGAATTTCACTCTATAATGAAGCTTTATATTTTTTATTCTGGTTTTTATATATTGATAACACAAATACTCGGACATTTAAAAAAATTTCATTTGGCTAATTTAGTTTTCCGTGTTTCAGATATTAGAACATAAATTGAGACAAAAGTTAAATGCTTTAATAGGAGTGGAGATTTATGGCTTGATATATATATTATTTTCTAAAATTCCAATCCCGTAAGAGAACAGATTTCTGATGATAGATATATGAGGATTAAAAAAATTTTTTCCCAAGATGACAGAGCAACAAGTTGGCACTCGAGAGGCAACTTAGCTCTTTAGAGTCTTAATAAAGAATATAAAGAACATGCATCCTTCTTCAAGGCATCCTGAAGTGATGCTAGAAATCAAGACTAAGACCTCCTAAGCCTCACAGCAGAACCTTAATTAAATATTGAATTTTGAGGGAGAAGAGAAAGAACAAACTGTGAGGATGTGCTATGGAGAACTAAACTTGTTGTGAAATAAAATGGGGATTGTTAGCATAGAACCACAGGCTTATTCTTCTAAGAACAGGAAGGAGTAATGGCCGCTTGTGACAGACTCCTGCTTCCCAGCTACTGTGCAAATCCATATGGAAAGCATTATTCTGATTTTCTAAATCCAGGCCCATGGCTATGGCTGCTTTTTCTATGAAAACCCCAGAAATGTAAAAGGAATGTGTCTTTTAAAGTACCTCCATGGCAATGCTATGTTACCAAGTTATGACTGTAAAAGAACCCCGTGTATTGCTAATTGACTGTTAACGTCACAGTCACGAGTTTCCTCTGATTTAATGCACCTGTTTGCTGAACACCTGTGAAAACATTTATACAACTTGGCAATGGCAAAGCTTATTGTCCAGTTCTAGTATTATTATAAATATGTCTCGGAAACGCTGTGGCGAAACTTCATCTGTTACCTGGAATTTGAATTTTGACAAAGGGATAGTACAAAGTTAACCTGGTCGATTAGTCTTTATGTTTCAAGGGTGTATTTCTTATTAAGTTTATCTAGAATGAAACTATAGTCAGTCCCATTGTTTACGTTTTACATTTGGCAAATTGGCTCATTGTAGAAAAACAAAGGAGGAAACAATGGATCAAGAACAGAGGGGAAAATGTGTGAAGATATATGAAATTTATTGAAATATATTTCTGATGTTTTGTTTGACTGTTTAGTATAGCGTTCTTCTCTGAAAATGTGCAATAAAGACAGATGTCTTGCATTTTCATTGTCAAAGTGACTTATCTCTGACATCAGAAACGTGGTACTATTATCACAGTGTGACACTACCCTTTGGAGTGCAAGGATGGTTCTCTAGAACCAAGATTCTTGTATGACATCCCTGTGTGCCAAGTGTTCATAAGGTGTAATAGGTGAAGAAGCACGCATTTGAAGGAGTTCCTTTTTTCTGACTGTGATTTCAGCATCCTTACTTTGAAGAGAGAGGAAAGGGGCTATCCTTGTTAGTTCTGCAGAGGGCATACACATGAGAGAAGACAAATAATTGTGACAACATTGACTTTTAGTAAAAGTAAAAGCAGAATCCTTCAAGGTGGCTGAAGCAGCTATGATTTGTTGGAAAGGACTGCCTTCTCAAAACCGATATAAAGTAAGTCTAGAGGATTTAATAGACTATGGGCTTAGTGTAACACGATTGTTTTAAAGTGTAATTAAATCAATGTATAAATCAACTGTGGATTTTTTTTAAAAATAAAGATGGCAGTCCCACTGTGCTGGAAAGTTGGACCCACTCGAATCATGTTGAAAAGCATCTTCTTTATTTACGCATATGACATCCTGGGAGAAAAGGAAATCTAAGCAGGCTGTGAAGGTCTGTAGAGAATGCTGGTGGGGAAATGGCCACAGGGTGGAAGCACTGTGGTGAGCGGTCAGGCAAGTGTTAGAAGCTACGAGAAATACTATTGGCAGATGCTCAGATTGCCTTTTACCGTCAGACATCTCAGGCGGGTGGACCTTTGGGTTCACGATCTCAAATAACCCAAGTTTGTGGTTTGTCCCGACAAGGAATTCTACAGATAACAATCACAACTAGAAACTTCAGGGTATCCTTACGGGTGTCCCCAAGTTTAAGAAATATGACATCCAAATGTGACTGTCCCTTAATGCTGGGTTCTTAGATGTCTAGTTACCAATCCTGACTTGAAAGAATGTAATTAGGTCCATACTAGAAACAAGTGATTTGAGATTTCTATGTACTGGAACAAAATGCGATTTTACATTTATTGCTCTTTTGTACAGAAAAATGTCAACCCAAACAATCCAACTTCCAATCCTTAGTCGGTTCATGAGTTCCCAGTATGCTTCACTGTTTATACCTAATATAGTCTTTCATACCTTACCACTATTTAAAGCTAAGCTGTCTGTCATTCAGTCCACCAAAAATAGGCAAGAAAAACATACAAATTTTCCTTAAGTTGTACCCTGGAGAACAGTGAGGCTCGTTTGAACAAAGACTCACAAAACTCCATACTTACTTGACACAGTTGTTAAATAGTAATGGTTAGAAAGTTCTAATAAGATGCTTGGCATATTTTAATTTGCAAAATTAGATCTTATTTGCTCTTATCTTGGCTGGTCATTTGTCCCTGCCCCCTTTGTTTACAAAAACTCTCAACTATTTTTTTAAACCCTTGATGTTCATAACTTTTGGAAATGCTTGAAAGCTCCCTTCTTAGCCTCCAAAATGCCAAGGCCATGAGCTCTTCCCATCTGCAACAAGGTGGTTGCATCTTCAGGGGAGGGCCACTGAGGTGTGGACTCATCTACCACAGCATCCAGAGACTATTGTATATTGTACTGCTGTATTCCAGGCTCATTGAGAGAAAGAGTATCTGTCTAGAAATTTGCGATAACTTGCTAATCACCAATCTCATCATTTCCTTTCCTAATGAAAATACAAGTGTTTCTTCAAAGCCATGAGTAATGGAAACCCAGAATCCACCAGGATCATCATGCTTGTACTAATTCTATCCCAGTATGTCTGAGGAGAACAATCGCTTTTCAGTAATAACTAGATAATTTCTAATTTATTCTTTTATCATTAACATGTGGGCTGTCTGTACTTCTTGATTATGGCAAAAATCAGTAATGTCACTTATTGGGGAGGAAGTAAAAAATACGAAAACTCAAAAAGTTAATTCTTTTTTTACAGAAGCAGCAACTTCACAAATATACATGCAAGCATACACACATGTGCACATACATGCACATACAAACTCATGCACACAGTGCACACACATACACACATGTGCCCATCATGCATGCACATATACATGCATGCACAGACAAACAGGTGCACACACACACAATCGGGCAGAATCTAACAACTCAAATTTTAGGTAGCTTTCAGGCACATGCTCTTAATATAACTTCTTTTTATCTTATTACTAAAGTGGGTGTCCTGTTAATGTGGGCCAAAGGGGGAACCAAACCAAACCAAACCAAAACAACCACGTGTATGTGTCTGACTTTTTAAATTAATTCCTTATTAGAACACAAAGAAATGAGTTTCACTGTGACATTTGCAGACATATCTATTATTTCTGTTCTTATTCACGTCCCCTACCACCCTTTCCAGTCTCTCTTCTCTACTCTGGGCCCTTTTCACTTCCTCGACAGCCCCGATTCCGCTCTCATGATACATGCATTCCTGTATCTTCTGTGCTCCCTGCTTTAGAGCTCTCTCTTTATTTGCATCCCCTTCACACATATCCACAATGTAACACAATCTAGAAATCCAAGTAAATATAACTTTTAACTTATACAATGAAAGACTTGTTTTAAAACACAAAACCGCAGGACTCTTATCACCTGAAATATACTAACTCTAGGAAGGTAAGTAGTCAACAGACGTCCACTGAAGGTTTACATGCAGACCACTACGCTGATTGCTCTGGTTGTGTATTCCAAACAGAATCTGGAAGACAATGATTCATTTACATATTAAAATTCACAAGAAGAAGATCATTAAGATTCATATTTCTGATAGGACCAGGGCTAGAGCAGATATACATTAATGGAAGCTGCCAACTTAACTCCAGAAATAAGGTCTGTCATATGTCTTTCCATATTATCCCAAGTGTCTGTCTGTCCCCTGGGGTTCTCGGTTTGAGAACTGATGTCGAAGATAATATCCATTTCACAAATCAACACTTAAAAAAAAAGGAACAAACGCCAGCCCATAAATTATCATAACCTCGTAAAAGCAGGAGGGATATTATGAGTGACAGGAATTATTCATTTTCTTGGTATTCTGTTAGAGTTGACAGCAGAGAAGTCCCTTGAAACTAATAAATCGCAACACAGTTTACCGTTCCAAATGTCACAGTCTTTACACAGCTCCTATTTAAAGCGCAAAGACTACCGATTTTGAGGAAACAGGGCCAGGACATCAAAGCACGTTGCATTTTTGACAATATTTTCATCGCATTTTCTAACTGGCAGAGTCATCCATGCCAACACTTTCTAAATCACAGCGGTGGCTTTGGAAGCTATTTTTTTGTGTGTGGGTGACAGCTATGCTGGGCTTTGGAAACAATCACCAGAGTCTGTGACACAAAAATGTCAGCTTGTTCTCCTTCTTTAGAAAAAAAAATACTGGAATTAGACTGGTTACTTAGCAGAAATTATGATTTCATACACTTGGCTATATTTTATTGCTGCCCTATGACACATGTATCATCAAGAAAATACTGATTGGAGGTCATCTGAATTGGGGAGAACATGAGGAGTATGAAGTATGGAATGTTTAAAAAGAAAATTTGTTTTCCTTCAAAATTATAAATGAGCACTAAGCCTAGGAAATAATGCTCCAATAGGTCCCTCGGGTCTTATTTTGATGACTACATAAAATGGCCTGGGCATCAAGTATCAATTTAGAGACAGCAAATGGTTTTTTTTCAAGGTTTCTGTGTAGTTTAAGCACTTATAGTAGCACTTAGCCAAAGCTTTCAGTATCCTCCAATGCAAAGCCAGACCTGACTCTCACTGGGTTAGCCCAGTTTCTTTATTGCCCTGTCTAAGCTCCAATTCATATGCGACTCACATGCATTCCTCACGCTGCTCCGGGTTTGAGAAATCCCCTCCTCAAATTTGACCCCATTTCCCCTACATCTCCCATCTGGGGTCTGGCCTCATTTGTTCTTCATTTAATTAATAGCCAGACATTGCAAAAGCTCGTTTTATTTCAGATCCCATGTAAACTAAGACTTGGGGTCTCCCCTTGAGGTGGCACTACCTCTCTGCTATGCGTGTCTTCACAAGTAAAATAAAAGCCATTTTACTCTGGAAAGAGCATATCTCTTTACTGAAGTCTTGCAATTCATTTTGTTCTAGATTGTAGAGCTTGGGTAGGAGGGTTTAAGCATTTTTAGTACTTTTGATTTTACATAAGGAAAAGACAGATTAAGCATAGTATAGCACTTGGGGTAGAGAAGATGGGCCAATAATCAACGAATGGTGACTTGGAGGCCAGTACTATTGGTTGCTACCCCTTGAGAATAAAGAACACCTAATAGATGATCTTTGGTTGTGCACAGTAAGAGGTGCCATGGTGCATAACTGTGGGAGCAGATGGTTTTCATCACTTGTCTTAAGGTGTTCTAGGTCTCTCTTCATTGCACTTTACGTGGCTTAGGCTCCTTCTGTGGTCCATTGCTAAGAGCACAAAGTGGGCTCTTGAGTAGCGCTCAGAACCCTCCCATGTCTGTCCCGCAGCATCCTCACAAATGCATGGAACTGAAGGAAAGAGATGAACATGACTTTTCTTAAGTTTGCATGTATTACTATAAGGTGTCCCGTAATAAAATTCCATCTTAGATACATACAAACACAAAATCAGGAATCACATAGCCTGACCCTTGTAAACAGAAGACACACCCTGTCAATGGAACAACCCATTGCGGCTGTTAGTATTTTTATTTATCTTGATTCTGACCACTTTGTCCAGAGAGGAGGGAGAGGAGCCCTCATGGAAGTGAGTCACATTTCAGTTATAAGCACCGGAACACTCGAAGATGAAATCATTTTATTCAGCTGGACCCGCATTATAAAAAGTAAATTACTTCATATATCTTTGGCATGCAGCTAATTTAGCTATTTTGAGCATTTCCTGGAATTATCCATCTCACCCATTCTTTCTTCGCTGTATTATGCCCATATCTGTCTTTCTTCCTTTCCAGCACTTTCCTGGTCATTTTAATAAAAAGGAGGCAGAAGAAACATGTGGCTTTGGTGACCTTTAAGGTAAAAGTGACCTTTAAGTCTTAAGGCAAAGAGAAAAGATGCCACAAAGAATCACATTTTAACAGTGAGCATCATTCCACAATTTAAACTGTTTTGAAGACTATTTAATGTTACAAGTTTTAAGTGTCCTATTTCCTAAGTTATAAATTTTGAATATTACTTCTGGTTCTGTAATATTTATTTCTATACCTACCCATGTGTGGATAGTTGAATATATATATATATATATATATATATATATATATATATCCATGCAGATTTTATATATGTATATGAACACTTAAAATATAAGCCAGAGATGATTATATATAAACCTGAGTCTCTCTTACTTTTTTGTCAAAAGTTTTTATTCAGTCCTTATAAACTAGATATACCTTCAAATTTTATTATTCGGTAAAAGGAAGCTAAAGCTATAATAATGCGGTATATATTTTCCTGGAACGGGCTAACCTTCATATTAGGGCAAGGGTGACATTTGGTGACTTCCCTTTTCTAATTTACCATGTGATTGTAATGTACTGTTATTTTTAGAATTCATTTTATCAGTGCTTAAATGAAAGTAGCATATAAGTAAATTATAACATGTACACACACACGTCCGCACACACACATTTCTACATTTAAAATGAAGTCATAGAAAAACTGATGTACCTTTCTCTAAACACAAACCTTTGATTCCTGTTCTCTTTGGTCTCTTCGATGTCCAAACCTTGTCTCTCCCCACCTAAACCCAATTTCCTTGCTTTCCAAAGTTCAGTTCATGCATTCAAACTTTTTTATGCAACTTGTTCTATTAGCAGTTGAATGTCTCCAAAGCATATCCTTTAAAAGAAAGAAACAGATCTACATTTATCTGAAGTTTCAAAATGAATTGTGTTTCCTCTACATTATCACTTAATTCACCTCCTTCCATATGATGCCTGTATTTGTATTATGGATACCACGGTCTACCACTGAGGCAGATTTTTTTTTTGCCTTTGCTTCCTGTATGAGATACATAGTTGGTCTCATGTGGTTAGAGCCTTGTCTCATACATATGAGCTGTATACTAGTGGAGTCACCAATAATAAGCTGAGCATGTACCAGTCTGCTGTTCATAGTCAATGACATGAGCCAAAAGAGACGCAAAGAACTAAGTGAGGTTGTCTGATGGAGTTAGAGAAACCTGGCTCTGTGGGCAAATAATGTATGTTTGCTATATGCAAACTGACTTACAGCTCTGTTGTTAAGTTGCAAATGAATACATGTAAAGCTAATCAGACATTCTGGCATAATCTTGAAACTAATTTAATGGGTTCTACAATTAAATAAAAAAATGCTTGTTTAATAGGCCTTGACTTTTCCTGCAGATATTTAGTGTTGCAAGTTCAGTGAGGGTCAAACGTGTAGAAATTCAAAGGCTGAGCTAATATTTCAGGCCAAGTGATATGATAGTTTAAACTTGATAAGATTTATAATCATCATGAAAACAAACTTCTGGGTGTATCTTTGAGGGAAATTTTAGATTGAGACAGTTGCGATGGGTAGGCCTACCCTGAATGGGCATGGCACCATTCCATGGGCAGGGGTCCTGGACTAAATAACAAGATGAGCTCAGCACAAGAATTCATTGTTGTCTCCCTTCTGACTTCATATTCAGCGGGACCAGTTACTTCGGGCTCCTGCAACCATGGCCTCCCCATCATGATGAGTTGTGTTTTCAAACTGTGAGCCAAAAAAGAACTCTTCCTTCCTTTAATTGACATTTTCCAGGTATTTCATCACAGCAGGAAGACATGTAACATATTTTATATGTATATGTGTGTGTGTGTGTGTGTGTGTGTGTGTGCCATCTATGTCTTAGAGTTTCTATGACTGCAACAAAAATGCCATGACCAAAAGGCAAGTTGGGGAGGTAAGTGTTTATCAGGCTTAGACTTCATCCCTGAAGGAAGTCAGGGCAGGAACGAGCCTGGAGGCAGGAGCTGATAACAGAGGCCATGGAGGAGAGCTGCTTACTGGCTTGCTTCCCATGGCTTGCTCAACCTATCTTATAGAATTCAGTACTAGCATCCCTGGGATGGCACCGCCTACCATGTGCTGGGCCCTCCCCCATTGATCACTAATGAGAAAATGCCTTACAGCTGGATCTCATGGAGACATTATGGCAAGTTGACACACAAAACCAGCCAGTACAATCTCTAGATACAATTACATATAATATATATATATATATATAACCTATATTATCTACATTTATATATAAGCGTATATGGACTTTACATATAATACACACATATATATTATATACACATACACAAACATTCACACACACACACACACACACACACACGTGGACATATGGACTCCGGCTATATTGCATCACCCTAGTGAGTTCCGAGTCAAATCACCTACACATGTAAAGCAGGGAAAGAAAGCATCACCCATCTTCTTCCCTGTTTTATCCCTCAGCTTTTTTTCTCATTATTTCTGCCCCATTGCCATGTGTTCTCTATCCCTCTTGGTGGGGTTTAGGCAATCACATGAGAATCAGTCTCAGAGTAAGATATGTGGATTTCAGAAAAGGGCTAGTTAACCTAAATTATAGCTGTTCGATCATCCCTAAGTTCCTACCCTTGAAAATGTCTGGCTTGGAGTAGCAGCTGCCTATTTTATGCACCCATTGTGCATGCCCCATAGGCTCATTACTCAGAGCTTTGGCCCATCCTGCTCTCTGTCTGTAAAAAGCATCACCATTGCCAGGTCTAGTGACACAGACTTGAAATAGCAGTATTATGGAGGTAGAGGTGGGAATGTTGCAAGTTCAAGTCTAGCCTGGGCTACAGAGTGAGTTTAAGACCCTCCTGGGCCTTCAATGAGACCTAGCTCAAAAGAGAAAAAGAGGAAGTAAAGGGAGAAAAGGCGTATTGGCACTGTTGAGAGTATAGCTCGGTGGTAGAACCCTTTCCTAGAGTGTGCTGCCCATAATTTTACTGATTTCCAGCCTCAAAGCATGGACAAAACATTTGACTCATAATTACTTTTCCATGTTCAGTTGTGATCAGATCTCACAATATCTGCCTTTGAAGCACATCCAGAACCAAAACATCCGACATCTGCATCTCTGTGAGCATCCTCTACCTCGGCTCTGTCTTGACTGTTTTAATGCCTCTTGGCTGCCTTCCTTTCCTCTGTGTGTGCCTGAATCTGCGGTATTTAGACACTGGAGTGTTCAGGATGATGGCTCCATCTGATAGAGAGCACTGAATCTGTTGACCCCCCCCCCATGGTTCCATTTCCCATCTCTGCCATGGCCTAATGGGGCCTTCTTATCCTAGATGCTTACAGTAGCTAGGCTCTTTGCTACCACTCTTCCTCCTTGCCCGGTCTGTTCCAGAATCTGGAATAGTTCCATGCACACATGAAGTTCACCATTATCACAGGGTTTTTCTCTCTGTCTAGGGTATGCCTGTCTATCCCCAGCTTTGTCCTTTCGTCCTTCAGCTTTGATGCTCAGATGATACCTGACTTGGTTACTTTTCTACTGCTGTGCTAGAACACCATGACCAAGGCAAGCTATAGAAGGAAGGGTTTATTTGGACTTATGGTTCCAGAGGAATGGAATTCCATTAAAATGGGGACATACGGCTGCAAGCTTAAGAGCTCACATCTTCAAACCATGAGTCCTAAGCAGAGATAACATAATGGCAGTAGACAAAACTTTAAGCCCTCAAAGTCCAGACCAATGATATCCTTCCCCCAGGAGACTTCAACCTCCATAGGTGGTGCCACTCACTGGGGATCAAGTGTTCAAATACTCAAGACTATGGGGGACATTTCTCACTCAAGCCACCACATCACCTTATCGGAGAGGCCATTCCTGACCACCCCACATGCATTGCCTTCCTCCTTGTTTCCGTTATCCTTTGGAAGTCTACCTGCAGAGCACTTCTTACTGCCTTGCCTCTTACATGTTTGCTTATTATCTTGTTTCCCATCGTCACAGCAGGGCCCTTCAACGGGAGAATGTGATTCAGAGCCAGGAAATGCAGTCATGGGTTAGAACAGCCCTTATTCTGGGAATGGCTCCACGCAGGGTGGACAGGGGAAAGAATGAGTATGGTGACATTCTCAAGTCAAGATTTCTTTTCCCTTTAGGAAGTTCAAGGACGGAGTCATTTTTAGCACTTGGGTAACTATGGAAAGGTTACTGTGGTAGAGGCGTGAGCCAGAGAAGCTCAAAGAGAGTAGAATAAACCCGTGTTCCATAATATAACCAAAACTGTCAACATGAGCTGGGCATTATGACACAAGTCCATAACCCAGCACTCGGGAGGTGGATGTAGTGAGATCAGAAATTCATGGTCATCCTTGATTATATAGTGAATTCAGGGATAGCCTGGGCTACAAGAAGTCCTGTCTCAAAGAAATGAGACTATCATTAGCGACCTCCCTGTCATTACAGTGTAGCCGCATGAATTAATTTTGCCACACATTGATAGTGAACACCATCATTTACCTTCATGAAATTAGGCACTAATTGATCTAGCATGGGATTCTGATCACCAGCATGAATCTGGTCAGCACTGGAGCAAATCAGTGGACTCTGAAACCACCACCTCCCTTTGTGACCTCCGCTTTGAATTCTGTAAGAGTGATATTTATTCACAGCCATCCCTTATCTTTATGTGTAATGAGAAACTGGCTTTCTTAGATATGACAACTGTCATTTGTTAATTGGCTATGTGGGTGAACAGATCTTACATCTAATCTCCTTGGAGTTTTGTTAATATTACAAGTGATACGGTATTATCTTATTAAGATAACATGTTTGCATTTTAGCCGACTTTCTACAACTTCTTTCAAAATGAATGTTTTTAATAACGGACATGGTCAGCAGGTTGGAACTCATGATATTGTGAGAACTGTCTTGTAGAAAACTTTAAAATATGTCAGCATTCTCTCACTAGACCCACTGACTCTAATATTTGATCTACATCAAAATCAGACTTGAATGTCGTGAATATATTAAGCCAACACCAAACAGAATAGCAGCAGACTGTAAAATTTTAATGCAGTTCTATCTATTTGTTAGTTTCCTCTGGGCTTTTCCCACCTCATCAGCACCCAGAACTTGTTACCTAAAATTTTCACAAAACCATGTTTTACGACAGCAAAGATGCAATAAATCTTTCTACCTGAATACCTCAAGAATAATTTTAGAGTTTATCTTAACACATCTTTAGAATGTTTGATTCTATGAAAAGATAAGGAACTGTGTTATGAGAATACAAATTAAGGCCTTATAAATCATTTTATTAAAGGTAAACCAATAATAGCAGAATGTCTTATGATAGGTTTTAAAACATCCAAGTTTTCTAGTCAATGTATGTTAATATTTGCAAATAAAATGATTTACTTAATCATGGTTAATTTTAGAGGTATTTGGCTATATACTTTGTCTAAAATGAGAGAGCAGATGTTAAGACTAAAAGCAAATGTTTTATTTATTTAATTTTTTTTTTTGGTTTTTCGAGACAGGGTTTCTTTGTGGCTTTGGAGCCTGTCCTGGAACTAGCTCTGTAGACCAGGCTGGTCTCGAACTCACAGAGATCCGCCTGCCTCTGCCTCCCGAGTGCTGGGATTATGAGGCATGCACCACCACCGCCCGGCTTTAATACTTATTTTGATACATTAGCCACAAGGTAGGATTATCCAAACAGAAAAGGAATAACTGGAGAAAAATTCCCTTTGTTTCAATTTTAAATTTGTCTCCTGCAATCTATAGCCTTTCTCTCCAAAAACTACCCTTGAATATTCTAAGGAAAGCATAACAAATAGGGAAAGGCCTACACTAACGGCCTGCCAGGCAAGAGGCAAAGGTGTCATGACTGTTATAGGTAGCTAGCAGCTTTCTGATTGGATGAGAGATCTGCTCCACAAGAGGGGATTTTATTCCTGGTACTGTAATCCTGGTGGCAAACCCTTGGCCGAGGAGGTCACAGGCCCTAGGGTGGAGCCAGCTATTGCTATTTTGCTAAATGGTCATGCTGTCAAATGGCTTTCCATCTAGTTATATTTATGCCCACACACCTGGGCTGCTCTCAACCTTGGTATGAGAGCAGCGGTCACAGGAAAGGTGCATAACTTGTCAAAGAGCCGAGGACAGGAGACTCGGTGCTCAGCCCCAAACAGTAATCTATATTAGTGTTCGCACCACCAAGGCTCAAGGAGCAGCACTGGAGACACACTGTAAGGACCCGAGAACGGGGAGGAGTTCTGTGACACGCTGTCTTCTGGCTATTCTGCCACAAACTCACAGGCAGCTGTGGTTATTTGTACACGAACTGCACAGGATCAAACTAGCCAGGCCCTACCCTATACCGAAGAGCTTCTGACAATAACTGCAGGGAGGGATCACTCACTTATTTTTATGTGCGTATTTTGCCTGCATGTGTGTATGTGCATTGTGCGCCCATAGAGGCCAGAAGAGGGAATGATATCTCCTGGAACTGCACTTGCAGATGGCTGTGAGCCACCACGTGGGTGCTGAGAATGGAACCTGGGTCTTCTGCAAGAACAAGTGCTTGTAACCACAGAGCCATCTCTAAGGCCCAGGGGAATCATTCTTTATTGAGTATATGGTAACCGACAGATTTTCCAGTGGAGAGCCACAAACACGTGTACACATGAGTAGTAGCAGCTGGACTTAGTGGGTTATCAAAAAAAAAAAAAAGGCAGAAGCTGGAAGGGTTTGAGGGGATTGGAAGGGGCAAGAGGAATGGATACAATCATATTTTATTACATACACATATGAAATTCTCAAAAATAATGGAGAATTTAAAGATAATAAAATAACACAAAATAAAAACTGCTTCAGCTTAAAGAAATAAATTAAGTGTAATGTACAGTAATTGGGGTCAAAGAGTGACTGAAAGTTTTAAGTCAGGATAAACAATAAAATGTTCCAATAGACTCTGACATATCAGGACAGTGAAGAACCCTGTCATTTTAGGAGTATCTTAAGAAAAACAGATTCAAGAGTATTTTATGTAGTATGTAAGAAAGTTTTATCTCAGTGATTTGAAATATAATTGGCTGAAAATGTAGACTGAGCCTAAATCCTTTAGGAGTATGCATAAGTGATGGCTTTATTCATGTTTCCCTTGAGTACAAATGGCTTAGAGACAGTACAGACTGAAGAATACTAAGTGCCCAGTTAAGGAATAATAAACACTAATTGCTCCATAAGTTTCAGTGGACGATGTAACAGTATAATTTTAAATGGCGGCTGTTCTTGATAGTGGTACCTCCTGTTCATCGGCCCATGATGCTGACCTGCACAGCACTGGGCAGGCTTAAGGTCAGGCACATTCCTTTAGCCTGTGTCGGTGGAGAGCTGCACAGCAAGCGGCCCACCCACCGGCAAGCAGTTGTGCCTCTCTCGTAATAAATAGAACTAGGTGTGCATTCTGTTTCATGGGAAGATAGCTCAGAGAAAGCGTCTCGGAAAAAAACGCTCATGATGCAGATTTGAGCTATTTTTAGGAATGGTATCATTTGGTTTCCAAACAGCAATTGGAGGAGGGGACCATACTGCCCACCATTGATCCAGATTATAAGCAGCAGTGTTGAACCTGGAATCCAGTCAGCTTTGTCAAAGCCTTTCTGCCGTTTCCAGGTGGGTAATTACAGAAAGGCACTCACGCTGGCCCTGAGTCAGACTGAGTCCCCTCTTATAGAAATAGGGCTGACGATGGTGCCAACTTCCCGGGGATGTGCGAAGAGTCAATGGGTTTAAACACAGCTTAGAAGTGGAGCTGACACACGTTACCTCTTCTGCTAGTAAAAAAGTGAACATTTCTTAGTGTTCATGTGTGTGAGTTGTGGTTAAATTGTTTCAAATGTGGAATCCTCCTTTGTCTTGGTCATCTTTCAAATGAATTCCCCAGTCAGGGTTTCTCTTCTCATAAACAGTTTTTAAAAGAGAGCTGATTAAATCATGGATTGGAGAGATGAAATGAATTATCCTGAAGCCATATTTGTTTCTTTACTGCACAGATGGCTGAATAAAATCTGTGTTGATTGCACCTTCCTTTGGCTCATTAAGGATCTGAGGGTGGCAGCTTCCTGGGAGTGAGTCGGAGCTGGTTTGATTGACGGATCTCCTCAGTACACCAGACTTCACAGGCGGAGGAGATGCCCTCTGGGAGAACACGTCAGCGAAGGCCAGGTTGCTATGACGGAGTCTGCCCCTGTGGGACAGATGTCCCCTTACATGAAAGAGGTAGAAGAGACTTCAGCAAAGGCAGCAGAAGAACGGCAAAATGATTACTAGTGACTTCGAACTGTAATTAGATTTTGAACAGCAGGAAAAAAAATGGTCCAATCCTTGACTTTCTTTCACACAGCATTGCCCATTTGGGACATTTTGTGCTCGTTGGTTCAACCATCTCATTCAAAACAGGCTCATGTGTTTGTAGGATATTGAAAGCCGTTAATGAGTGAGTGTGGGATCTGTTGGCTTTGAACTTGCCCATTACATGCACGAACACTCAGACCCATAAATTATTCCCTGGGAGTAATCTTTAGTGAGTTGCTAGGAGATGGCCAGTTCATGGTTTTCTTTGATTACAGGGCATAACCGCTCATTGTCAAAATGCCAAAATGAAATTTTTAAAAACCCTACAGTAATCACTTAACCTACTGTTTTCCTGATACTTCCAGTAAGATATTAAAACTCAGAGTGTTTTGAACAAAGGGAGGAGACAGAGAGCCAAGAATGTCTCTGGTATCAGAGCAAGGCTATTGTTCTCCAGCAGCCCAGCATTCAACAGATAGTGCTTGTTTTATGAAATTTTTCACTTATCTACTCATTTCTTAAAATAATAGCATTATGCATGGTTATGAGGTGATATGAGGTAAAGGTCCCTTACCACATAAAGTAAGTGCTTACATGCATGCGTGCAGTTTTGGGTCAAAAAAGGCAGTGTGCCACAAACTGAGAAAAACAAACATGTCAAGTGAGCTAAACTAGGAAAAAGAGAGGAAACAGGAAGGGAAAAGACCAGAGCTCAATTCACTGCTTCCTCTATGTACACTTTTGAGTGACGTCATCTATTCTGCTGGTGGCCAACACAGTGAATACAGTGACAATTACTTAGGAGCTGGAGGATATAGAGTGACTTACTTCTATGACCTACTGTCAGTTTCCACAGACATAAGTAGGATAGGACCAAGGGGAAGACGGGATGAACTAACGTATGCAACAGAAATGTACCCGGCATAAAACACAATAAAAAAAGAAAGACACAAGCTGTTGTTTCTCCCTGTGACTGTCATAGGCTGAGGGCAACTCCGCAGAGCGCAAGTGTGAGGACTCACCATAGGCAACTTCAACTAATAGAAAAGCCAGTGGCTTCCCGTGTTTAGATAAATAGGGTAAGTTAGCTGATGTGGGAAAAGTTTGAGGACCTAGGGGGAAACTGGAAACTGCTATGTTGTTAATTTTGTTCATTGCTGATTACTACTTTACTTAACAATTATAAGCTGGCTGTATATATATGTATATATGTATGTATATCTGTATATATACATGCTCCTCAAGTTGGGCACTTGCTGAGTGTGCGCACAAGGCTCTGTTTACTCCATCTAAACGTCCTAAGCTGTTCCAAGTGGCAAAAGCAGAAAGCGCACACTTTTCTAAGCTGGGGCTTCCAGATCCCAGTGTTTAATTAGGTGGGTGCCTGCAGGTCAGTTTCTACCTTTGTGGACTTTCCTCATTTGTATAATGACAGCCAAACGTTTGTAATTGTTTCGTGCTCTCCATTTGTAAGTTCACAGGCCAGTTGTGAACTATGAACCTCTTTCCAGTTCGGCTCTAAACTGACTTACAATGTGTAAGCTCTGTTATGAACCGGAAGCAGCTGGATGGTTTACTTGGCTCTGCGAAGGAGTCCAGCTCCCTACAAATGGATTGCCGGATTCCATGGAGCAGCACGTTTGCCCTTGAGAGACTCTTAAATAGATCCTGGCTTCCAGACATTTACCTTGCCTGTCTGTTGGATCAAGAAATGAATGTGATAATGTTAAAGTCAGTCATTCTGTTCAGGAGAACAGCATCTGGTTCAGGGGAGCAGCAGGTAGGGGTTGCAGTTCTAAACTGTCAAGAATGCTCCAGGAAAAAGTGAAGGAAACAGGCTTGTCAGAGTTCTTTTTACAGAGACTCTAAAATCAACATGACGCATAAAGTGCAATTAATTATTCAGCGAGCTCAGGTGAGGACACTCTACACTAAGGTGATTCCGACATTTTTCTTTCTTTCTCTTTCTTTCCAGCGTCTGGTTATCAGTTTTGTGACATATAGAGTAACAGTTATCCGGATCACTTTCTGCAACTCCATCCTCAACCTACTTTTTCATTGTAAATAAACCAAATGAAGGTAGCGGGATGGAGTGCCACGCTTCAAGAACATTTGTCTTGATACCTTAAGTGACAAGCTTCATTTGGCTATGATTAGCTTAGCAGAAGGTGTTAGGTTTTGCTGGAAATGAGTAGCACGTGACAAGGTGAGGAATATTCCTTTGGTTGTTGAGATGGCCCAACATTTGTTCTTACTTTACGTTTGGAAACAAAGCCGTAGTAATACGCCACCCAAATTCTTCTCTCAAATATAGTTAGGTTATGCAGCAGAGAAAGCCAACATCCTCAGATGTCCAAACCTCCCCTTCTTACCTTATTTATAGATATCTTAGCCAGACACATGGCTTTACCCAGGGTTCAGTTACAGTTCTCAGGTTGTGTGACCAAATTTTACCCAGCGGTCCTGCGAGGAAGTCATGTGGGCCTCGTTTTCAAGAGGTTATGGTCTTTAAAGGAAGCACCATGCTAGCCTCTCTCTCACTTTGTTCTTCTGGTTAGAATGTAGCTGTTTGGGTCTCAAGTGGGAGCCAGGCCACAAAGGGAAAGGGAGGGAGCTAAAAAAAGGCAGAGATAAAGAGTTGAAGGAGGCCCTGTCAACTGTACAGCTGCCTGCAGCGTAGCTGTTTGCCCAGGGTCAGACATAATCATCACCGTCTTGGAAACAGAGCAGCTGTGATGAACTGCACACACGCCTCACGAAGTCAGGTCTATCCACCTGCTCATTTGGTGGGGCTGTTGGGAAGACAGTGCGGGGCACCACCACAAGCCCTGCCCAAAGGTAATCGTAAGAAAAACTAACTTAACTTTTTCCTTCCTCCTCCTCTTTAGCCAGGATAGATGTGAATGTCCGATTTGTTGTCTCTCTGAGGACAAGATAACCATGGTGACAAGACCTTTGTCCTAACTTCCCGTAAGAACAGCACAGCAAATAGCAGGGAGTTTTTGAGGCCAAGATAAGAAACCTTTTGGAGCAGGCAGTGGAAGCCTTTTCTCTTTGGTCATTTTCAACTGGAATTTTGATCGGATGCGAAAAAAAATGTAAGGGATTGGAAACCAAACATAGTGGAGAAAACATTTTACTTTGTTATGACCAAAAACCCTAGACCATAATCCCCATGAAACTAATCTTTCACTGTAAAACACAAGCTGTTCCAGGAGACTAAATCGCTTAAGGAATTGCTCTCTGCCAGACAACTGTGGCCGCCTTGGAATTACAGGCCTTTGTCCCTTGTAATTAGGCCCTGTGTTGCTCAACTTCCAAATAATTTAGCAAAATTATCATTTGAGAATACATCTCCCTACCCCACCCCCAAAGCTATTTTTTCCTTTCTTTCTTTCTTTCTTTCTTTCTTTCTTTCTTTCTTTCTTTCTTTCTTTCTTTCTTTCTTTCTTTCTTGTTTTCTTTCTTGCTTGCTTGCTTGCTTGTTTTCTTTCTTTCTTTCTTTCTTGCTTGCTTGTTTTCTTTCTTTCTTTTTTTTCTACCAATGCATAGCAAAATGTAAGAAAAAACTTAGGTGTTTTTGTTGTTGTTTTGTTTTGATGTCTTTAGATCCTGGCCCAAACAATAACTTGAACCTCCAGGTCATATACACATGAACTCTGCTGACACCCGTGAAATGAGAGGATTTAGAACAAGAAACGCTTCAGAACAATCCACAAATATAAGTGAAAAATTGACCATTCTGTAACCCAGCCACAAGGTGATAGAGCTGCTATGAACCATCTGTAACCTAGCCACAAAGCTGCTATGATCATTGGGTGGAGGAGGAGGGTGAAGTAAGGGTCAGGGCTTTGTGTGAATAAATGAGTTACTTTCTACGTTTTAATTCAAACAAACAAATGAAAATCCATTTGTAATTCTTTGGATCCTAAACTTAGTCTTTGGTACTACTTCGCTCTAAGAAATGACATTCCTGTTAATTCATGTGGGCACTGAGTTTTGAAGTGGTACCATTTGGAAGACAGCTTCTGCAGTCCATTCTGAACGAGTTTCATGCTAAGCAGCTGTATTGCCTTTTGGGGGTATTTTTAGAGGTGCAAAAACCCTTCAGGTTTTGCAGGATGGTATTTGACAATGAGTCTGTCTCTGGCCTATAATAGGTGCTAAGAAACAATCAGAAAGGGACCCTTTGGGGTTCGAGGACCAGATTCCGAGTTACCCCAAAGATCCTCTTCCTCCATCACAAAACTACTTGGAACTGGTTCCATTCCCTTTAACTAAAGGCTGAGCAACGATGATGCTGTTAATATTGAGTGCCCCTCCCCAGAAGCACAGGTGGCTTTTTACCATTCCTTTTGTGCTACCCAAACAGTAACTAATGTAGTCAGGAACACCAACTGGTTTTCTGAGGTTCAGTATAATTTTAATAGTTGAAATGGCTGAGACTTGAGTTTATACCATCACAGTGGAAGGAAGGAGATATCACATTATTTCATTCATTCATTAAGACAAGGTCTAACCTTGAGGCCCAGGTTGGTTTCGAACTCACTATATAAGAGCCCAAGATGGAACTTACGATTTGCTGCTTCCGTCTCCTGAGTTTTACAGGTGTGCACCCCTGTGCCCTGCCCACTGGGTGTGGTTTTAACAAGCTAGAACTTGAGCGTGTGAACAGTGCAGTCTAAATCTATGAGCACTTTGAGGAAACATTAAGGGAAGTAAAGAGAGAGAGAAAAAACCCCAACTTATTAATGCAAACACATTCAAATAAGCAGGAAGAGGAGACACCCAGCGCTCCAAGCACTGCTCTTCGCCCAGTTCTATTTGTTCCCTCTGACTAATTTCCTATAGTTATCGACGCACAGAATCTGTGAGACTTAAAATGGAGTATGCCTCGCCCACAATGTAAATGGTAAAGTTCATCATTTGAGAATTTCTCTTTCAATGCATATCTTTCTAGTTCAACTGTCTTCATAGATTCAAGGGAAAAAAAAAACAGATCTCATAGTCACAGGTTAAGACATCCACATTGTTTCTTTGAATGCCCAGGCCCTAGGTTGGGAACAGGGAAACAGTTGCAGTACATAAACCACAGACCCGGGTAACGCCACGGCTATGCATTTCCCGTCATTTTACCTCCTTTAAACTTCCCTTGATGTGCCACACACACGGTGCCTAATGCTTAAATGGCAGTGATTTTCAGTGTCTTCAGAATCTGCTTGCTAACAAATATCAGATGTCATTATCTATGAAGTGCTAAGATGGTCACTCTCTGCCCTGAATGCCATTCATTACAGCTGGACAGCTGTTAGGACCCCAGGATGCCACCAATCAGCTTTTTGTGGATTCAGACTTGCCAGCAGAAGCTGAGCATTGGAAAGGTGCTGAGTTCTTAGTATTGCCTCTCCTTTCCTTGGGTCTGGGCGCTTTAGATGGTGCTAGGCATTCTGGAGAGAGAGGGCCGTAGCTTCCCATCTTCAGATGTGCTGAGACAGATTGATGCATTTTATTGAATGTGGGGTATGTCTAATCAAAGTTAAATGTCTGAATGTGGGGAAAAAATGGAGCTCATAATAATGTTCAAAAAGATCAGACAGACAGCCAGACTGGAGGGAGGTGGAGAGCATGGATACGGCAAATGGAGAGTGAGCTGGCAAGGTGGGAGAACTTGCTAGAAGCTTATTCCTTAGAAGAGAGTCAGTAGAAGAGAGTCAGACTAGCCCAAGGTGGCTAGGTTTTAGGAAGAACCCTCTGATCACAGGATAAAGGACAGCAAAGGGGGATGGGAAAGTCAAATTTGACACACCCACTTGAGTTCTCAAAGGCAAGCCATCAAGCTGACCAACCACTCACAGGCTCACCAGGCCCACGTTCAGAGAGCCAGCTCTTCAGATGCCACAGCACTCTGGGAAGTAATCAGCCCTGAATAGCTGGCTTCAACCTGGGGCTGGGAAAACCATTAGCTGTTTTCCTCATAAATTTGATTTTTCCAAATCGCATACATCTTTTTTCCCTTTTTGGGCCCCACTTTCTTTCCAGGGTCAATTAGCCCAGGCTGTCCTTGAACTCTAAACATGCCTGCCTCAGCCTCCTGAACACTGAGATTTCTGACCTGCCATCCCCTTCAGTCCACCTTTCGGGGCTTCCCTCCCCATAGGTCAGCTACTCTGTTCACGGAAGCATGCTTATTCAGCCAAGGGAGGATGCTCATTTCCTTCATCTCTGTCTTCTCCTCTATGTTTTCTATCTCACCATTTAGTTTCTCACTGCTTCTGGCTTAGCACCTTGCCTCTCCTGATATGCTCAGCACATTAAGCAATCATCACATATAAGAACTTGCTGTCACTTTATATTTTAACCAAAAGCATCTCTCCCCCCGAGCAATTGCAGTGAGTCTTTGATAAGTTCTATAAAAAGACTCAGATCTATTTGTGGGCGCTTCTCCTGTTAATATATACACCGTACTTCAGTCTTCTGTGGGTTAACAGCTGTGAATCATGCTCACCTGCTATAACGCAACAGTTAGAAGCACAGAGCAGCATCCCGCCGATATTCTAGTTTGCAATTGTTACCAGTCGTCATGGGTAATTAAGCCACTTACTTGTATTAATTGGGGGGCTGCACTAGACAAAGCTTCTAACTGTGGCTTCCTAGCGGCTCCAGTTGGAGCTCTAGGACAGAGTGAAATACACATGCCCTCTGTTAGAACACCTCCCCACTACCTCCAAAGGTGGGGGGTGCGGATTCTAGCCGAACATCCTTGAGCAGATTAATCGCTCAAGTCTCAACTTTATTTACACGTAAGCTTGGGAAGAACAACTTTGGTAAGATGTCTAAGAGGATATTCACCAAACTTAACTCTGTGTTTGCTCAGAGTATTCGTCATGCGTATTAGATGTGATGGCTATTGTACATGTAACACTGCTGCCGCTGTTCCCTTCAGGATTCTTGTCTTTATCTTTAACATTTCACCATAATAATCTTTTAGTTGCCTTCCCTCCCTCTCTCCCTTTGTGCCTCCTCCCCTCCCTCCCAACACTTTGTCAGGACATTGTCTTCAGGACATTTTTCCGCGTTTTAAGTACACATTTCACATTATCCCCCATCAGCATCTAAACACCACACCCTGACAGAGTGCCTACCCTGGGCCAGACACTGCCCTGGGTCTAATGGGAGTCAAGTTTAATTGGGTAGGTCTTTGTTGGGAAACACATGACTGATTGGCAAACTGGTATGATTGGCTCATCTTTCGTGAGATATATTTTTCCTCATTGGAAATCCTACTAATGATTCTTCAAAATAATAAATGTTCTCAAAGATTCTTAAAATAATAAACATTCTTAGAAACACTGTGTGAAGCAGTCCCCAGTGCCCTCCTTCCCATACAACTTAACAGCTTGTTTCCTGAAGAGATTGACTTCTTTTCAACATGTTCTTTTAAATAAATGTGTTTTCATTATGGGGCGAGCCTTGCTTGCCACTTCATCTTGTTTCTATGATGCATGTGTTTTCTTAAGGGTGACCATGTTTTAGTTAGTTTTTTTCTACTCAGTGTTTATTTACTAATGAAGGAATAGAATGTTATAATTTGACTTTAAATTTAAAATTACCCAAGTTTTTATGGGTCCCTTTTTAGAAGTTCCAGGCTCCATAGATATATAATCTGTAAAGTTTGCTTGACATGAACTTTGTACTGCTGCATTAGAATACATGCAGCTTTGAAAACTACACTTAATCATCTATACATACATACACATATATGATACAAGTTTAATGCATAATGAGAGTGCTTATTTACTTGTTTTCTAAAATTCGTTTTTCTGTAAGTATTAATATATTAAAACCTTATGAAAAGAGACACGGGGAAAAATAGAATGACATAAATATAGTATGGGAGCCTGGCCCTAGACCAGGACCACAGAAATAGAAGGGAGTGAAATATGTCTGGGAGGAGAGTCCACTTTTAGGACATTGGAGCATGCATCTTTAAATACGAGATGAATTTCTGGAGAGAACACAGGGTCCTGAGGGTACACCATCTGGTTACCCTGATTTAAACTCACTGTGGTGATTACAGAGAATCAACAAAAGTGTGAAGGGAGAGGGAACCCGAGTGTCTTGGGTCAAATCAGGAATCCGGAACCTATTCTCTTCACAGAAGCAATAGCATCAAAAGAATGCACACATGCACATCTCTTCTTACCGCTAGACACTGTTTCCATGGTTACCGAATGAGTCACTTCAGTCAGCATTAATGGGATCTATGGACCTTCAGCAAAACATGTTCCCATCCTTTCTGAAAACTGGGTAGAATATTAAGGAAGTCCACAGGTTTCCCAATGATCCTCTTGTTTACATAGTCACAGCGGCTAGCCAAGTTGATGCAGAGTCAACATAATTTATTAGTATCTTGTCATAATGATAATAGGTAGAAGTAGACACAGAAGAATTTTAGCAAACTGATCTATTGGTATTTTATGGTACTTTTGCATTTGTGAACAAATTTTACTTGGTTAGGTCCATGTTTTCTTATTTTGAAATTAAGGAAAAATTAAAAATTTTGTTGTTAAATTACCAAATTAAGCCTTTGCCAGGTATTGGGTACATGACAGAGAAGAAATGCTTGAAGAGCTTGACTTCATTTAACAAGTTCTTTAAACCACTGTGTCTTCATTGGGAAGCAAGCCTTACTTAGCAAGGTAATTTTGAATCATAATATAACAAAATATGATATTCTAAATGACCCTGGTTTGCTTATTTTATGATAAATTAATGTTTATTCCACATTTTAACATAAAGCAAGATGAATAGGTGATTCAGGAAAGGGAGCTGAACTCCAGAAAACACAGCTTGAGAGCCTTTTTCAGTTAGTGGCTAGCGTTCATCTGGGATTCTGCTGTGGGTGGAGGGGATACTTACCTAAATGACTCAATCATGGGAATACAATTGACTTAACAATTAGCTGGTCCTTACGATGTGGTCTTGTCTTAACTAGGGTTACTATAACTATGATGCAACACCATGACCAGAAAGCAAGTTGGAGAGGAAAGGGTTTATTTGGCTTACATTTCCACATTGCTGTTCATCATTGAAGGAAGTCAAGGACAGGAACTCAAGCAGGACAGTAACCTGGAGTCAGGAGCTGATGCAGAGGCCATGGAGGAGTGCTGCTCACTGGCTTGCTTCCCATGGCCTGCTCAGCCTGCTCTCTTAAAGAACCCAGGACCACCAGCCCAGAGATGGCACCACCCACCATGGCCTGGGTCCTCCCCCACAGATTACAGAGAAAATGCCTTACAGTTGGATCTCATGGAGGCATTTTTTCAAATGAGGATCCTTCCTCTCTGATGACTCTACCTTGTGTCAAGCTGACATAGAAACCCAGCCAATAGAGGCCTTGGATTTAGGGCTAGATAGTGACAAACCCAATTTCCATGTGCATCATCTTGTAATTAGTTGACTTTGAGTAAACTCAGACAAAATAACGTCTGTAGAGATTACTAGGCTGTTCAGTTAAAAAACAGTCCCGCAAAGCATGGTACTTTTGTTTTGCATCTACTGAGCCAGACCAAGATTGGGCTCAAGGTTCTATCTTTTGTTACAAAGATCCAAAGTTTTCTAGGAGCCTGCGACTGGGATTCCCAAAGAAGTTGCTGTATTTGTTGAGGCGCCCCGGCCAGCCTGGCTCCTACCTTCGGCAGCTAGGCAAAGATTTTACCTGCCCGCCTCTCAGATATGAGCTCTTAGCTCATCAAAACCAATGAAAATCAACAAACAACCTGCCTCTCTCCTGCCAAAATGTTTGGGAATTGTCTTGAGAATTCTTTCGCTAGGTTTGCATATGTCATTGTGTGTATACTGGTAGACACTTCTTACAATCTCGACTATGGAAATGTCAGATTAGTTTTGGTCAAACAGCAAAGTTGTGTCTAAATCTGGTTAACCAAATATCTTCTTTATTCACCAGAGCCTTACAGATTGAAGCTAAGAAACATAAGTTATTTTAACCAGAGAGCCATTTCTAATCCTAAACTTAATTGTGGTGGGTCTAAGATCAGAAAGATAGTAAATTAAGATGCCTGACATTTAACCAGACTCTTAGGAGACCTCGTAGGTGTCTTAAACAGTTAATCAAGAGGCACCTTAAGTTGCAATGTTTTGATGCTTTGGAAAAAGACAGCCTAGAGACGAACCCCAGTGGTGTGTCTGTCTGGCCTGTGAGGAAGTAATAGGGATGACCAAGTCTCCAAAGGCATCTACAGCACTGAATGGTGCCAGCCACTGATCAGGAGCATCACCAGTGCCTTCTCAGAGATGTCACCTACCAGAGCTGGGCTTTCCCATATTTCCTACCTCCACTATAAAACATGATGAGACTCTTCCTTGCAACAGTTGCCGTGAGGATGAGATGACATGTGTAATAGGGCATGGCAAGGAACCCACACACGAAAGCTGGGCTTGGTGGTTCAGGCCTATAATCCCAACACTCGGAAAGGAAATGCGAGAAGATTGCATTAAGTTTGAGGTCAGCCTGAGCTGTGGAGCATAAAACAAAAACAAAGCAAGCAAGCAAATAAACAAGAAGCATGCCTCAAATAAAACAAAAGCCTTAAAACAAGGGGCTGGGGAGATTAGCTCAGTTAGAGACGCACTGGATAGGAAAGCATGGAGAAGCAAGGTCAGGACCACAGCATTCACTGTATAAAAACACCAGGGGTGATGGCCTGAGCTGTAATCCCACTGCTAAGGAGGCAGGGGTGGACCAAGCCCTATGATTTATTGGTCAGTCAGTCTAACTAGTTGGTGAGCCCTGAGTCAATGAGAAATTCTATTTCTCATTGGAGGAGGACATTTGTGGGGATGACACTTTGTGACACTTTGGTTTAATCTCTGGTCTCCATGGAGATGGAGAGAAGGGAGAGAGAGAGAGTCTACAGAAATTGTTTCTTATTTCCCTTTCTTTTATTTTCTTGTGTAGTAAAGTATATTTCCCTAGTATAAAACACATAGAATTTTGTTCAGGGAACATATAGTAACCACTGATAAGTCAATAGAATTAACAAAGAAAGGGAATTATGGGATGAGTGCTATATGCCTATAATCCCAGATACTTGGGAGGCCAAGGCAGAAGAATTTCAAGTTCAAAGCCAGCTCAGGACACAGAGTGAGCTTAAGACTAGCCTGGGTAAATTATCGAGGCCCTGTCTCAAACTGAAAGCGTGGGGAAAACTTCCTGAGAATTTGCTGTGGTAGGGAGTTTGCCTAGCATGTGTAAGACGCAGTTTGAACTCCAATATGATGAAAAGGGGTAGGAGTTGGGGGGAGATGTAGCTTTTTCTTTGACCGGCTCCTCATTTCTAAGAGGAATCTCCCCTCCTGCACCGCAGCCCTCTGTGTGGGCTAGTACAGTATTTCCTTCTGCAATTTCTTCCACATTCAGTTTTTCTGAATAAGCTAAGATCGAGGCCTCTCTCACCTGTCTTGAGTAGCTTTGAGGAGGAGCATGGCCCTCGTCATCTTGACGAATGATGGTCACGGTTCTGCAGCTTTGGAAGAAGGGTTCTCAGAGTGAAGAGCCCTTGTTTCCAGCCTGTGAACACAGGCCATGGTGGAAATCCTGAGTTTTCTGGGAGAGTGCTTTATGACTTTCTCACATTTTCCTTTTACTTAGTCTAATGACTCATCTTCCAGATGGCTCTGTTCAGTTTTAGAATTATCACAATCCACTCTGTGTTGGTGGTGGTGGTTGGGGGTGTGGGACAGCAGCATTTCATGTACAGTAAGATTTATGTAATCTTCAGGGAGCTGGGAGAGATACAGCGCACTCAGCGCTAAGCGTTTAACGTTAGGGAGGTAACAGCTTGCACTATCTCATCCTCGGGGGTGTTATAGTTTATATAACTAGTGGCTCACTTCCTCTGTTGCCAATGGATTTTGATTATCAAAGAATACTTTTATTTTATTGAAAAATAGACAAACAGTGGATTATAAGTATTATATAAATTAATAGAGAGAATATAATCTGATTTTTAAAAATGTTGACATGAATCTTGTCAAAAGGAAAAATATTCCCCAATATACATTTTGTCACCCAGATGGTGAGCTGAACATTTTAAATATTAATTTCCTTCACATACAGTTTATATTAAATGAGCTTCTCTCTGGTGTCACTTACTAGGTAGAGCCTTGAATTGGAGGACTGGAAGCCTCCCTGTGAGGGTATGGCCCCACCACTGTTACTCAGAGTCAAAAGCCATCTTCCTTCTATCTGTTTTGAAATACATCCTCGTCCGCTCAAATGAACACTTTATAGTTTGGCCTTTAAACATTTCCCAAGGGTCTACAGCATCAAAGGTTGGTCACTGTCCTGTGGTGCTCCTGGGAAATGGTAGAAGAGGGGAGCCAGGTTGGAGGAAGTTAAGTCACCGGGAATGTGCCTGCGGACAGGACAGTGGGACACCTGGCTGCTCCCCTGGTTCACCCTGCTTCTGGGTCTCTGGGATTTAAAAAGACTTCCTCTACCACATATTCCATACCACGCTGTTCTGCGTCAGCAAAGGCCTACATAGCTGTAGGCTGAAACTGACCCTTGTAAGCAGATTCACCAGATATTTTGTCACAATGATGGAAATTTGACTAACCATGACACAATCAGGATGGTAGAGAAAATGTTTTAAGTCATATGCTTCACTAGTAGTTATGATTTTGCAAAATGTGAACAGCACCTAGAAGATTCAGGAAGTTGTTAGAGAATACCAGCAACTTAGTTCTTTCTGTCACTAACAAGACAACCTTCAGAAATATCTTTTTAGTCCTTCTGAAACTAAAATGTCAGAGATCCCCGTTTGACTGCTAACAGCATTGGCACAGGTCCGTACTGCAACAGTTGCTCTACACTGGCCATTTCAGAGATGAAAAATTGGAATAGCTCAACTTACATCCTATTCTACAGGTAATGGGATTTTGCAAATTCAGGCTTCACTTTATATGCATCCCTGCTTTTGGAGCTGGGCAGCAGGTATCTGGACTGCATGTCTCTAACAGGAACATTGGCGATGGACGTACAAAGAGGAAGTTAGGTGATTGGAGCTGTGCCTTTGGAGGGGAACGGTGTTAACTATCATAGATCTGGAAAGAGATTCCTTCCCTTCCCAGCTCGGATCAAAGTTCTACCCAATTTTATTCTTCCTGAGAAAATTATATATTAATTTAAAAACAATCAATGGATGTATTTACTGATCATTCCTATCGAGGCTGCTAAGTAGGTGAATCTTTTGTTGTTGTTGTTTATAATGCAAGCAACTTGTGGTCCTATCTGCTTCTAGGATGGCTTGTGACCAAGCATCCACACACTGGAAATGGCTTAAACAGGAGTCTGAAAACCTCAGATGGTTAATTTAAACCCCTCCTCTCAATGATATTCAGAGTTTGCTTGAGTATACAATGCCATTCTGGTGTATTCAAATACAGAGGCTAACTCTGCACACTGAAAATAGAGGAAGAATTGGAACTTAGAATAGAACATTCCTCCAAATGGAAAACATGTCAGATGGTTCCTGCTGATGAGGAATTTCAGTGGTCTCTGAAAGCAGCATAAGGCAAAATAGCCCCCACACTAATCACTTCCTCTCCTATCAACTTAGCAAAATATTTATAAAATATATTTCCAGTGTCATGCCTAGTTAATCATCCCAGTATTTATTTTTCAGTGATATTCTCTTTGTCCTTACACAGAAAAACTGTCACAATAATTAAAGATTAGGAAGTAATGTCTATCTTTCTGTTTGCCTATTTACTTCTATCTACATCCATCCATCTATCTATCTATCTATCTATCTATCTATCTATCTATCTATCTATCTATCTATCTATCGATCTATCTATCTATCCACCCACCCATCTGCTCATCCATCCATCCACCTACCCATCCATATTTTCATACTGCAGAAGACAAAGAATACCACAAAGATTATTATTGACTGCTATAATGGAAAACAAATTCTACAATCTTCTGCCTGTGCCCTGGTGTGATCTTTCTTTTTATATTATTTTGTGTGTGTGTGATATTTCTTGAAAAGCACATACATGTAAAAAATTTGACATAAAAAGGAGGAAGTAACATTTTTCTTATATAAAATAAATCATCAGAAAAAACCACAAAGTTCAGTGGAGACTGGCGACCTTAGAAATTGTTTGCATGAGAGCAAATAATTCCAGGGTGTTTCCTCGTTCTCCAAAGTCAGAGCAATCAAGGGGAATGTGAAGATGTAGAAAACTGCATTCTCTTGGAAGATTATCTCAAGTACAATATGTGAATAGAAAGGGTATTGAAGTATGGCAGAAAGAATTTAAAACAAGGTGATCTTTTTACAAGGAGATTTAGAGCATCTAGAAAAAAGTGAGTTAGGAACCCATAAGCTAGTCATATATTCTTTAGGAATCCATGTGTTGTCTGAAACCAAAGTGCCTGGGTGGTAATGAAGGATGACTGGTCTCCTCTGGTCCTCTGTATGCTTTAGTTTTGCTTAGCAACAGCTTGGACCAGATGTTCAAGTGTTTCAAGGGACTCTGCAGAATGGATTAGTTGTATGAGTATGGTTGAAAGGAGTGTTGTGTTTGGGAGATGATGTAAGCTTTGAACCTGCAATAGATGCTTTGAATTTCTTTCTGCTTGGAGATGATTCCATGTCTAGTAGTGCCTGCTGCTGGGTGAGCTGTGTCTTCCCAGATGTATTGAAGTCAGTATCATTAACACTTGGTATCCATGAAGGTGGCCTTATTGAAAAGTAGCATCCTTGGAGATACAAAGTTAATTGAGCAGGGTGCCTAAATGCAATGACTATTTTCCAGGGGATTGAGGGAAAAGATATTGAGGTAGCTGTGGAGACAGTCATGAAGGAGGAGGATTTGTGTGACCACAGACACAGAGGCTATGATATTGTCACCATGACCTTGGGATGCCAGGAATTGCTATAAGCCACCAGATTCTTTGGAAGAGGCAAAGGAGGATTCTCCCCCCTAAAACAGTCTTAGAGGCAACGTAGCTCTTCTAACTCCTTGGTTTCAGAGTTCTAGACTTGGAAATTGGTGGATAATAGAGTTACCAATTTATTTTTGTTTCAACAACCTTAGCAAACTAATTCACTAAGTGAAGTGTAGACTCTAGGCCTTTTGTCATTAGCAACCCAAGGCTTTAATGGATTTGACTCAAGGGGGTATGAAAATTAAGAAAATCAACAGTGGGTGTGTGTATGAACATAGATTTGTGAAGACTCTTCGGTGGCGAATTAGACAAGTGGTATGTATTTCTCCATTTCCGAGGAAGAGAGAGTCAGGAAGCCAGGGAGTTGGTAAGCATGCAAGACGATACTAGCAGCCAAAAGCAGGAGGTGGTGACACCCCAAAGAAATGAGGCCCCCGTCCTTTTCAATTCTGGAGCCCAGTTGAGGTAAAGGTTGAAAAACCAGGAAATTGCAATAGGAGCTATACGGAGACTTCAAAGTGCTCACACTAGGTATATACGTGGTAAAAAGTATATTCTGTCTACTGAGAATTATTGGTGAGCATGAGCCATCGCTAACAAGTGGAGAGCATCAGGGATGGTTGTCATGAACGAACAGCAAGAATGAAGGCCTTTTTAATATTTAAAATAATCCACAGAGTTTTTTATAATATCCCCACTGAATTATGTCTTGATGAACCCTGATCATTAAAACGTTATATAACACAAGTAAAGCAAACAGAAGTGAATGCTGGTGTATATTCTCCAAATTTCCAACAGTTTCCAATAAAGCAGAGCATTGATGGTGTGAAGAAAACATATTTGGAATTACCTTAAATTAAAATTTCTCATGATTCTTCTTAAGTGAGGGGTCTTAGAAGTGAAAAGGTGATGAGGTCACTATAAAGGAGAAGTCTTGTTGTTGTCTGAGAACGAAGACAGTTTTAGGACAAGGATGGAGTTCAGTTTCTCTTTCAGTGTTTCTAAGACCCACTCGAGAGATTTCATCACATGTGCCTGAGATGTGAGTCGGTGGCAGAGTTATTGCTGAACATGTACAAGGTCCTGGACTCCATCCCTAGCCCTCCTTGATAAACAGAAACAATCACTAAGCAAAAAGAAAGTTCTCCTGAGATCCTGCCCTTGCCTCCTTTCCTCTGAAGTCCCCTAAGGGCTCCTTCTGAATCAGTTTAAACACAGGTGTCTGTGCAAATCCCAAACAAGACATTCTTCTGGGAATAAGAGAGGTAAAGGTCAACGGGAGGTCAGGGTATATTTATATTCTTTGGGCCACTGTCTTATGTCCTTAACTTCACTGAGATATCTTTTTGTTGTTGCTGCTGTTATTACTAAAATACATGTGTTTAATTTCTTCCCAGCACCATGATCCCCCGAACCCAGGCCAACCGAAGTTCCCCATGAGGGCAGCATACCTTCTGAAGAAATGCACCCAGATCAGAAGGGTATAAGAGTCTGTCCTAGTCTGGCTCTAGAAGAGAAATGTTACAATGAATAGGTGGTGGGGGTCTGCCCGTCAGTTTCAAAATTATCAAAATAGAAGCAAGATCTAACCAAGTAGAACCCAGCTCTATCAGGGTATGTTTTGTTCTTTACAAAGGTTGATGTTCACTTCCCCCAAAGACCAAAAAAAAAAAAAATGTTGAAAGCAAATTGTGAAAACACACTTATTATTGTGCATGCATTACATATCACAATTAGTTTGTACTCAATAATTATATGAAATTCGTAAACTAGAGCTATTTTACTCTGGGTCCTATTAGACGGTTGTGAAGCAATGTTGACTGTCTTAGACCCTGACAAGTTTTGCTGATTCGTTTCCTCTCTTCTTGGTCCTTATTTAATACAGTATTCTTCTTACAAAGATTTATGTGACCACTGATCCGTGTTTTAATAAAACGGAACTATGGAATGTAGTAGCAAATTCGTACATTCCACGCTTGCATCCTGGACTCCATTGAGCTTTTCTACTTTGTTCTAAATATGTGTAGAGTAGGGCAGGGGAGGAGAGAGCTAGGTCCTTAGAGGGAGGCAATTATTTGTTTATATTATGAGAGAAGCCTTCCCAAAGAGCTCTGCCCGCTATGCCACTGGGGGTTCCCATACCTTTGCTGCCTCTCCTTAAAGGCAAAATGTTACTTTTGTTCCCTGTCATCAAAAATATCTTTCCTTTATCATTACGCATCCACTCATTGAAAAACCACCTTTTAGGGATGCATGAGTCTCTGCAATGCAGAGGAGGGCAATAGCTCATCTGACTGTGTAAGGCTCTCTGCTGTGCTAACAGAGGCGGAACACTCCTCCTTTCAGGTAAATCATGCGCTATTTCAAACAAGTGTCTAGGTTTTCTAAATACAGGGTTTAAGCCTGCAGCAGAAATCGGAGACAAAATAGGAAGCTGCAGTCATGGGAAATGGTGTGGGTATTTTGGAGCTACAGGGAACTTCTCTGTGGTCTTCCACACTCAGCATCAGCCTGTTTCAAGGGATGGCTCTGATTCCATGGTGAGAAGCAAGGCGTGTTTCTGTAGCTCACTCCCCTAACAGCGATAAATACTTCACTTTTGACATCCTAGGTCACTTGCTTCAGACGAGTCAGAGTAAATGACTTCTTCCATCTGGGCAGAGTGCCGTTTGCAGCATCTGCAAATTGGGAAGAGGTGCTTTCTCTCCTCAAGGGAACTATCCTGATGAGGTGAACGGGCAGGCTACACACTCCGGCATGCATATGCAGTCCGGAGCCAAACGCCAGATCGCCTGCAGTCTTCATTCTGTTTGAGCTACCTGTTTGCAGGTAACACTGGATGGTTGATCTCATTAAAGATGCATCTGCTTCTGGGTTAGATGTTTGCTAATCCCTGCCCTACTCACGGAAGTATTTGATAATATGTATGTCCATGACTGTGTGCACTCTTGTCCCCTTAATAGAAAACAGCCTGCTAGCAGAGATCTAAAATCATCGATGAAGACAGTAATGATTAATAGCCGATCCTGGAAGATACTTAGGCTTTAACATTTTCATACAATTCTAGTATTGCTGAGTTCACCATAAGACAATTATAATATTCCCTGCAGCTTGCACTTACCAAAATTGCTATGTCATAAAGCTGTTCCTCAAGTTCTCTTATTAAACCAGGCTATGCTTACTATACCACACAAGATGGGGCCTGCCATTTTCCCTCCATTTACAAATTGGAAATAGAGCCATGGCCAGGTGCCAAGGGACTCAGGCCTCAGTGGTGGGGTGGATCTCCTGCATAGCAACCTACCTCTGAAGTCAGTGCTCAGGTAGGGAGTCATTCCCATGGCCATAAAATGGACCTGCTGGAATAGTCGGTAGTAATTCTTGTCAACATTGCTTCTTGAGAATATGTGTATAGGGACAGTAAAACTTAATTTCAATAAATTTTGCAGTTTTATCATCCTCAAAAACTGATTAATCATGAAGATGTTGAGGCACAAATCTAGCCTTTTATTAAACCGCAAAACAAGCTTGCGCCTAAGGCCGCCGTCCATTGCAAGTGAGTCCTGAGAGCACTGCAGAAGCTGATTGTGAGAGACTGGGTAGTTGTGGGTTCCTCATCAGAGAATGTAAGACCCAAGAGAAAGCAGGAGAAGAAATGGGGGGCTGGGCTGAAAATCAATGTCATCCAGGGCCGGAGAGACGACTCAGCAGTTCAGAGTACTGGCTGCTCTTCCAGGTGACCCAGGTTCATTTCCCAACACCCACACGGCAGCTCACAACTGTCTGTAACTCCCGTTCCAGGGCTTCTGACACCTTCACATGGATATACATGCAGGCAAAGCAACAATGTACATGAAATGAAAATAAATTTTAAAAAAAGCAGTGCCATTCATGTAGATAACCACATTGCCTTTTCCTACCTGGAATAGCCCAGAAAAGAGGATCCACACAAATACCCTTTCTAAATGGAGTCATTGATTTCTTATCTCCAGTAGTATGAGTGACACCAACCCCATCAGTTTTCCATAATTATTTGTGGGTGACTTTAGCCCAAGCCATCTAATACACCTGTCTGATGGCGTCAGGCCCCTCCAGGACTTTGTGTAGGGCTAACTTATTTATGTTTGCTACTTATTTTCTACAGATCCACTGGGGTGTTGAAAACCGTCAGCTATACAACATCTCATCTTCAGCAGGGACTTGGGGAATCAAAAACTGATAGTCCGTATCAAGGTAAAAAGAAATGTTTTTCAGCAGGCAGACATGATTCACCTCACACAGTGCAAGCATGCTCATTGGCCCCACTTTCCCCTTTGTCTCACAGTTAAGCTAATGTTTTAAAATTCCAAGTTAATACATCAAGAGAAGCCCTGGTTTAAATGCCTTAGCAATGTCGATTTCAGCTGAGCTGCTAACCATCAGCACCTGGTACTCATGGCCACGGTAAGGATTCGGCACTAAGGCTTGCCCACAGTTTCCTCCCTTTCTCTAATTATGCCTCATGCTTTAAAAGCAATACCTCTCGCTGTGAAGAGGAGGGAGGAGAGAGGGAGGCTTCCCAGTGGTCGTTCTAACTGGCAATTGAACTTAGAATTTCTACTGCCTTTGGGTTTCAGGTGCGGAACTTAAGACAGCTACTGACAGAAGAGCTGCACTGACCTGCCTCTGACCCTTGGCCTCTCCCCAAAACTTGTGGAGGCAAGTGGCCCTCCAAGAGCTTGGAGTCACCTCTTTCCTCAGGGTCAAGCATGTGGGCCTTTGAGCTGCTGAAGAAGAGTCAGGCTGGTAATATACAGGCAGTTGAAAAGACATTAACTTCAAATTGGAAACGGCGAAAAGAAGGGTCTCTCACAAAAAAGAAAAAAAATTACCCACAAAAATTTACCAAAGTAAAATCATAATGCTCCAGAAGATTGGGTGCAGCAGTGTTGATTCTGACATATGGAGAGAGACTGCGCGCATGCGGCCTCACATTGGTGACGATCTAGCACCTTTGTGGGGATTAACATTTTACATAGCCAGAAAGGTGGTGAGAAAGCGAAGGCTTTTCCCACGGACAGAACAGTTTTATCAACTCAAGCTCTGTCCACCTTTGGAATACTATACTCATGCTCAACCCTAAGGAAAATAGAACATATCTTTGCAGTGCAGCAATCTTTGTTCAGTAAATAAGCCTGCCTGTGCTATCAGTACACAAAAACAGACTGTGTTGACCCCGAGGAGGAGACACAAATACCGCTGTTTACTAGCTGGAATGAGTGTACCGGCTCCTGAATGATCTCTGCTGAGCGTGGCTTTAAGGACCACACTGTACTGGGTAAAAAGAAGCACTGAGAGAAGAAAATAATGGAGTGAAAACTGGCAGCACATTCTTGTGATGTCCATGCTGACTCCTTGGCCAGTATCTACCTGTGCTGTTCCGACATAGCATTCAGCAAGCAAATACTTTGCTGACCTGGAAGAGCTCACTGTCCAGGGTATTTAAGGTCAGGGTATACTTATTCTTTGGCTCACTGTCTTATGTCTTTAATAATAATGCCTTGACTAGCACCCCATAGAAGGGTATTTTTGCTAAAATATACCAAATTCATTTCTTCACAGCACCCCAAGCCCAGGCCACTGAGGAGGGCAGCATACCTTCTGAAGAAAGGTACCGAGATCAGAATCTGTCCTATTCTGACTCCAGAAGGAAAATTTAAAGCTCTGTGTGTGTGTGTGTGTGTGTGTGAGAGAGAGAGAGAGAGAGAGAGAGAGAGAGAGAGAGAGACAGAGAGAGACAGAGACAGAGACAGAGACAGAGAGAATGATTGTACTGCTAACCTTCAAGGGTTATTCAAATATTTTCTGAGAATTGGCTGGTTTTGGTTCCCTCTTAGAATGCCATGTGTTTCATTTTTACACAGAGCTGATGACAGGCTAGACATTCTAACAGGAGTTTGGTTAATTTAACTAATTCCTATCAGGAGAAGCAAAGTAATGGGACTCAGCCTATCCCAGCCAAGGGATTTCCTTCTCCCATAGCAGAGAAAGCCAAACAGACTCTGAGGTTTTGCAAATGGACAAGTTTAGAACTAGTTCTAAGATCCTGCTTTGCCAAGTGTTTCATAAAAAACTGTTTCCTTTCTATTTCATGCCAAAAAATGTCACCCCCTAAATATATTTTTGCCATATCTGGTCACATGTCTGAGATTTTTTTCTTTTCCAAGAATAAATAATTCTTTCTGGGTTATAAAAATGTCATTTGCTCTATCAGATTGAACACGTCTTTATATAGAAAAAGCATTTGAAACATCCCATCAGTGGCTCGAAGGAGGGATTCTTCCTTGGAATGATTTTATGAATTCAGATGAAATGAACAGTTTTAAATTCCAAATGAGCCTCTTAATGGGAATTTCTGGCTTGTGTCAATATTGCTGCTACTCTTTCTTTTAGTGTCCTTTTTCTAGAAAGCATAAAATGAGAATTAATTTCTGTCTTTGACCACAATAATGCCTTGGCTGACGCCCCGATGCAAGGGCGCTTTCTGGGCTCCATTTTCTATTTGCATAGTTGAGAGGATTCAGCTGCTAGGGTTTCCGAGAACCCTAGCTTTTAAAAAGTGTGAACTTGCAAATGAGCTGTCAAGTTTAATAGAAAGTGAGTGAAGCTGTCTAAGGCTAGCCTGTGTCCACTCCTCCGCTGGTGTCCTATTGATCCTGCTTCGAGGTAAAGCCCAGAGCCCTGGAAAACAGCAATGCACGGGATGCATGGCTATTTTCTCTTCTACCAGATCAGCGTGGTAATTACATTTGCAAAGTCGGAAAGCTGAGTAAGGAGTCTTGAAAGTTGGAAACAGGGCAAAATGGAAAGATGCTTGAAAAAGCAGTAATATTTATACATCTGAAATGTGCTAAATATTCACAGAGAAACAAACCAAATGTGGTCTCTCTCCTAAAGGTATTATGAATGTGACATGCTACATATTTAAAGTTTAACACTTGGTATTGATGACTAACCATGGTCAGCAAGCCCTCTGTGGGCAAAAAGACTTCTAAGTTGGTATATAGTGTTATTACCAGTTAGCAGGTTAATTTAGTTATGATCATTTTGTTGGTGTGCGAAGGGGTATTCAAGGGTGAGGAGAAAGAGGTTCTAGTTCCACACAAATGACTCCTTCAAAATGTCATATTTCAAAAGTCCCTATTACCCCCCAAGCCTAAAACTGTGTTTAGAGAGTAGTTAAAGATGAGAATGTGCAAACATTTCTGAGACTACATGGCAATCTGTTTTTGAAATACCACACAGCTGCTTCAGGTAAACCAACATCTCTCAAAAATTAGCAATCTATTCAGAAACAAGAGGGTGCAACTAGTTTTTTTGCTTGTCCTCATTCTTTTGCCATCCTACCGGAAATCCTACCAACAACCTTACTTTGACATACTCCATCCCCACTCATGCATAGGAAATGAAGCATTTACATTATGGAAATATCAAGCACCCGAAAACACTTACATTCTGTTGAACCAGGTCTCCCATGACAACGGTATAACCCAATGCAGCTGATGTGCCTTTTAGAAACAGCGAAATCAGCATCATGATGCCCCGAGTCCGAAATAATACCCTTCATGTGGTGCAATTGGTTTAGTGTCGGCGCTATAAAAAATAGATGATGGAAAGGCAGAGAGCTCCGGACAGAAACACAAGTACTCTGTAGGAGGGGGGTCTTGTCTGGAAAGGGAGCAGAAAGAAGCGGTGGCCCGGTCTAATCACTGTCTTATGCTGACAAGTGGCTACACATGCCGTGTACACAAGCTGCCAGGGCATTCATCATCGTGGGCATGGGGCAACGCCTGGTTCAGTTTTCATAAGTGGCAGGAAGCTAAACATACACACGCCTGCTAGAATTCCTCAGGCACAGAAATGTGAGCCTATAGAATGTCACTATGGGGTAGGCACGCTGGGCTCTTTATGGTTGTTTGGGTTTTCTTTAGTAGTTTTGCCAAAGGATAAATTTCAACCAGAATGCCCTGTGGCTATGGCATAAAGAGAGCTAGGAAGCGGGGCAATAAAGACTGGAAGGTGTCACTCCCCGCTCCAGTCCCCCCCACCACAGTCACTACAGCAAGGAGTGATGCTGGGGGCCCTGAGTGTGTGACAGAAGCTCAGATGAGAAACAAGTGCATGTACCAATACTTTGGTTTATACTCCAAGCCCCAAATGTAGGGAAAGTGTGTGGAAGCCACAAAGCTGAGATTTGTGGTCTGTTCCTTGCCTATATATAACAATATCAGTAATCATACGTATGTAAAATATGACAAGGTCATCAAGAAAAGCCTCAGCTGAAGGGCTGAAGGTGTGGATTTAATTGGTCCAGTGCTCGGCATGTAGCATGAAGACTTAAATTCAGATTCTCAGCCCCTGTGTACAAAGTCAGCTGTGGTTGTGAGGTGCCTGTAATCCATGCCTGGGAGGCAGACACAGGAGGGTCCCTAGGGCTCAGCAGTCATCAAATCTAATCTAATTGGCGAGTTCCAGGTTCATTGAGAGACCCTGCTTCAAAAAATAAGGTGGCGGCACCAGTGAGAAAGATACCCAGTGTTTATTTGTAGCCTCTACATGCACATGTACACACATGATGTTATTTTGCTCTCTCAAACACACTCACAGACATATGCGTGCGCGCACGCGCGCGCACACACACACACACACACAGACTCAAAGCGCCATTTGAAATCTTCAACATTCTGTAAGAAAGCTTAAGGGTCTTTTGCATCTCTGTGCTTCTTATACTTTAAATAGAAGCCTTGCCCAAGATCAGCCTCTCTTCTCACCTTCCATTCTGCTCCTTAGTCTGTGGTCTTCTTATGACACAGCAGGAAGTAAACTGAAAACACAGTTCTGCTTTCAGTATCTCTTTTGGTGACAAATCAGACTCTGGCCAATTGATAGGAGCAAACCAAGCTTGGCCTTCGATATACATCTCCTTACCCCACCCTGTGCACCACTTCATCCTGGTCTGTATCCATTTTGTCTTATGTCCTGCTTTTCAGATTTCCTGTGTCTGGACTGTCTTTAGTCTTTCCCAAATCAGAGAGATTTGTCCTGATTTTCTCAACGTCTTTCCTTGGTTGCTCAGCATCTTTATTTCCAGTTTAACTCGAACCACTGGCATGTTTTTCCCATTAAATTTTGGTGAAGACAAATGTCTAGTCCTCTGTGTCAAACATTTTTTGGTATAGAGTTTAAGCAACACTAAGAATCAAACTTTTTAAACATGTTGGCTGAAATTTTATGGCTACTCAGTTTCTAAAGTAGGCAGGAAATAAAAAGCAACCGACCAACCAAACAATCAAACAAAAAAAGCAAAGCAATACACCGTCAGCATGACTGTAGCTGTGACCTCTTTGAACTCTCCTGTGACTGTTCATTGGCCACCTACCTTGGCACAGCACAAATTAGAAACCATAGATTTTGTAAATTACTCTCCATTCATTCACTGACCACTCATTCTTTTAGTATTCATTGAATCCTTAACTAATTTCCAGGCCAAAAAAGGACCAGAAGTGTCCAGAGAAAACTAGGGTTTCACATGGAGCTGAAATTCCATTGCTGTTTACTTTGGGATCAAATAATATAATCTATCAAACCTGCACGCCATAGCGCCTCAGATGTGGAAAATTCTCAAGAGCTATTAGTTATTGCCATAGCCATAAAAATAGATGCTTAGCCAAAGTTTTAACTGGATTAGGCTGAAATAATAAAGACCAGGGCTGGGGCAATGACAGTGTTTGCAAATAGAAAGACCTCTGTTCAAATGCTCCGGAATCCACACACACAAAAAAGCCAGCATGGAAGAATGTGACTGTAACCCCAAAGATGTGAGGCAGAGACAGGAGGGTTCTGAGGGCACTGGCCAGTCTAGCCAGTATGTGGGGTCTAGGCTCAGTGAAACTCCATCTCAATAAATTGAAAGTGATAGAAAAAAACAGCCGACACTGCTTCTGTCCTCCATATGTGCATGCATGGGTGTGAACACCATTCTCATACTCCCAGGAAACCCCAAACCTGCTATAGTAAAAAGGAGAGAAAAGAAATGAAATTCAGGGGAGAGCAATTTCCCAAGCATGACTGACAGTAAGTAGGCTCCCAGTATCTCCTAAGCCTTACTCATTTATTAGGTGTTGCACGTCCAGAAATAGAGAGGGCAAACCCGCCCACCCACTCTGCATACCTGCACAGCCCCCAGCAGGAGCTGGAACCCCTTTAACAGATGAACCTCACAGCAATTTGTAACTTTGAGCCCTTTGGCCTTGGCTGGTCCTGGCTCAGTTTCCTGGAGAGACACCTTGTTTACACCCATCTACCAAAGCAACCTAGATCTGAACTTAAGATGGGAGAGGCAGCAGTGTGGAGGTTCACTGTGCTACTCTTTATTAGGTACACTGTCATCTCTAAGTTCCATCTTTGTTTCTTAGTGTTACACCACATCCTGGTGAGGTAGGCTTGTTTAGCAACTTGCAGCTTAGGGGAAATTTGCCGTGGGTAACTAATTTGATCTCACCGTATTCGGCCTTGCTAGGAATCGTGGGATCTTTTCAGTTATCTCTCTCTTTTGCATACCTGTTTCATTATTGATAGCTCAACTGGGGATCAAACTCTGGTTTCCCTTTGGTTTGGCAAAGATTTTCCAACTACCTTCCCAATGGCTACCTAGTATGATGAAACCCAGATAAACCCTTGGCATATTGCAAGAGTGGGTATTGCAGTTGCTTATTCTGTGGTTTCCTTTGGTGATGAGTATGAAACCATACATCTAAAACTTATATGTGAGTATTTATTGCCTCCCTTATCTATATCACAGTATCCTGCAACTCTATTTGTAGCTTCCTAAACATATCAATTTACTCTATTACTTCCCACATCTGTCTTCCACATCCCATGGATTTCATGCTAGACAGGGATCAGGTGTCCATGAGTGTTGGACATGTGGACTTTTCCTTCCTTTCCCCTTATTTTTGTTATGCTCTTAGCACGTTTACGTCCCAAATGCTCATGTGGTTGGATGCTGCTACAATAACGCCATTACACTGTGCTCACGTGACAGATGGGAGTCCCAAACAGTGGTTCCCACAGCATAAGTTATTGCATTCAATGGGAGCTTGGAACCACAGTAGGCTGATGTGGCCTTTCTCAGATTCCTAAAAGTAACTGGGAGGTTTTAAACCCGGATTTGTTTCCTTAAATCAGTAAATTATCAGTCCACAGTGTATGGTTGAGATTGAAATAAACAATTGGCTGTTTTCTGTTCTGGGTTACCGAACAGAACCTCTGGGTTTATTGAGATCAGAGAGAACTGATAAATTACCATTGCTCAAGTCATCATTTTCGTTAGCTCAAATCAACCAAGGAAGTAGTCTCACCTTGGAACCCATGCAAACAAGTGACAGTGTCAGTAAGCCTACTATACTGAAATGATTTTGAACTGCCAGAATCCAAGAATGAACACATTTTACAAATTCAGTAATATTTGACATGCTGGCAACATGGATCTGTGACAGGTGAAAACATACCAATGACACAAAAAGCTTAATGTCCTGATACATGGCCATTAAGTGCTGCTGAAATCGGTTCCTAATATTAAGACTTCCTACACTGTGAGTGTAGGTTTTCTTCTTAACAACTTCTAACACACATTGGTGGTTCTCATTTAGGAAGTAGAGTTTCTAACAGAGAGACAGCTTTGGTGTGGGCTAGCCCCCCCGAGGACTCCTGTTAGCCATCCATTGATAAGAAAATGGAGAAGAAACAGACAGATATTTGGAGCCCAGCTGAGGGCCGAGAGTACCAGGTTCTGGTTTTATGGAGATGAGCGGGCATACAGGGAGTAATTCCTCACTACCGCTCATGAGTATCTGAAGTGGGAACCAGACATGAAGGATGAAGGAGCTGCTCCATAGATGGCTAGGCAGGTGGTGTCAGTACCATCCAGATCCTGGACAAATAGGAATACACGTCTAACCGGGAACATCCCTAAAGCAAAGAGGGGTCCTAAGTGGTCCTATGTTTGGTTTTCATACTTTTTTAGACAGATATCTTGAAAAATAAACTGTTCACTTCTGTAGTAGAGTTAGTCAACTAACATTCATGAAAACAAGAAAGACCAAGGGACATGATAGGCACCTTCTTATAGCAACTTTGTCCTCAGGTAGTACCATTCTGACTTGATAATGGGAAAGATATTCCAAATCTGCTTAGTGAGTATGGTACTTAATGGGTGTGTCTTATTGAACACTTAGCTTAAAACTTGAGAATATACAGTTAGATTTTATTCTTATAGATAAAAGCCAAACAGTAGCAACAAATAGCATCCTCTTTTTGTTTTTTTCTGTAATATATTAAGTTTTGGGCCAATATGAAGACTTCAACTCGAGCTGCTTAAAGAATGCCTTGATGAAGGCCTAGGCTACTCGTCTCCATGGTCACTATCTTTCGACCATGACCTTTACCACCACATTCCAGTGTTCTCGAAAAGCTGGGGGCGAGCCAGCTCTCAGAAACATGCCTTCCTGCTCTACTTCTGATCTTTCCGTGCATCAGCAAAACCTTAACTACATCTCTCCACACTGGAAGCTAAGGAAAAGGAAGCCTGAGGGAAATCACAGGAGGAATAACAAGCTGACGGGCACGGAGAGGGAAGGAGCAAGCGGCTTTTCATCAGGGCTCAATTTCTGTGAGATTTATGGCAGGCCGTGTTTTCCCTACACTTAAGTAGCTTGAAGGGTTATAGAAAGATGAATGCCTAGTGGGATAATTCAAATACATTTACTTATGTCTGAGAGTGCTCCAACACTATCATGGAGCATGTTCTTGGCATGTTTTACACAGTGTGATAAATCTTTCTGGCTCTCCATAGTCACTTTGATCTGATTAGAGTACGCCAGCGTGAATATAGCATGGAGCTAGTGGCCGGAACAAGCTCTGAAAAGCAAAGGTGAGCATGATGGGATTGGTGTATGGTTAGGAATATGAAGGGTGCGATCTCAGTATGGGGTTTAGGCCTTCTAAGATGTAAAATCATTTTTGTTGCTACTGTTAGGAATTGCAATGTAAATATCGGTGTTTTCTGATGGTCTTAGGCAACCCCGGTGAAAAGGTTTTTTGACCCCCGAAGGGGTCACAACCCATAGGTTGAGAACCAGTGACATAGAAGAAAGGACATTCTTGTCATCTCTCACAGGCAGCTGGAGTTGCTAGGGTGATTAGTCCTTTGCTGGAGTCCACCACACCTGCGCTAGATGAATCAGGCCCAGAGGTCAGGCGAGTGGTGTCTTCTTGTCCTTTGACAGCAACTTGCTCTGCCCATGGAAGGTCCTGGCTCATCTAAGCTGTGGTGAAGAAGCTGGTAACAAAGCTTGTTTTCACTTGAGACACACTTTGTAAGCTTTCGGTGACTGCTCCGAGGTAGGAAGGACTGCTCTCATTGAACTAGGAAATCAGCATCTAATCAGAGACGATCAGGGCATGTGACCTTAGCTTCATTAGTCGGTGCCAAGTTTTAGTGAAGGGAAATGGCATTCAGGGCCCCAGTAAGGGCTGAGTGGAGAAGAACTAGCTGCATTCCTGGTTCCTCCCATATTCACCAGGAAAACTCTAATCGTGCTGACTTTGGTTTATGCAATATGTTCTTGAAAATATTATCAAAGTTTACTTTCTGTTACTCTTAGATTTCCATGTTTACATCTATTGTGGAATATGGAGTCCGGCATGCTGGATAGCAGGACTCAAAAATCCTTAAGGGCACCCAAATGGCCCTGTATATTAAAGGAAAGTAACTTCTGTAGCCGAGTTAGGCTCTCCAGACAGACCCCAGGGCCAGTCCTAAGGAGCCTAACACTTAAGGGAAGAGAAGGTTTGCGATGGATTCTGTATTCATTGCTAATGAGACGTTAATCATATATAAAGTAAATTGCTTAATCATCTTGAAATAATTCTCTCATAAAATGAGATTTTGTTAGTCAATGTATCCATTAGTTTTGGTAATCCATGGTGTAAAATAATAGCTAAACCGGTAAAGTAGAGCTGCCTCTGTTGGCTAGGAGATTTCCCTGGGCTCCTTCTGGAGCGCGAAGTTCTGAGCCGTACTGCAGGCAGCAGCAGCATGTGCTTGAGGAGAATGAGACTCACACCTACAGTATTCTCCGAGGAGAACTGGTAGGGAAATGTAGCAGAACCTAGTGAGGATGCTGTTTTGTAGCGACGTGATGACAGGAACGGTTGGATTTTGAGCTTGGTCCTATGCACTGCAGGTATGGCTTTATTTTAAAATGCATCTCTAAGGGACGTGGACCAAGATCACTTTCATGAATGTGTTTCCTCGAAGAGAACATGGAATTCCATAGCCCCCAGGAGTAATCCCTGCGGTTGGCCTGAAGGTGCTTCCCTGGGATGATTACCTGCCTGCCCAGATATAAAAGCTGGTCTGGGGCAAATGAGAAGAGAATCGTCATACAGACAGGTGGGGGTCTGGGAATGCTACAGTTCAATGGGCTGAGGAAGCTCTGAAGCTGTTGCTAAGAGCATCCTCGGGATCATGCCTGCTCTGAGCTACCTCTGGCAAGAGCAGAGATGGGCAGGGAAGATTTAATTACCTTGACCTTCCTGCCTTCCTGATATCCCAGTGAGAGTTAGTCTTAATGGAAAAGGTGAGGAGTCCTCATAATGTATTAAGGAAAAAAAAGGAAGAGAAGAGAAGAAAAGAAAGCTAGTCAAGTTTTCATCTGAAATCCTGATAGGACTGGAAACCAATTAATCCACTACACAGACCTCCAATTCTTCCTGCCCAACTTGGCTCAGAATTACAGAGATCATCACATTAAATTGTGTAGCCTTACAGTACATGGGCTTTGATGCCAGTAGCATTTTATGAAAGGAAAAACTAGAGATAAATTATTTCAGAGCCTGCATTAATGTATGAGGAGGTACATTTGGTGGCATTGGGGGACAGCATGACACTGCAAAATAGAGTAGTTTACAGACTAATGGAAGAGTTTTAGCTGTCCCTTCAGACAAACCAGCTCAGAGAGAAACGGAAGCCATGGCCTTAGTGCAAATGTGGAGAGGGAAAAATGCATACTCACTAGCTATTTACCGTTTGAGAGCCTTACAAAAAATATAATAGAAATTAATCTTAAGGGATTGTAGCTCACCTGCTGGGTGTTACGGTTTCAGTTTCAGCAAACATTTGCTGAGCTGGTTAGGAAGTGGACCCACTGTGGGGAGTAGCTAGCCTCAGTAGCGGCTGTTTATAGGGATATGTGGAAATATCACCCTCTGGTCTCATCGGCACACTGCGGGGAGACATTATGCTGCAGAGGACTGATAACTGGTCTCCGGAATATTCCCCTAATCGAGGCTAGAATCCTTTCTCCACCCTCATGCGGCATGCTGATTCAGACAAGAATTCTCCCCCTTAACTGCTGTGAGAGCATCTCTGGTCCATAAAAGGAAAAGGATGAACCTAAAGCATCATTCACATGTGTCTCCGATGCGTGTTCATACATAAACTTCAGACAACTGGCTGAGGAGCAGCTCTAATGTTAAAAGAGGAAGGCAGGCATCAGGCAACTGCCTAACTGGTCCTAGAGCCTAAACCACTCTGAATACGGTAGAGGAATTTAATATGGACCACAACAGGAGCAAAATACGGACATGAACACGTACAAACAAATCTATGGAGATAGGTGTTTTTGAGAGGAGAGAAATAGAAAAAGAACAGAGATCAGAGAAAGATGCCCGGTGCCGTGTCCTAACTGCTCTTCCGGGTGCTTGATAAAACATTGTGATAAAAGCAAGAAAGATTGGGGGCGGGGAGTATCATGGCCAAGAAGTTGTCAGGGAGCTTGAGACAGCTGCTCACACTTGAGACAGCTGGTCACACTGCATCACGGTCAGGGAACACAGACAGTAGATGCTAGAACTCAAGCCGGGGCGGGGAGTGGCACTACCTTCTTTCGGGTGTGTCTTCCAACTCCAGTGACTTCAATTAAGATAATATCTCGTGGGCAAAACCAGAGGCTAATCTAGTCTTAAGCATCCCTCATAATTGTTCCTGGAAGTTTGTCTGAGGTGTTTCCGGATCCTGTCAAGTTGCCAGTTCTAACCATCACACATTGTCAAGCACAGAAATAAAAGAAATGGAAATAACCCCAGTAAAGAATGGTGGAGAAAGAGTTTTTTTCCTGGCATTAACACCTACTATGACGCAAAAGCAGTTTTGTGTTAAGCTGAAATTTATGGATATTGAGGATCAAACGGCCTGAGGACAGGTGACATCTGGAGACAGTTTCAATTGCAATTATTAAGCTATGGAGAGGTGTTAATTGGCTTCTCATAAAGGACAGGATGTTATTAAATATCCAATAGCATGCCAGAGAATCCACTATAACAAATAATTATTCCATCAAAACGCTAACAATGCCAAGGATAAGAAACTTAGTCCAGAGGGTCTCCGTGCAACCAGAGCAGGAGTTTACGGATAATCTCGTCATCTAGCTGCAAAGCAGGATCATCCAGTTGGTGCATGCTAACATTGCATACTTATTAAAAATGAAACTAAGTAACAATATTGTTATAGTTAGAACCTACATCTATCTATGTAGCATAGTCAGCTTTCAAAGACTATAGTCAGTGTCGTCATTCTTTCTTAATAAATTGAAGGGAACATCCATCCAAGTCATGGCAGTGGAGGGCAGTGGCGAGCTGAGCACAACCCTTTTCAGACAGAACCTAGAAACTATTAGCAGAAAATGACCTCAAAACAGGACTAGAGGGAGTAATTTAATTAAGTCTGGCTGTGGTTCCATTTTATATTTGTCTTTTCAAACTGTTAATAAACACTGACCCATTTAGTCAAGACAAAAATGTGTAGCCTGAGGAATTTGTGTGTGTCCTTTTCTGGTACCTAATGGATGTGTATCAGACAAGAAAATATTGCTTGTCTTGTGGTCATAGTACTTCATGGAATCAACACACCACCACATTTAGGACTGTAGAGGGACTGTCACCAAACATATAAAGCACCCATTCCTCAAGGGGGGAGCTTTTCCTCAGAGTCACTGAACATAGCTTCGAGTATTCCACGGGTTGCTACAGCACATTAGCCACAAACAATTTTCATCCTAGTAAGTACACTTACTACAATTACTGGTGCATAATGAATATTTGATCCTAATTAGACCTAATGGATGAATTAAAATTCTGTATTGGCCAAGTTTTTTTTTTTTTTTTTTTTTTTTTAGGACACTGGCCCATAAGTATGAAAAGAAAAAGTCTGGGGAGATGGAGTTTTGAATTGTAATCATTTTAATGTGACTGCTCATGTTGCTTGTTTTTCAGAGTCTATTAGCAATGATGAAGAGCTGCCTGGGAGTCTCATAAAACGTAGATGTGGTTAAAAAAATCAACAAGATTCCAAATAGTATCAGCGCAACATATTTTGCATTGAGTAAGACATTTTCATTCTCTTTGGTTAATTTATTTTATTTCCTTGGGAAATTCCAGTTCAAAATGTACTTCCTAAAAAATATAATCATACAAATTCTAACTGGGATACTGACTAGAAATTTGACTAAACATATTCATTGCTAATAGACTCTGGTGTGTACAAATGTGAGGATTTAGTCATGAAAGACACGTTTCTAGCTACAAAATAAACTACTTAAAATATGGTTAAAAATACCAGGACCTTAATATTTTAATATTGCTGGGCATAATTTGTAAGAGATGTTAGGGGAGACATCACAATGAAAATGGCATTGAGCTTGTAAATTGTGATAGGTTTTGAAAGCCCAGATGCAGTTATCAACCTAAACCAGATTACAGGGACCAAAGTTCTCCCTTTAACTTTCTAATCATTTGGTATTAGAACTAGATGGGTCTTCAGAGCTTCATTCGTTTTTTTTTTTTTCTTTTAAGAGCTCTCCCTTTGAAGGAAACATCTCCCTAGTCATACCTCAGTAGGAATAAATTCTGAGGCTCATTTATCTCACTTTTATTTATTTATTGGTGTATATTGTATATGTGTGTAGTGCCTGTGTGTAGGAGGTGGGTTCCTATGTGTGTGTGCATGTGGAAGCTAGAGGTTGACTCTGCACCTCTTCTTCTCTCATTCTCCACTTTAGTTTTCAAGGCAGAATCTCTCATAGAACCCCAGAACTCATCATGTGGGATGGAAGGGTCAGCCAGTGAGTTCCTGAGGTCCTCCTGTCTCTGTCCCCAGTGCTTGGGTTACAGTCCTGCATTATCAAATTCAGTTTTTAAGTCAGTTCTGAGGATTTGAACTCGGGTCCTCTGGCTTGTCCAGCAAGCACCTCATACACTGATCCATCTTCGTAATGCCCTGATTTTATCTTCATTACACACCTAACCACAGTGACCAAAGGGCTTCAACTTGGAGTTTCAGAAAAAAGATCTGAAATAAACTTACATCAGTTACCAAAGCCAAAAGTAAAACAGCCCCCAGATTTTTACATGTGTTGTAAAGGAGTCACAAGATCCAGGCAGTTTAATAGGAGACAAATGAAGACATTCAAGAATTTTAATAGTGCACAGATTATCTGCACCACTGGTGGGGAGAATAGACAAGAAATCCCTGGAACTCTTCATTCGCAGCTTGTTAGAGGGCAAGCGCTCCAGCCAGTGCCTCTCCAGCGTGCCCTTATCCTGTCCACACTGTTACAACCATTGCTCACATTGGGACATGTAGCTCTAATAAAATTTAAAGATTATTTTTAGCCACGTTCAAACTTCCTCCTTCCCCTAGCTCGACGCTAGCTTTTTACATCGCTTGGGTTTGAATTGTGCACACCTTTCTGAGGCATGACCAGAATACTTTATGAAATTTCATCCTTCTGGTGGAGGATCCTGATTTTAGGCAATTCATTATCTGGACAGAAAGCAGACCTGTCAGTCCACACACTAAAATTGTACTTCTTTAAGCTATCCTGAACCTCAGGCAGTGTGTCCTGGTGACTGCATCCGGAACTTTGCGTATCTTTACAGGATGAGCCTGCAGAACTGTATTTGCTGCACTGGTTTTAAACCGATTGACATCCCACTGGGGCCAGTTTCTATTTCTTCCACTGTTTTCTTGTTGGATTAGAGGGAATCCCAGGATTCCTTTTTAGGAAGGTCTGATTTACTAACATATGTTTCATGGTATTATCTGTGACATTTTCCCCGCTTTGACCTCAGTGGCTTCTTTTATGACCTAAGATATTTAGATAACTCAAAGTTCCTTATAAATGTGATCTTTCCCTATAACACCATGTTGCTGATGTTGTTGACTTATAATTATCCTCAGGAATGAGATAAATTATTCATTAATGGGGAAAAGATAGACCAAAGTTTTGTTTGTGTTTTTTTTTGAGGGGGGGATTGTGTGCGTGTGCACACGTGCAAAAACACATAATGAGTCCCAAATTTCCATTCTCAGTGCTTACACATGGCAGCCTCTAGAGCCCTTTGCTCATGTCCCTTCTCAATGATACCGTTACTTGGCGGTCAGAAACTGCAGGAATGATACCTTTCTATTGAAGTAGCTCTTTAATGTGTCCCAAGTCTTCAAGCAGTGCTCGGACTTGGACAGTCCTCAAATTTGGACGTGCAGGAGCAAATGACTGTGCCCTGTCACAAATGACAAGGATGTCAGTATTGCTAAGTTTAGAAGTAAAGCATATCCGTGGTACGTCACAAGCCTGAGTGGAAGATAAGGCCTTCTTTCTTAAAGACATGACATAGGCTTGAACAAAGTTGTTTTATACAAAGACAGTGTCACACACATGCCAGCCTAAGAGCTGACCTTTCTCTCTCTTTTTCTCCTCTAATTCTCACAATTCCATTCATAGGCTATTATATCCAATTTTTATATGTAAGGGGTGAGGTATTTCATTTGGCACACTGAGAAACAAAATAAGCGTTGTGTGTGTGGTGGAGGGAAAAGGTGTTGTCCCAGGGCTGTGCTGGATGGCTGACTTCATGGTGTGCAAACTGAATGCCAGCGTGTAGGGAGGGCACTGGCTCAGCAGTTCGCCTAAAAGCAGCTCCTAACAAATGAGCAAAGCACAGAAGACTGAAATCTCCGATGTAAACAAGTCTCCTTGAGGTTGACAGGGGCTTTTCCCCTGCAATTTAAAAATATGTGGAAAACGGACTCATTTGGCAAGATCTGATTGTTTTAGATGACTGCTCTAGAAGTCATTTACTATAATAAATATTCAGAGGTCAAATGCTATTTTGGACAGAAGTAGAAAATTACTACTATAAATCTTTTACTTGCATTCACCTCTCATATTAAGAGCATCATGTGTTATATTATATTTCATTTCCAAGAAATGACTTTAAGTGACTTCTTAAAATTACTCTCTACGATTTGGCCAAACATGAGGAAGCAATATGCAAAAAAGCAACAAAATGCCTATATAAGCATCCTGGGCCTGTATAGACTGTCTGACCTTCAGCAAGCATTTGCTAGAACAATATTGAATGCTGGAAGAGAAGTGGCATGAAAGGGTTCAGCTCCATGCCACGTAAGAGCTCACAAGAGGATCTAGAAAGGTAAAATGTGCAGTGCAGAAAGGCAAGTCCCTTTCTAGTTGCATGCAGATATTTTCAGTTGAAAAGTCTAACATTAAAATTAAGTCAGCTCACTTATCAATCTCAAGAATGTGAATGGAAGCATCAGGGGCAGAAAAAAATTGATCTTGTTCTGAATAGTCTTTCATATGCTTGAAAAGTAGAAATATTTCATTCCAAATGAGAGCTGATTTCAATTGCACAGTAAAAACTTAGTAGATATAACACCAATGCACTATTAATGCAGAAAGAGAGAGAGAGATAGAGAGACAGAGAGACAAGAATTCTCTTGCAGTCCTAAGCAGATACCACAGGCCATCAGTGCTTGCTGACCAAGCGTGAGGGCCTGAGTTGGATCCGCAGAACCATGTAAAATATCTGGGTATGGTGGCACACACTTTTAACCCCAGCATGGGGAGACACACAAACAGCTCCCTAGTGCATAACAGCCATCCAGCTCTATCTAATAAATGAGTTCTCTAGCAAGAGACCCTGTCTCAAGAAACAAGGTAGACATTCCTTGAGGAAAGACAAGACAGGCTGACCTCTGGCCTCTACATGTATACACACACACACACACACACACACACACACACACACACACACACGCACACAAAGTGATCTTTTGCATGAACCATAAAGGATGGAAATGAAAAGTTTACTAGTAAAACTAAGAAGTGTTGTAAGTGTCCACACATAACTGGTTTTGGTGCATAAAGTCACATTCTCATTGAATGAGATGAGAGCCCTAAGGAGCTTTAGGTGCTTCAGCAATTTGTTTCTTAATATTCTACATGAATATTTACTGCTATATATGAATTTATGGAGTTTATGGTCTTAATAGATCAGCTTTATCAAACCAGGGTGCTATCCTTTGGCACTGGTCCTACAGGCACCACAGTAGCACTCAGTAATTGCTGCCAAAGCAATGGTTTGGGAAGACAGGAGAGCCTGGGGAGATGTGTTCTCTGAAGTAAGCAGCAGAGCTGGCATTGGCTCTGTGCGCTAAGCAAATCCCACTGAACCACACCCTTTCCTGATGAATGAGCTGGGAAATGTTGCCAGCTCTGACTTTTCCCTTAGAAAACATGGGGCTATTTATTTCTGAACACGATGCACTGAATTTACCTTCATGGCTTAATAGGGCCATTGGGGGTGGGGTGGGTACAAAACAGGAGAATTTGGTAGATGGAACTGTATATGCAAAGCTCATCTGCTTGTCACCGGATACTGGCAACCGCAAGAGTTTAGGCTGGTAGGAGGCAAGAAAGATGCAATGAGAAGTCAGGATTCTCCTCAGAAATCCTAGCCAAGAGTGTTGCAAGAGCCTTGTAACTAGGGCAAGGGAAATACTGAAGCATCAGTGAGTGGTGACTAAGGAGGAGTGGAGAGAACTTTGCCCATTTGTCTAAGATTCCAATCCCGTGTAACTGGGTGATCTCATTAACAAGATATATCCTTGGATGAGGAAGAGTTGGGAGAGGTAGAAGAGGGTACATTCTAAAGTACTGAGGTGAAGGTCTTCAGCAGGTGTTCACACAAGAACTACCTAGAAGTGTGAGTCTCGGTCCTATGAGACAGACAGGGAGAGATACCACAATGTTCTGTTCGGAAAGTCTTTTCCTGTATCACTATTCCCTACATTTTCTTCTATCAGGTCAGTGTATCAGGTTTTATTTTGAGGTCTTTGATCCATTTGGAGTTGAAGTTACGCAGAGAAACCCTGTCTTGAAAAAACAAACAAACAAACAAACAAAAACAAAAATAAAAAGAACTTAATGGCTTCTTTGGAAGTACCTTATCTCATAATGCTATGTCAGGGCTGTTCCTTTTTGAGAAAAAACTTATTGTTTTTTATTTTTATTTTACTTACATCATCTTTTATTCAACTATTAAATATGTAAAATGAATACACAAGATACTATTAATTTAATTATAACTTCATATATACCTCTCTAATTGTAAATTCCTTCCTCTCCTCAAAGGCATCCGCTATGTAAATTTGTTATTTAACAATCCATATTTCTTTACACTATTTTGATATAGGTTTCTAATAGAAGCCACTTTTCAAATTAAAGTAATTCTTTCCTATGGCCTATGGATAGTTTTTAACCTTAAAAGCCTGCACTGTTCAGCTTTCCCATATGTATTGAATCTTTCTATAGTCAGAGTATAAAGTTTTAAATCACAAGCTCTGTAAGATCACCATCAAATAGTAAAAAGGCTAAAAATAATCAAATAAGCAACTGAAGTGATAGTAAAAAGATCTTGGGATAGTATTTCATTCAATGAATATAAAATTGCTTAAGATATTAAAGCAGTTATCTCTGGTCACTTAGAACAGTATGTTGCTAATAAATTCCTAATTTATTCTTGATCCGTAAAGGCATTCTTAAATTGGTAAGTACAATTGAGTGCAAAATGTATTCAGTTTTAATATTCATTAACAGTATAAAAAGGTCTGCTGTGAAATGTCTTATGACACATATGTTCTTATTCATTCAGAATACTGATTAGAGAAAGGATATCTGTGAATACATGATGTTATCATGTAGATATAAATGACTGGTAGTCTTCTTTTGAATTTCTGTAACAGAAGTAGGTAAAACTCTGTAAGGAGGATAAACATCTCCCAACAGGCGAGTGTTCTCACCTCAGCAGACAATTATCACTTTGCTTTAGGCTCATCTGGTGTTGGAGCTTGCCACTCAAGACAAAGTATGAGTGCCAATTTTCAACAAAACTCCTAAAATTAAATACATTCGTGATGCTAATCAAAGCCAGCATAAATGGTAATGTATTTTATACAAAACTAGCTAACATAAAATAAAACAAGAGAAACAATCTTTTTAAAGAGCTGGGGAGATGGCTCATTGCACAGACACAAGGACCTGAGCTGGACCCCAGAACCTGTGTAGAAAGCCTGGCCTAGAGGAAAGGTAGAGCCAAGGTCAGCCCTAGAAGTTGCTCAGTCTTAGCCATATCTGGAAGCCCAGGTCCTGGTGGGAGACTTTGTCTCAAAAAATAACGTGGATGGCTCCTGAACAATGCTATTTGTGGTTCATCTGTGGTTTCCACACACACACATATACTTATATGTACATATAAAATAAATAAATAAACCCCAAACTTTAAAAGTTCTTTTCACAAAACATTGCTCACTTAATTATTCTCATTGTTTTATTAGTTTCTTATAAGCCACAGATTTTTGTGACCTAAATATTAAGCCGAGGAACTTTTTCCCTTCAAAAATTAGGACTCATTCTTTCTAAATCATAATTTATAAAAATAAAAGGCCAACAATTTAACTTTATGTCAGAAACACTATTAGTCTTTTTCCTCAGGCTCGACGGAGAAGAGGTGATAAGTGCTGAATGCTACTTGCTTCCCACTAAAGTAGGTGTGTTACGTTCCTGTGCCATGGGGCAAGCAAGGGCCATTTCCAACTTCGGAAATGAAGCCTTCCTTGAGCAGGTGAGCACAGCCCCATCAGCAATACTTTACCACCTCTAGACTCTGTCTCAGTGAATAGGAGAGAACTGACTCCTGAAATGTGTCTTATCTTCTGTCCTGCGCACATGTGCCATTCATGGGTCCACCTGTGTGTGTGCACACATGTGCCCTCTGTGTGTGTGTGCATGTATGCATGTGTGGACATGCACGCACCCCATCTCTATCTCACACACACAACTGTAATACATAAAATTAAATTAAAAAGTGAAAAGTCTACATTGGAAATTATTTGATTCTGTGCTCATTGAGCTCTTATAATATATTCCCTCGTGACTTTTCCAACATTCTTGGGTGTTTTTAAAATTGAACTTCTGAAAGGTCAATTCAAACAAAACCAAGCCACTGGAATACCACTTGTGACTAAACTCTTAAGTCACCAAACTTTTTGGGTTGAATGAATAAGGTACCACTGGGCTGAAAGCCTGTCAAGAGCAATTAAAACAGTTGGAAGATGGGTTTGGAGCTGCATTTTCAATGGTTAAAATAACCAAAGTGTAGTGTTTTAAAAATGTATGCTCCAACAAATATGCATATATGTGATAGGAGGGTGCATGTGTGTGTTAATATGTGTGGTCACATATGTCTTTGAATGTGTGTGTGTGTGTGTAAGTCAGAGGTATTCATCCTGTGTCTTCCTACATTGCTTTCCACCTTATATATTGGTAAAGTTCCCTTGTTGAACTAGAGACTGGTAATCCATCTAATCTAGCTAGCCAACTCAATACAGGCACCCTTTTCTGTCCCCAGGGCACTGGGATCACAGCAAAGTTGCCTTGCCCACTTTTATAGAATACTGGGGAATCTAAACTCACACTTCCTTAATAATGAACCATCCTGCTAGGCATGTCTAATTCCCTATTAAGTCAAATTTGGCCATTGTCAAGTTCAGATGCAAATGAATGTTAGAATGAGGTAGGCATGGGTTTTTCCATTCTGTCCTTTCTACTGCTAAATTGTCTTTTCATCAGAGTAAAATTTTAAATACAATGTGCGTTGATTTATTAACTTCTCTTAGTTGTACTGACAGGTTGTTTCAACTGGCCTATTCACAACCCTTGGTTCTTCATAGAGTAGGCATATTTGTGTTTTTCTGAACTCCTTGCATTTTTGCCCATATTTCCCTTTTTATGTAATACAAAGGTTAAAACTGGTTATAATTTGTAAATGTTTCCCTCAAAAATTGAAATGATTACTCTGGGTTTTAAAACACTATCCTTCAATAAATGTAACCAGAGGTCTTTGAGGAAATAGCTGGTTTGTGGATCAGGAACTGCACCAAATCAGTATGGAGAATCTCGTGGTGCCAAAAGAAAACCTTAAAATGATAGGAGTATGTTAAAGAGACATCCACATCAGTCAACAAAGCCAAGGCCCAAATTGGAACAATGTGAAAGAAGAAAAAGTAAGATAACCCCAGATTAACTGTGAACAGTGTGAGTTGCTATCTCAATCCTCTGACAAAAGCAATGTAGAGAACAGAAGAGATTTAGTCCAACATGGCAGAGAAGGCGGCACAGAAAGAAGAGGAGATGGTGAGTCACATTGCATCAATAGTCAGGAAGCAGAAAGTTAAGAATTCCAGGATTCAGCTAGGTTTCTCCATTTTATGCAGTCTGAGATCCCAGTCCTTGGCATAGTGCTATCCACAAATAGGGTGCATTTTCCCATTTCATTTAACCTAGTCTAGAAAATCTTTTGCAAACACGATCAGAAGCTTGTCTGGTGACTTTTTCATCTCAGCTGTTAATATTTAGATCTCAGTACTGAGCATCACATAACTTCAAGTATAAAACAAATGACCATTTGTTATGATGGCATGAATAAATGGGTAGATTCAAATTAAGAACATAGAGTTACAAATATTCCTTGTAGAAGAAAGTCAGTCTTTGGGATGTGGAGCCTATACCATAACACAGGCCAATAGGGATGAGAACAGTAACACAGGCCACTAAAGATAAGAACAGTAACCAATGTTACTGTAACAGAGCACCAATGGCCAAATGTCCCCACCAGGGAGCTGCCTTCCTTGCCCAGGTGATGGACTGCAGCCACTGGAAGTGTGAGCCAAGATAAACTGTTCCTCCCACAAGTTTTCCTAGTCTATATTTTGTCACAACAATGTGAATAAAACAGTACAATATGGAAAGGGGTAGAAAGTGACTTAGGGGAAAAGAAACCTACTGGGTGCTGCTGCCTCAGCCATGTCATTCATTAAAGACACCATCAGCAGCAGTATGTCCTGTTGATACCATGTATCCATGTGAGCTGATGAGAAGAACCCTTGTTCTGTGGTTTTCCTCTCCCAAGCCAATGAACCCAGTTTAATTATGAGAAAAACACATGACAAGTATTCCCCAAACTGTCACAGCTCTCAAAAACAAGGAAAGAAACTGTCTTAGTTAAGAGGAGCCTAAGGAGGAATGGCTAAATGTAATATGATAATCTGGACAGGATCCCAGGACAGAGGAAGGTCATTGGGTACAAAGAAGGAGAAAGCATGGGCTTTGGTTAAAATAATATCATCATCAAAAAACTTGATTAACTATAGTCAGATATTATTTAATATAAGTTTTACTATTAAGCACGGAACATGAGATAACACGTGTCTTCATAATTCTTTATAAAGTTGTTTTAAAATAAAATGTTTGGCTTAAAAAAAATAAATGGAAATCTTGCTTAGCCTATTTGCATTTTAGTGTGAATCAGTCAACAGTTACAAAGCACAAATCTCCTATGATACCCACATGCCCATCTTCTCCTAGGTCAGGGGCTGTATGATAATTCTGTAATTCATGTGGGTCTTGAAACCTAGGGTCATCATCTATCTGAACTGCTTCTCCCCATCAGCAGCTCAAGAATGGTGAGCTTGCAGGAGAGATCTCTGTTTCTCCTAGCAATATAGAGGAAAAATAAGGGAAGGTCTTCGGGGAAAGAAAAAAATGTAATGGGACCTAGAGACTCGGGGAGTTCTCTGCCAAGTTCAGGGGAGAGGGCAGTCTACTTTCACCTCCAGTCTGGTCCTTTCTCTCCTTAACCCTAGGTGGTAGACCAGTTGGCCCACACTTCCCAGTGAATATAAGATAAATTCAGAGATTCATTTTCATCTCTTACTCCATTATTCCCCAGGGGAAAGCCCGGGAATAAGTGTGACAACGAGAAGACCATCTTACCCTTATGGTACAACGAGAAGACCATCTTACCCTTGTGGTAATCCCTGCATTTCAATAAGGAATGTACACACCAGTGTAAAAGGCTGTCTTGGAGAGACAGGTAGATTACAGGATGATTGTGAGGTATTGGTATTTAATATTAAAGTAGTTTTTAATTCCTCTTCTCCTCTTTGCCTCTTCCTCTTTCCCTTCCTCCTCCTGTGATGGTTCTAAGGATCAAACTCAACTCAGGGTAACACACATACTTGGCAGGTCTTCTATCATTGACTTACATGCTTAGCCCCTGAACTGTGTCCTCCTTCAATTATTTCTTATTTCAAATATCCTTAAGTGGTTGAAATTGATGAGTGTATTATCTGTGCTCTGCAAATAATCCTCTTTGATATCTTGGGAAGGACTCTCTGACCTTGACCTGATTTGAATCACATTATTGTTTTGTCTTCTGCCTAAAATATGTATTTTATATAAATTTAGGCTATTGTAATATAGCCTTATGAAACATATAAGTATGAAATGGCTCATTTCTTTCTGGTAGTAAATCAAGCACAAAACGATTTTTAATTCAGAGATATTTGCATTCTTAAATGACAGCTAAAGTCATTTGTGAAAAAGTTGTTTAATGATCTAGAGAAGCATGTGCATATACATAAGCTTGGAATTTATTTTTGGTGTGGTATCTTTGCTCTTTTCCTTATGAATATTATAAATGATAGACCTTCCTGAAAGATTTAACTTCTGTGTCATTTAGTGACATTCTCTTTTGTGGAATGATTCTGGATTGGTTTGTGTTATTTTCTGTAGGATTTAAATTTGAGCACTTTCTTCTCATTTTGCTAATTTGGGGCTATTCAATTCCATATGCCCATAAATCTTACAGCCAGAATAGTGAAGCCAGTGCTAAATCTACATATATTAACCCCAAGTCTTGTTGTTGCTATCTTATAATGTTTTATACTTTATGTAGTGTCGAGTTAAACAACAGTGACTTTGCAAGTCATCTGCAAGATACAGACCTTTAAAAGTAAAATTTGCTAAATTTAAAACTGACTTTAAAATTTCCAAAAAGAACTTTTCTGGAATTTAATTTGATCAGGATTCTGCATCCATAAATGTCTGTAAGCTTAGTCTAACTAAATCTTTATTGAGTTCACCAACTCATTTCTCGAAATGTCTTCAGATGGGGGTCACCACTGTCGTCACCACTGTCCAATTAAGAAAATGTCAAACTGAATCTTAGTTTTCTGGGTGGCTCTTTGTCTTATGATGGCCTCAGAGTCACGATGACTTTTCTGAGACCAACCATGGAAGTTCTACAAGTATGTGACTCTCCAAAGTGGTCCTGTTTTCATTGGAGATCACTTACTATGTCTGGAATCCTAGCGTTTGTTGCTTTTAATGAGAGAAATAATACCAAAAATATTTTGACATTCAGCCAACAAAATTAATATGATCAACAAAAGAATGTCTTCAGATCTGGGGCTTGATCACTTTTGTTTCTGAGGTCACAGATTTGCTGAAAAAAACTTGCAAACCCATTCTTCTCTCTCCTCTTTCACCAGGTAAGCTTGTGCGCACACACACATACACACATACAAAGACTCACATATCACATACACTCACACACAGACTCTCTCTTTCTCTCACATACACACACATACAAAGACTCACACATCACATACACTCTCACACACAGACTCTCTCTCACATACATACACTCTTTAACAACCAGGTCCCATTTGACTGGTCACACACACAGCAGCTCTGGATCACCACACCTTCCCGAGAGAAGCTGACTTCACCTTTATTCTCAGTTTACATTACCAGCAATAGCAGCAAACCTTTCAATGCTCGCAATGTTCCCTAGGAGTGTATCAGTTGAGCAGGCAGGGAAAAAAATCTGGGGGAAGTTTATTATTTTTCCACCAATATATTTGACACCACCTTTGGAAAGTGAACAAAAGGTGCACTGTCAAGAGGACAGACCTGGACAAAATGTTACTGTTTGTTCTTCGCAAGCACAGAGGTATATTTAAGCAAAGAAAGACATTCCATAGCTCTCTCGGGACTTCCTTCCTTTAGCTGAATTTATACCAGCATGTTCACACCAGCGTGATTCAAACTGAGCTGGAATTTAAAATGCAGGCCACTATTTGCCAACGCTTAAATACCACAGCTACAGAAATTCATATTCGACTTCAACTTGCCCTTATAATGTCATAGGATATAGAGACAGCAATGTGTGTCCACAGGAAATTACAGTAAAGTCATGGAAATGAGAAGTGCCCTTGTTTGATAGCTTCTGTACCTACACAACAAAGCCTTTAAGTCACTAGGAGTCACCTGGCTTCAGATTAGGTTTCCAGTCCAGGCTTGCTGACACTCATGAAACGTTTGGCAAACAGGGGCCGAGTTTCGAGCAAAGCTAGGAAGAATACTCTGTGAGCCTGTGTGAAACTCGGTGGCCTCGGCTAGGTTTCTCCTTGAGTTTCACATTCGAATAATCCAATACTTCAAAGTAAACTAAAACAGAGGGGCGCGAGGAAGAGGGGGCAAACAGAACATGGCGTGGCTCGTCGGGAAGGGGTCAACAGTCTCCCGTCTCAAAAACTCTCTTCTTCCTGATGTCCTTGACTGTGCATCTGTGTGCTAACAGCCCTGCTAAAGACTCTAGGAACACAGCTGTACCTGACACTGCTCACCAAGCCTTCCCACTGCTCAAAGGGACCATTGCTGATCCTCAGAGATCCTTGAAAGCAGTGAAGCCCTAGCTCAGAGTAACAGGGGGATCCACAAGTTGATGACTGATCACAGAAATAAGATGATTGATGTGTTCATTATAGAAGATTCACAAGTTGACCGATCACAGAAATAAGATGATTGATGTGTTCATTATAATGCAGAGACCAAGAGGCCACACAGCAAGGCAATGATGCTGACCCTTTTCCAGGCTCTCCTACTATAATCCACACGCTGGAGGCGAGAACTCCATGTGCTTCTGCTTGAGGAGGAGCATTCCTGGAACATTCTCCCTCCCTCTGCCCCCACCAAGTCCCCTGTGGGGACTATTGGCTTCCTCTCCTTACAAGGGTCACAGAGCAGACTGCATAAGTCCTCTAGAGTCACAGTCTCAGACCTCACAGCCTCTTCCTGACTATTAGGAGCCTAATCCTAGCCTCCAACAGACAGGGACAATATTACCCACGGTACCCAGAACAGTGGCTAACAGGGGGCTTTGAAATAGTCAATGTTTTAGGGAAGAAAAGAGCAAAAAGCAAATGCAATATTTATACAGTTCTGAAAGTAAAGACAATATTTAAAACTGATTAATGATTAGTCAAAGTGTTAAGATTCCATTCATTTTAGGAAGCACTCTTTGTTTGTTCTATTAAACTCTTCATCCCATACATCAAAGAAATTTCACTCAAACTTTTGGCTACTGAATATTTTCTTTTTTAATTTATTTTACTTTTCTTTCTTTTAAAATTTCTTCTGCCTTTTTCTTTTGTCTTATTCTTCTTGTTACTCAGAAGACTACTATGCCATTTAAATACTTGTTTTTCTGTTTTTGTTTTAGTCTTTAACCAAAACTCTTTTGGTAGAAAGCATCTTGAAATGCCAAGGATTTAAGTGCCCATGCTTTTAAAAGCAACAATTAGGCCTCAAGGCACATGGTAATTTGGGGGAAGCAGAAGACTTCAGTGGGGTTTGACAGAATCCGTTCTATGAACTGCCTTTGCTACTTGCTTTTAGATATCCTGAGCTGGGTCTTGCTAAAACCGTGGTTCTCAAACTGTGGGTTGCGACCCCTAGGGTGCTGAACAACCCTTTCACAGGGGGTGGCCTAAGACCACTGGAAAGCACAGATATTTACATTACGTTTCATAGCAGTATCAAAATTATTTTCATGAAGTAGCAATGGAAATAATTTTGTGGTTGGGGTCACCACAGCATGAGGAACTGTACTAAAGGTTCACAGCATTAGGAAGGATGAGAAGCACTGTGTTAGATAGTCAATGTGGGGAAAGAGCTTTGCAGGAGGACATTTTTCTTTAAGTTGCAGTTTCCTTTAGGAATAAGATCTAAATCATAGCAGCAGCAGAAGCTAAGCCAGTAAATTATCTGAAGGAATAGCTATCAAAGCATTAAGGGGGGAAAAAGCCTTTTTACTGAACATAGTAAATACTCACAATCAAAGTAAATGGTGTGGTTGAGGTTAAAGTCCACAGATCAAAGTGCTTTGCAAAATGTCAAGTGCAAGCATAAGGGGGGACGGGGAGGGGAGAGCCAGATTACTAGCCAAAAATGTTTATTGTAAAAAAAAAAAAAAACCCATTGTAAAATCTACCTCGTAATAGAACCGCTTAGCTACATTTCAGTCTGGGGAAGGAGTTCCCCAAATCAGTCACCCCAAAGGACACTAGGAGTCTAAAACTCAACAACAACAATAATAATGATAATAATAATCAAGCCTCTGAACAATTTCTCAGTCCACAGCAGCGGGGAATACAGCGGTTAAGAGCCGGGCATACCGTAAGATAACCACCTTGCCATCCGTCAAGAGCATTCACTAATGCACTGTGTTTACTCAGGTGGGCTGCATCTTGTTTAAAGAAAGCCTTTAGAAAGTTAAAATAAGAGAGCAGTCTAAACAATGAAATGATGGTGTCTAGAGGTCCTGTCACCTCTGTGGGAGTCCAGGAATGAGAACTCGGAGGCAGTACTCAGCAGCAGGCGGGTCTGTGTGGCAGCCACTGGGGACAGAGGGCTTTAGGCAAAGTTTACAATTACACTCAAAAAATACTCGAAGATGCTGCTGCATCCCAGAATGCAGGGTCTACCTGGGAATCCCCTAGGCCTTCTCCTATGTTCATTAAAAAGTTATTTTAGAGACACTAGTCATGACCACCCCAGAAAAGAAGTTATTCCTGAATAAAAAATCCTTACCTTGAAGAAGCTGAACTTCACAGTTGCTCCAGCAGAGGAAGCGGGAGTCAGTGGCCTTTTCCGTGTAGAGATTGTTTATTTAGCCCTTTTTAAAAAGGTCTTGACCTCCAGAGGTTTAAGATTAAGTCCAATCCAAGTGTCTGCAGGGAGGAAAAGGGGTACCCGGGGGTCAGTAGAGAAAGCAACTGAGAGAGGCAAAGAACCTCAGCGCTGGGTGGTGCTCCCAGCCTGAGGGCATTTGAGCTATTTTCAGCGTTACCAGCAGCTGGACTTGTCTGCAAAGGGCTGAGAATGCCTTGCCCGAATCACCACCCCCGCCCTGGGGGGGAAAACCAACACAAACCAGGAAACCCACAACAACTTGGTTCATTGTGCAAATATTCATTGAAATTTTGAGGGAAATGGCCGGTGCTATTGAAAACACACCACACACACACACACACACACACACACACACACACACACACACACACACACACACACAGACTTGATTGAATCTTAAAGGAACACGGTACCTTGCTCCAACCCTGAAGTTTTCAAAAGGGTTTACCTGATCAGTAGAAGAAAGTAAGAAGCTATGGCACACTGACCAGGGGACTTCTGATTATCTCCTTGCTTGCTCACAACAGGTCTTAAGGCACTGTTTTAGATCTCTCAGCTAAACAGCTCCCAGCCTGTTCTTAAGACCACAGGCAAATGGTTTCTTTCTAGTGCACACCTACATGTCCACTTTAAGCATGCTATTTTTGAAAGCTACCGGGTTAAGCTGATGACATTTCTTATCTGTTGGCTAAGACTGGGGACCATCCAATGACATGATGCAGAGAGGCTTCTGCCTCCACAAACCCAGTGGTAGGAAAAGAAATAATTCACACCGGCTCACCATGACAGGCAAACTCAGAACTTTTATTTGGTTTTCAGAATGAATAAACCACAAGTTGTGTTCATGCATTCATTCAGTTAGCATGTGTGTGGCCAACAGTTCTCAGCTCACTGTAGGCTCTGTGACTACAAAAATGGGCAGATCCATGTTGCCTTGGCATTTGGAGGTTTATTATACTCAGGCTGCAAGAGTAGGTGAAAACAGAAGAACCAAGGCCCCTTTTTACCAAGGCTGAAGTAAAGGCTTGTGTATGCACGCATCCCTGTTTCATGAGGCCTTCATTATGCCGCGTGTCCTATCCTGTTTTCTATCACTCTGATACACATCCATGACCAAAAGCAACACTGCAAGGAAAAGGTTGATTTTGTCTTGTGGATCACAGTCCTTCATTGAGGGAAGTCAGGGCAGGAACTCAAGGCACAATCCTGCAGCCAGAAACTGAAGCATGGACTATGGAGGAATCACGCTCACTGACTTGCTCAGTCTGCTTTCCCTTATAACCCAGGACCGCCTGTGTCCAAGAGTGGCCCCGCCCACAGTAGGTTGGGCCTTGGCATATCAATCACCGATGAAGAAGATGCTCTTCAGGCCCACAGGCAATCTCTCAGTTAAGGTTCCCTCTTCCCAGAAGACCCTAGCTTGTGTCAAAAAACCAAGCAGCACTTCCACTAGGAAGGAAAGGCGGGGGCTCTACCAAGCAAATAGTGCAATATTTTTTAAAAAGTCTTGATTCAATGAGATGAATTCCCCCGATCTTAAGTTCCTGTATCCGGCAACACAGAAACATGTGAGCAGACAGAAAGCAATGCTTTACTCAAGAGCTACAGGAAGACTCTCCAGTTGTTTTGTGCTTTATTTTGAGACAAATACAAAACCAATTCCTTCTTGCTTTAGTTACACTGGGAATGGCTTTTAAAAACATACTGGGTCAGTCTGGTGGAGAAAGCGGTGGTGTATGGTGAAATATTTGAGCTGAGTTCACCATATACTAAAATGATGCAGATATTCTAATTTAAAATAAATCTATGACTTAAATTTGAGGCGTCTAATTATAACCTTAAATAAGGTTAGCTTTGATTTAAAAAATATTTACCAGTTTTAAAATACCATTATAGAATACTGCATTTTTCTGTTTAGTTAAATAGTCCTATTTTACCAAGTGTTACTTAACCTACTAGTTTAGAACAGACACTTGTTTTAGTTGTTTAATGATAATCCTACCATAAAGATTTGAGATCTATTCTCATACAAATTTCTTAAAATTATTTTTGTTTTCTCCTTATAATACTTTATTTACAAAGAGAAACATTTTTTCTCAATGTGGCTCCATGAGAAACTGTAAATGTTAATGACACAAATAAGAATTAACTAACTGACTACCAAGTCAGCTATTATTTTTAATTCCCTGCTGCCTGCTTGCCACACCAATCCCACAGGAAGCTCATTGCCTCACTCTCTTCTGCATGGTCACATTACCTCAGAGTCTGCACTCAAACAAAGATGTTATAGGTCTGGTCCCCACCTCCACTTAACATCCATCCTGTTGTCCACTGTGTCTCACTAAAGTCTCTTTGCCCTCAAAGATCCTGAGCCAGGATCCAAACAGCTCCTTTCAACACATTCGATATCCCAGAGAGCAAATTAGACTTCAAGCATATTTTAATGGTACAGGAGGGTCAATTCTGATTTTTGTATGTAACTGTTGTGATTTTATCTCAATAGTGATACTGATTAGAGTCATTCATATTCTCTTTCCTTTCTAAAATAAATCAGTTTAGAATAATACACCAATGATTATATTTAAGTGAACCTCTACCTTGGTCCAGAGATGTGAGAACAATAGGCAAAATACCTGGGCAGAGATGTGGGGTCTGTGAAAGAAGGTGGGACCTAGACATGAGAGCCCTGGTTAAAATTCAAAGCAGAGCCAGATGCTTCAGTAGTAATTGAATGTCTTGCATTTTGTATAAGCATGGGACAGGCTTCAGATGCTGGAATAAGAGTAATCTTTTTGATGGAGATTCGTGAACACAAAGCAGAAGCAAACGTTGAAAAGGCAGATCACTTGGCATTTTCTTTTCTCCATCCAAGAATCTAGATGGTTCTGAGACCAATGTTTTTTATTACAACCGTGCCCACTAAGACACAGTTTGCGTAGACCAAACCATCCTAGAGGGTATTCATGCCCCAAGGGAGAATCTTGTTAACTCAAGTAACCCCCCAATTAGAACCACTGGTTAGGCAGATATATGATTGGTAAGAACCCTAAATAAATGAATAGGCCAGTTTTGAGTTTAATAACCCCACCAGCCTTTCAAACATCCTCCTCACCGTTGCAAGTGGCCCCAGAGTGCTCAGTGCTCCAGAGAACTTCATAAAGATAAAGTCCCATTGGAAAAGAACATCTGGACTCACACTGGCAGCATTTAAGAGTTTCCACTCAGACTGGAGCTCTGTGGCATGGTACTAGCATACCACAGAGGTGGCTCTGTATCTGTTCCCAGCACAGCAAAACAGAGAGGGAGGGAATGAGATGATGCCCCCCGCCAGCCGCTGCCGCCGTCACCTTATTTTTCACGTGTTTTTGTTGTCATGGTTTTTTTTTGGTGGGGATACTTTAGAAAAAAAAAAAACTTTAAAAACATGTAATGACTCCAAGGCTCAATGGCTAATGTGTGGCTACATTTAGCAATTATCTTGAGATAACATGATGATTTCCAAGAATTTTTCTGTGCAACTTCTTCAGTTCATGTAGTTTTTAAAGCTTTTAAAAGTTTTGCTCTCAAGAGAACCAAGACTTCTCAATCAATCAGACTCTATTCTTTGGGAGGATCTCGGGAGGAAGGAAGCCAGTGTAGTTTTCCCAGGAATATTGTTTTCGGAAGTTCACCCCCTTTGAAAAGTGAATTGTGCTGCAGATACCCGAAGGCTTTCGCCTTCTCGGTTTTAGCGGCATTGTCTAATCCAGGAGAACAATGTTTCCTTCTCTTGGGCAAATGCTTTAGTGGTCTGAGGCAGCAAGAGTGTCCAAAGCATTGGCACGGATTTCAAGGATGTATTGGAAAGGATGTCAGTCAGATTTTCTTACTGCGGAGACTATAGAAATCGGATGAAACTGATTAAAGGAAGGCGTGCGAAAGAACATAAAATAGAGCTGAAGTCAGGAACAGTCGTTCACTTCAGCCATCCTCATCAAAGAAGTGTGGGCAAGAAAAGCAGTGCTCTTAGAGTTAGCATGCGCAAGCATCTTTCAATCATCTGTGAACGGAACAAGATCAGGGCCCTAAGCTGGGAAACTGAGGTCCAAGACAAGGGCCTGATCACTCACAAAGCCCTCCTCTGTACTTGCATTCTGAGCTAAACTCGAAGACCTTACCAGCATTAGAGTCTGTTTCCTTCTGGGGTCGCATAAGTTCCTCCGACTACTGTAACTATATGAGGGTTGTCACGTCATACATTTTTTTTTCAAATTACTTCCACAGCTTGTTGATGGTAAGATGGTTTTCAGAGGATTGTTTTATACCCATATGTACCAAGTGAAGCTCAGATCTTAATGAAGGGCTAACCACTATTATCAGACACACAAGTTTCGTAAAAACAACTTCTTAACTTTTGTTAACATTTTTGTTAACTTTTCCAGTTAAAACTTTACTGATTATAAAGTCGCTGCCTGAGGGGATGGAGAGGTGGCTCTCAATGACTAAGAGCTATTGCTATGTAATTGTAGAGACCTGAGTTTGAATCTCCACAGGAGATTCCTGGAGTTCACTGAGCTCTAGATTCAGGGAAAGACTCTGACTCAAAGCAATAAGGCACAGAGTGACGGGAACAGGACTCCCAGCGTCCTCACCTAGCCCATATATACCTGCACATGGGCATGTATATACACTATATAACACACATGAGCATGAACACGTGCACGCGCATGCGTGCGCCCTCACACACACACACACACACACACGTTTAAATTCATTGACTATGCATTTAAAAGTATCTGTGCAGCTTATATTTATGCTCTATTTGAAATTAAACACATGCAAAAGTGGCTAAAAAGACTGACAACTCTTGAGCCTCCTTAGGGAGGCCTGCTTAAGATTCTACAGGATTTGTGTCTTGCATCTCTACCTCTATTACCCTTCTTCTAGCTCTCTTCCTTCCAGCTTCCCTGCGATCTGTTCCACACTTAGGGTCTTGGCATACATGATGTTCTTGGATCAGAACCTCTGCATTCCTGGTTCAGCAGTTCATGCGCTGCAGACGTCACCGTTCCCTTCCTCCGGGAAGGCCTTACAACCCACCAGACAGGTAAAATCATCTCAGGTTTACCTCTGAAAGAGCTGTGTACCTGCTAGGTCAAAATCAGGCACGTTTAATTGAGTGACTTTAATTGAGTGCCTCCTCCTGCATTTTCCCCACTTCTTAAGCGGGATGCCCCACAGGTATCATATCTGTCCCTGGCATAAAGTACATGATGCAATTTGGCTTGTTGAATAAATAAATGATTTAAGAAATTTCTCGAAAGATCTTAAGTAACACAAGCACATTTTTCTTATATGTCTGATAGAATTTGTGAAGTAAAGTTTCTTACAAAAAAACAACCCCCTCTAAAATCCTACTGCATATTCTAATTAAGCAGCTGTTTCCAGCCACAGGAACTACTGGGGTGTCTCTTCATACCTACATATTTTGCTAAAAAGCTGTTGGAAGGGGCAGGTGTCACATGTTTTACACAGGATTTAATAGATCCTGTTATCTCAATAAATTTGTGTTTTTTAAAAATAAATTTGGAATCCACTGTTCCTACACACCTAAATCATATCTCCAGATTCTTCTAAGACCCATCTGACATTCTATTCAGGTGAATGAAGCCCTCAGCTGAGGTCCCTGAGCAATATTCCTTCTGATTAAGAGAAAGATATATTATTCTATGTTTTATCAGGTGGTTACACCGTTTGTTTCTCTGCAAGCCATGCCTTATGTTTATGCGGCAGTTAAGGAACACACAGTTAGGCATGAGTTGCGTGGCACACACACTGCCGCTGACAACAGTCATGCCAGGCTTCCCCCTATGGTGTGAAACCCAATTTCATTTGTATAGTGCATTGGTTAGAACCACCAATGAATTGCTAGTCGATGATTTAGAAACCAGAAGATAGAAAATCCTGTCTTCCAGTAAAGGGGCAAATAATGCCACCAGAAGAGGAAAGGAGGAATTTTGTGGCATGGCGGCAAAGCAGGAGGAAAAGGTTCATTGAGATCATTCATGGACTCTTTGCCGCCTGCATTCCAAATGGCTATGCAACCTTTTGTGTCATTGGATTCAGGAATACTTGGTACAGGCTAACAATGTTTTAAAATGTGTCTTCTTGTTCATACTCTTGGATAATATGCAAAACACACTGTGGTCATCATGAGGCATGTTGACAATATATTTTCTGATTCATCCAGTAATTGAATAAATTAACTCAACAATCCATGGCATCACCAGTGGACAATAATTTAATCAGTTGTACGTGTCTAAGCAAGGAAGCCTCTAGAAAGATAAAGGACAGGGCTCAGTGACCCTAGGAAGCTGACCATAGGGAGGCTTCTGGAGGAGGTGGACTCCTTCCCAACTCTTGCCCTACATGTGTGTCTCTTCATCTGTATTCTAATCTGTATCGCCCACAGTAAACCAGTTAATATGGTTCCCCAAGGCCCTGATTCACTCTAGAAAATTAACTGAACAAAAGAAAGGGAAGTGGGGATTCCAATTTGTAGCTGATAATTCAAAAGCTAGGTTTGACAGCAACAACAACAAACCAACAAAAACAAAACATGCCGTTTGCTTGGGACTGGCACCTGAAGTTTGGGAAGTGTGTATATAGCCTGTAGAACATCAGTTCTCAACCTGCGGGTTAGGACCCCTTTGGGGTTCAAAAGACCCTTTTATGGGGGTCACATATCAGATATCTTACATATCAGATATTTACAGTATGACTCATAACAGTAGCCAACTCCAGCTATGAAGCAGCAACAAAAATAATTTTCTGGTTGGTGGTCACCAAAAATGAGGGACTGTGTTAAAGGGTCACAGCACTGGGATGGTTGAGAACCACTGCTGTAGAGTCTGATTCTATTGCCTAGAATCTAGACTCCTGACAGTATCAGAGCTGACTCAGAGTAGAGGATGCTCAGGTATCACCCGCTATAAACTGGCTGGGTGCTTGCTGGGTAGGAGAAATTTATACATCCTTTGAAGTCTCAGAAGCTTTATGTGTTGGTTTTTGTTACTATAATTCTGTGGTATAATTTAAGACTTTCTGTAACATTTCTTGCAGTGCAAGTCTGCTGGTAATAATAAATTCCATAATGTTTGGAAAAAAAAAAAATAAGTGTATAGGAGAAACTGAAACTGATTTTTCCCACTATATCACACACACACATATATAATACACAGAAAGATAGTTACACACACACACACACACACACACACACACACACACACAAAACACAGAGTGCTAGAAAAGTGTCTTTGTATCTCATAAATGTCAAGTATAAAAAACATACCAGCATTCAAAAGTTACCAGGGCTGGGGGTGCATATGGGAAGGCCTGGGGGAAGAGCAAGTTCAATGCCAGCCTGGGCTAAATACCCAGATCCTATCTCAAAATATCAAACAAATAATATAATATTTAATTATAATAATAAAATAATAAAATAAAATAATAAAAAAAATCAAACAAATGAATAGATCCTATTGAGTACATAATAAAAACTTCTCCCAATATAAATGTAGGTTGGACTTGTAAATATTGTTTATGTTATGACTTCCCTAAACCCAAGCCTTTCTACCTGTTTCTGGGGCCCATTGCCGTGCTCATCCACAAAGGTACAGATCCACCTGTAGCTCAATGCTGCTATCAGTCTGTTTATTCCCAGATGGGGCAGACAAGGCCCTGGTGCTTAGATGCCTGGGACCAAATCACCTCTGGATTTTCACAGCTTCTTTGTCTACTGCAGTATGCCTACAAACACTCTCTTGTTCCTGATGTCATTACACAAAGAAGTCAGGAAGGACCAGCCTTAGCCAACAAAGCCAACCCCCAACAAATACCAACAGTGGTTTCGCTGCAGAAGGGAAGAGCAGAAATGAGCTCTTTGGGAGACATGCTAAGAAATGAGGAACTTTAACTAAGTTTTACAAAAAATGATGGGGTGATTGAATATTCCTTTATAACCTCTGGCCTGAGCCATAAGACTGGTTTATGGAGACAGACAGGGAACAGTGTCCAACCTGCCAGTGGTTTTAGAAGACGTTCACATTTACTCAGCAGTGCCTACATTTTCTCATCAAGTAAATTCTTTCTTTGAAGATATTTTGCCTGAAGATCCTCATTGAATCTATTTCTTTTTCTTTATACAATCAAATCAACATTCCATATTTATTGCAGTTGTCAGCAAGCATTCCATGTTTATTGTGCTTTAGAACATGCTTGTGGGCCACACTGTCTTCAACACACCGAGGAACCGTTTTCTGCCTTCTTCATTAGAAAGGAGTCTGGAGAATATAGAAACTTCCTTTCCCATACTTCCTTGTTTGCCCCCTGTCTAATAAGCTACACGGCATGGAAAATCTCTCTCTCTCTCTCTCTCTCTCTCTCTCACACACACACACACACACACACACACACACACACAAACACACACACCAACAACACAAAACTTCCCCAGCAGGCTGTTTTTGGTCCTGTGCCATTTTGCCTTATCCTCCTGTTATGACTGAGACAACCTGCTATCTCAGGAAGCCCACATTAAGGGCCAGATAACGAAGGTGAGCCAGATGGACTTTGCTTGAGTTCCTCGTCTGAAGCAAATCCAGCCTGTCAAAGGTTTTCAGAGCTAGCCAGAGTTGGTCTGTTTCTTAAAGCTGGACTCAGTAAACACAATCGTCTAAGAACAACTTTATTACATCAGGCTGGCTGAAAGATAACGGGGACAAATAGGCCTGCCCTTAAGATACCACGTAAAAATAGATTCAGAAATGTAACTCTAGATATCAACACTAGCACTCAAAAACTACCCTGCAGTAGGTTTCAGGCCCACAGAAGTAAAAATGGCACAGAAAATTCAGTTAAGATGCCTGAAGTCACAGCAGGTTCAATATTTGACTTATGTTTCTCTCTTTTTTTTCTAAATATAGTAAAGAAACTCTACAGTTAATGGCCAGTGATGCCAAGAGAACTAAGAACACAGCAATAATTGTCAGGAAGGCCAGAACAGGAACCCAGTGTTTATCCTGTTCTTGGTGGACATGGCCAGATCATTGTTCAGAAAACTTTGAACAGGGTCACTTACGCAGCTTACTCAAGCTTTCAAAAATCTCAATTGAAAGGTTGAATTTTTCCTTGTTACAGAAAAGACAGTTTGAAGACTTATTCCTGGTCAGTAACAACAGTTCCACTTGTGCCTGTCTGAGAGCAGTGGACGCTGCCACTCGTAACTGAGGTACAGCTGTATGGGATCAGGAAGCACACTGTTTCCCAGAACTCAGTACATGGGATGACACACACAGGAATTATTCTCAGGATTTTTGGGGGGTTTTCCCTCTGATTAAATAGTTTAGTTGAAGGAATAATGAGAAATGACAACAATATGATCTTGTAGCAGGGAGTCAAGTATGCATTTTGATTTTTTATATTTTTTAAGGTGACATTTTAAAATGAGATCATTTTTTAAATGTTTCCCTTATCCTCTTCTATTCATTCATCAAGAGTCTAAGTGTGAAATTTTTATTACAATTAAAATTGGAGGAAAACTTAAAAATAAAGAAAGAACTAAAGAACCTGGCTGCTACCATAGAATCTGACAATTGTTTCTGACTATTATGGCCAATTTGATAACATGTGCTTTGGATGCTGTCTTTGGGTTTCTATAGCTGTGATGAAACACTATGACCAAAAGCAACTTGAGGAGGAAAGGGCTTATTTAGCTTATATATCCTGAATCACAGTCCATTGAGAGAAATAAAGGGAGAAGAACAAGGATGCTAGAGACTTGGAGGCAAGAGCGGATGCAGAGGCCATGAAGGAGTGCTGCTTACTGGCTTGCTCCCTATGACCTGCTCAGCCTGCTTTCTTATAGAATTCAGGACCAGAACCAGGTGCTCAGGAGTGGCGCCACGCGCAACAGCCTGAGCTGCCCAACTCCTCCACATCACTGATTAAAGAAAATGCTCTACGGGCTTGCCTGCAGTCCCAAGTTATGGAGTTCCCTCATCTCCAGTGACTCTAGCTTGTGGTAAAATGACATAAAAACTAGCCAGGAAAGATATCTTAGGAATAAAATAAGACCCATCACAGCATTTTTCTCCTTTGATTGCTGTGCAGCTCCAGTGATTAACACGTGGGGAGCTGTTGAGACAGTGTTGGCACAACAGTGGGTGCCACCTAAGTGGAGGTTGCTGCCGTGGCTTGTCTTCATCACTTCGGTGACACACAGTGCTGTGGTTAAAAGTATGGCCTCTTGCCATAGTTCTGAGTTAAAATCCTCCTTTTGCACTGTTTAAACTCCTTGACTTGGGCACATCTGAACACCAATTCCTTCACTTTGGAAATGGGATACAGTTCATGACTGGAAAGCCTTTTGTAGACAACCGAATCCACTGCAGAGGAAAGTAGTGATTTTTTCAAGCGCTACCCAGAAAAATGCTTCCTAAATGTAATAAATTAGCTGCAAAAATTTATGTACCTTTACTTTGCTGATGGGAAAATGAAATGGATTGAACACACCTGGATATTGAATTTAATTTCCCTATAGCTTATTTCAAATAGTTCACATTCTGGGTTTTTTTTTCCTATTTTAATTTTAAATAAGAGTTTATGGAATTGTCAGGCAACCAAGTTAAGAAATTCTCATCTCATTTCAAGTTTTGTCCTGTGGCTCATTGGATAGTCTCCTTAAATCAATGACATTATCATCTCCTATGTTAAGCAGAAGGCTGAAGCAGAATGCTATTGGTATTAAAAGGAAAGGTTTGGAGGAAGCGGAAGAGAAGCTTCGCAGATTTATAACCCTGTGCATCTTGTTACAAACACATACTAACGTATGCAGGCTGACTGTAATTATAACTAATGATAGCTGACGTCCGAGGTCTGTCTACTAAAGTGGTGATTACCTTGCCAGCGTGAGGACTGGAGCCTTTTAGAGTCATGCAGTTCTGTGCTCCGGGCTTAGCTTCCCCAGGGGCAAACTATGCTATTTCAGGGGAGCCACTTGATAAAATATAAAATGCAGACAACAGTGTCTACCTAGTTGAGAGCCTTGTGAGAGAATTAATAAGACTGTGAAAAGTGACTCCAAGCAAATGCATGCTGTAGAAAGAGATTTACTACCATGGTAGCCATTTGACTTTGTCCTAATAGACTGTAAACTTTGGAGGACGGGACCTTCTTTTGGAAACTTGAATGTAGGGCCAATGGGATGGTTGAGCAGGTCAGCACTTGCTGCCAAGCCTGCCAGTCTGAATTCCATCCCTGGTACCTGCAGGGTGGGAGAGGAGAACTGAGTCCTGCAAACCTTGTTTGCATGGGCTGTAAGCATGCTTACCCATAGCCTGCCACTCACACGTAAATAAATAAAAGCAACAAAAACTTGAATACAGCCAGCTCTCTGTACGGTGTCTGGTTACTAAAGGTGATAGGTGAATATATGCTCGAATAAAGAGCTATCATGAGAGGAAAAGTAAAACAGCAGCAATAATGAATACAAGGTGACTCCGGCGTAAACAGGTATTGGCTAAGTGAATACACACACAAGAAAAGAAACCTAAATGAATGGTAAATCAAAACCATTTTCTTCACAGGACTTGAGGGGAGAGGTCGTCTATAAACACAGAGAAAGACTGTCACATTGATGGTGACAAACGATCTCACTTATATTCTCTTCTCATTTAACTTTTAAAGGGGCAAACATATTGTGTCTTCATTTGTCACAACAGTCATTTGAAGGAGAAATCATAACGTACCATCCTGATTATTGATGCAATACCTGAGGGTATTGTAAACATCATCTTGAAGTTGAATTATCACAAATGTGTGCATCATTTTATTATTTTGTATGAAGATGGTAGCTGCCTTAGGCTCTTGATTTCTATGAGTCCTGTCTGCTTTCATTAAGTTCAAAAGCATTTTGTATGAACCTCACTTCTAACTTCTGTCTACTCCTCTACCCTCCTCTGTGTCTCCCCTGCCAGTGTCTCCACCTTAAGAACTCATGATTTTTATGGCACATTCCAGTGAGATACATCTATAGGGACACTTAGCATGCTATTCCTAAGCCAGTACTTCACAAACCTGGTACATTCTGGAGACTTTCAGGATCAATTCTGACTTTAAGCATTGGTTACTTTTCATGTATTCTTAAATAATGGCTGGAAGAAACATGCAAAGCCAACAAGCCTTCAGATTTTGAAAATTAGAGTGTGAAGTATAAATATATGGGAAAACCATTACTGAATGAGGGTCTGAGGGACATTGTTTTAGTTCGAGATAGAGAGAAGGTCACAAACAGCACTGATGGCTTATTTGTGTTCCCAAAGGTTCCCGTGGATTTGTGCCATGGGCACAGGGTTTGCTCCAGTGCCAACTACCACTTTCTTTGCCGGGGAGCGGCCTTGATTGAGACTTGTTGTTCAGACCCTGATGAACTCACTGGGCACAACAGCCCGCTCATTTAAGTATCCGGTGCTAGCTTCGATGGAGCAACAAAAAGAGGCTTCTATGAAGAAAAGAGACACCAGTAGCTGAGACGGTGAGCGCTACAATAATTTGAGACAGGAGGAATAGAATATCTTCTAAAGAGAAAGACAGGCTTTGGATCATTGAGGTTGAAAATGAGGCACATTTAATGAAGGCATTAAAAGACATTCAAGGGCAAAATGATCTCGGAATCAGTTATCAAAGGAGAAAATGTTATGTAGGACAATTAGAAAAAAAGTGATTCAAGAAATGAGGTAATTCTTAGAGCTAAATTAATTCTGTGAGTGTGAGGATAATTTAATCAAATGTTTCTGGACACAGTTTAAAATATTTCATAGCATTCTTCTGTGGTTTGTTTATTGGTTAAATCTAAAAGTTACACCATGTAAAGAATCTTACCTGCAAACACAGATAAGGAGGTCACAATTCAGGCTGTCCCAGGGCTTTACACATACAGTGCTGGGGAAGGGAAGGAGGATTGGAAAGGTCAGGACAAATGCTGCCCTTTATTTTACCCATCCTGATCTGTAAACTCTGAGGGCTTGGTCATTCTCTAATGTGAACTCTATGTTCCTGTTACTTGATTAGGATCTACCCACTTGGCCTCTTTAAAAGACGCACACACGTTTAAACACACCTTTGAGCCTCCAAGATGGACTTGGGCACCACTTTCTATTTTGGGCAGCTACAAAGGTGCTGGAAATTTCAAGCCGTAAGACAAACCGTGACCTATAAACTGAGGGACCTGAGCTGGTGTAGACAGGATCCCAGGGTTACAGGTTGTGGGCTCCAGCCCTTCCTTTAGGTGTTTGACTTTCTGATTCCGACCAGGTCGGGTCATCTTTGTTGTGATTTTTTCTCATCCTTCAGTTAATAGCATAACTAATATTCTTTCTTGACCTCAAAACTCAGCTGAAGGTCTAATTTTCAGGACTATTTTTCTACCGCCCTGAGATGACCAACAGATACTTTTTTTATTCAGAGGAAATGAGCTGATTTCCTTTCCCTTCTAACCCAGCCCTGAAGGGAACCCCCATTCTCATTATCTCACTCATTTTATCCAGATGAATTAACTGGAAGGGTACTCAGAGTTTAAAGTTTCTGTGAAGGACTTTTTAAAACAAAGACATAATAATTTCATTATTTATTAACATACAATTTGTCAACTGAATAATACAATATTTATAAAGATACCTTGTATGTTATATAACTACAAAGACTATGTTATATATTATTTGGTAATTATATATAATTTAATTATTGTAATTAAATTGATTTCATAAGAAATTATATAAATATAGCTTAAAAATAAACTATTTCACTTATATTCTCTTCTCATTTAACTTTTAAAGGGGCAAACATATTGTGTCTTCAGAATATATTCGTCACAACAGTCATTTGAAGAAGAAATCATAATGTACCATCTTGGTTATTGATGCAATACTTGATGAGCTTTCTCCTTTAAAAATTCAAAGTTGATGGAAATAACCAAGATAAGGACTTGTTAAGCAGCTTACAAATCTTGCTTCTGGACCATTTTCTCCCTCTATTTCTCAGTGTATTTAAAATTTTCTTGTGACACTGAAATTTCTTCTGACTCTGAAATTTCTTCCTGTACAGTAACTTGAACTACTTCAACTACATCAAACTTGAACTACTTCAACTACATCAAACTTGAACTACTTCAGCTACATCAAACTTGAACTACTTTGAGGTTGGAGTGAGCAATCCCATGACACTGGCCTTAATTACTATTTGCATTTTGCTGAAAAAACAACGTACTTATCATACTGCAAAGGGTTACAGTATGACACTTGCTAATTTCTAGGCTAAGAAAGCATCTCTAATTTCTAAGGAAATATGGCGCTTTATTCCTGATTACACTTCTCTCTGCCCACTGCTTCTGTCCTAAGAGAAGCCGATACTGGGTTAAAAATGTAAAACCCATGAACAATGGCGGAAGTAGACCAGAAGTTTACTGAGATAGTGTCTATACTCACAAAGACACATTGCAACTGAATTGTTCCAATGCTTTCTCACTTACATGACAGCTGTGTGGCTCTTCAAGTAAAGCATAGATCTCTGTGTCATTTCATCTGTCTGATGTGCTCTAATAGCTTGCCTCAAATTGTTAAGGGCTATAAAATTCTGGGATTATTGCGAGGTACCCAAGGAGAGGGATGCCTCTAAAACTGCAATGGTTTTCACATGAAAAGATCCAATATAGACTCTAATTTTATTTTTTTATTTAATCCAGCCAGTGTTCCTTATAAATGCTCTCTCCACAGAAAAGGAATTTTAGCATTTGAATGTTAGGAATGTTAATGACCCTGTTCATATACCAGTCCCTTGGACTGACAGAAAGTGCCTCTGGGTTCTCAAAGACGCTAAAATATTTTTATCCCTTAACAATTGATGAGATTCACTTAGGACACAGCTAAATGAGTGCTCACATTTGCCTGAAATGAGCATCATTTGCAGCCATTGAAATGGCTTTCATCCCCCACATCTCACAAATGGGCAGAAGGGGTGACTGGGGTACACATCATGAATACTTCACAGTCTGACGTCTGAAAAATTTGAGTCATCAACAGGAGGCCATGAGTAGGATGCAGAAGTAATCCAAGAAAATCACTGTACTTTTAAGGGTGTAGCATGTTGGTGCTTATTAAAATAGTGTTCTTTGTAAACAACTTTAATGTCTTAATTGCTAATTCTGAAAACATGCTGATTTTAGCACAGCTTTAAAGCTACACGCCTCTACTCAAGTTAGAAAGCACTTACCTTTGCTATATGCCATATTTTACTGCCCTCCAAAGGCATGTGTGCATCTATTATCTACATGATTAGGAAATATGGGAAAACCACTTGCTAACACAGTAAACATCTAGAAAAAATATACCTTTTATTCAGATTCATATGTTCATTTATTGGCCAACCGAGCCTCAGATACAAAGCATACTAGAGCTACAGATAGACCTTAATGGAGTAGAAGGCCCACTGGGGCCTGGACTTTTCCCTGCTCACATCATATGTAATCCTAGTTTATGATGAAACTTAACTCATGAGGTTGAAAAATGCACTAGACGATGGAGGAACACAGCTTGTCATGGGCATGCCTTAGAACGTGAACCAAAATCTTGGTAAGAACCCCATTCAATTACCTTTCTTTCTTACTTTATTAGTTTGTTTTGTTTTTATTTTCAAGTCAGGGTTTCTCTGTAGCTTGGAGCCTGTCCTGGAACTTGCTCTGTAGACCAGGCTGGTCTTTATTAGTTTTAGTGATGGGGACCACAACCAAAGGCTCATGCATGTTAGGCAGGTTCTTCTACTGAGCTACATTCCCAGTCCTTTTTCTTCCTGTAAAGGGGGTAGGGTGAGTTTTCTTCCTCATTTATTAATACTTACACGTGTAATGAATCTTATCAAAGATAGTGTTCAAACTTGCTGTTTATAGTACTAGATTATTTCCCTAAAAACGTGAAGACAGGAAGATGGTTTTTCTCCAAGTCACATACTTTACAGTGCTCATTTTTTTCTTTAGATTCGTCTTCTATAGTCACCAAAGAGAAACTATTTGACTTGTACATTGCTACAAATCCGTTGATTATTTTTGAACTCCATTTGAACTTATTCGGTTCCAAAGTAGAACTAATCATTCTTAATCCAGGGTAAATCTTCATTGCCAGCAAACACAGGGGTCTGCTGACATTGCACGCAGAATGTCAAGCTAGCAGCTATCAATTTCCCAGTGGCACACATAATCTCTTGTTATAGCAGAAGCCAATTTTAGAAATTATTGGAACTGATAAAAGCATTTACACGCAGGTGGCTTAACGTTTTTCTATTACTTTGTCTTACAGCATCATAATTAACTACCCAGATGTCACTTGGAACCTCATATATCTTCTTTGGTTCTTTTAGGTGCATATCCTTATTTTGAAATTTTCAGAACTTGAACTAGATTGAAAAAGCATGGACAAGCAGGCTAGGGATGTAGCTCAGTTGGTAAATTGCTTGCCTAGCATGCAACAAAACCTGGGTTTGATCCCTAACAACCCATAAACCTGGGTGTGGTGGAACAGGCCAGTAATCCCAGCACTTGGGGGAGAATGAAAAGTGATGGATGAGAAATTCAAGGCTGTCTTTGGCTATATAGGGACTGAGTGGCCAGCCTGGGATACATGAGACCCTGCATCAAAAACAACAAAAAAAAAAACAAGAAACAAAACAAAGCAAAAAAATAGTATAGACAAGCAAAAATACATCAAGGAAGGAAAAGTTTTTTTAAAAAAATTCTATAATTTCAGTATATATAAGAAATGATTATTGATGTCTTAGATTTTAGTGCCTACATCTTTTTATTATTGCTCTATTCGGAGTCTTTGAGGTAGAAAATCAATATTTCTTCTAAATAAATTTTTGCATAGAACCCATGTGTGAAACTATAGAAAGAATGATAAAATGCAAATTGACTGACTATAGTTCCCACAAAGAGACAGTCTTGAAAAACATTAAGAGCACAGGGTTTGGAATGTCAAGGATTCATATTTGAGTTCCACTCTCTCCGTATGTGTGACCCTGTGCAAGCTGTCAAACATCTCTCAGGTCATTTCCTCTTGTGTAAGATGAGAGTAATCCCTTCATTGGACTGTTTTTGGGAATAGTCAATGAGAGATGTTTGAAGAATTTGACATGCTACCTAATGTAGTATCCAATGAAAGGCAGCCGTTACAATCAACTATAAGGATACTTAATGTTATGTTACCTTCCTGACTAACCCTGAAGATCGCAAAACTCTAGTACCAAAGGAACTGAAGACTAAGCCCAAGAAAAGTGGAGCTAAGCAGGTAAGTCAGCTACAAAATGAGCAGAGGCATTCATAAGCAAGTTCCTTAGGCTTAGAGTCTAGTTTCTATTAACACAGTTGACGTCAATTTTTTGAAAGCAGTGCCTGAGTGCATTCTACCCCAATGCTGTTTTTTTGTTTGTTTCCTTTCTTTTGTACATTGGAAGAATAGTGCACCTTACTGAGAAATATCCTGTTAGGACCAGAAGATAGGGAGGTGTCCAACCCCACTTCTGGATTAGTTTCTTTAAGCTTTACAGTTGACTACAGCAACCCAAGAATGAGGGGACCATTGAAACCTAGTAGGTTGTATAGAAAGTATGATTTTATTTGTGGAAATGAGATTTCATTTATTTTATGTAGTTGTTTTTGTTTTAGTCTTTCATTCTGGATGTATCACAAGTTTCCCACTGTCCTGCGATTCCAGGAGCACTCAGTTTTTAACCCTTATAAGACCTTAGAAGAGTGATTAGTTGGCAGCAGATCTTAACAGAATAAATTCCTGCTCCATAGTCAGTAATTTTACATTAGATGCTCACTTTACAAACATCTCAATCTGTTCTAACGGTGAGCCACAAAGGTGACAAATACAGGGAACAGGGCTCTAGAGCAGGCCAAGAAACCATTCACTAAGTTAACAATTACAGAGCCGGAAAGAATCCTAAGTTTGTGTGACTGCAATGGATTTGTATTCATCCCCACAACACACCAAGCCTCATTTACATTGCTGTTCCTACATTCAGATCTGCCAGGCCCCCTCCCGTGCTCTTCCCATGCCCTGGTCATTGGCATACAGGGACTACTTCACCCAAACCCTGTCTTTGCCTTGTAATTTGCCTGAAATGGTCCAGGTGAGATCAGCCATACTCTATTCTGTGTGTGCCCTCTAAATGCTTGGTCACTTCTCTCTGATGCTGTGTGACTGTCCATGAGATTGTGAACAGTTCCCAAGAGCAGAACTCTAGCTGGTTACCAATGAACTCACAGAGCCAGGAGAATTAGGGCTTCTGGGTACCTGCCTTCCAAGGGAATTTACTCTTTTAAGAAAGGCAGAAGTACTGTGTAACACGCTTCCCTCCCTCCCTCCCTCCCTCCCTCTCTTCTCTCTTCCTTTCTAACCTGTCTCCTTCTTTTTAATTATTTTAAATTACATCTATTTATCACATGCATATGTGTTTGTGTGTGCAAGTGTGTAGGCATGCATACAAACATGTATGGGTGTGTGTGTACTCCTATACCACATGTGGAGGTCAGAAGACACTTGTAGGAGTCAGTTCTGTCCTTCCAGCATATGGATCCTGGGGATCAAATTCAGGCCATCAGCCTTGGCAGCAGGTCCCTTTGCTCCTCTTCCCCTCTTCTGAGGGGAGGACAGAGTCTTACTCTGCAGCTCAGGCTGGCCTTGAAACTGTGACCCTCCTGTCCTGACTCCTTACACATGGTGTGACTCCAGATCGGCACCGCCACATCCTGTCACTGCCTCTGCTAACATTTCTTCAGTAATTTCTACATATCAGCCTCAGGTGTACGCAGTTAGATCATGTACTCCTTTTAATCTTCACCAAAATTTTTGGAATAATTTATCATTTAAATCTTTTGTTTTTGTTTTACATGAAGCCTAACTTCAAATATTAGCTTCAGTGAAAAACAGAAACAAAAGCAAACAAACAGCTTATGTCCAACATCTAACAACAAAATAACTAAGATTAGCTAATATGCTGATTTTTGTTAATAGTCTTTATTATGTCACAGTAATTGCATTTCTTAGTCAACATACTTTTAAAATAAAGAGTATTATAACTTACTTTAAAATCATATGGGGAAAATGGAAAAATAGGTGATGTCAACTAAAATATTTGACTTAAGTAAACTGAGCAACTATATTAAATGGCAGGCTGCATTTACATAATTATTTGCATATATATGTAACAATGCTAGTTAAAGAAAAAGATGCCATAGATTTGAGAAGGAGTGGGGAGGGAAAACAGAAAGGGTTAGAGGAAGGGGGGCATTATGTAATTTTATTTTAATTAAATAAAAAATTTAAAATATAAGGTACTGCAAAAAATATGAAATAGTTTTTAAAGAGGAACTGAAACAGTTTCTTTAGAGTAGTGGTTCTCAACCTTCCTAATGCTGCGACCCTTTAATATAGTTCCTCATGTGGTGGTGACCCACAACCATAAAATGATTTGGTTACTACTTCATAATTCTAATTTTGCTACTATTATGAATTGTAATGTAATTATCTGATACCTGCAGATTGAGTCGCTGCGTTAGAGTCTTGTATTGATCAAGCATGCATTAATGGGGCAAAAAAATCTCCCATAGAGGCAGTAGGGTAAGTGGCTACCAGCTTGTGCCTGTTCCCTTCATGTGGGCAACATCAGAGACTTCATTGGCCCCAGAATTTGCTTTACTTCTTCCTTTTAGCTGAAGTATTACTAACTGCTTACCAGGTGCCTTTATCAAGACATTTCCAGCATGCGTGTCAAGTCCTGCTTGTTTAAAACCTTCACCCCTCCCTTCCCACTTTGATTGACAGTATCCCCATCTCTCCTGTTACCCACAAATAACCCACAAATCTTTTCTTTCAATGTGATTCTCTATGATCCATTCTTAAGACGGGCATTGCAGAAGCCTGCTGGGATTCTTAAACCAGGATTACATCAAAGAGGACAGTAGGGGTGGCCTTTCATGACACCTGTATGACTGCAAGACTGTCAAGGCCCCAGAGAAGCAAAGCCTCCCTGCAACGTCTACGACCAGCTGTCAACAACGGTAGCAGCTAACATATATAGAACGTTCTTTTAGTCAGATAATGGTTCAGTGAATTATACAGGGCCTACATCTTCGTGGTGTTCACTACCAAAGTCTTGCTTACTGTAGAAGTCATTCCATAGCTAAGCAGTTTCATGGCGCTTGTTCCACTAGCACCAGCCTGTGATGCAACCCTTTCAATAAGCATGAAGGGACAGTTTAAATTTTTTAGGAACTTTAATTCTATGTTCCACAATGGTTTATACTGGTTTACATCCTCATTAATTGTATATTTAAATGCTATTAAAACTAGGCCTTGATTAAGCTAAGGTTTTGATATTTACTTAGAAAAGCAAGTATCAAGAATTGCTCTAACAAGAGTTAGAGAGAGAGAGAGAGAGAGAATTGCTGATATTTATATAATATTCCCTCCATGCTTTCATATGAATGATTTAATTGGTGCACCAATCCTGTGAGGTATTCAATGTCATTACAATTTTCTCTAATCTACTTTGCCTGATCCCCTAAGAAATCACTCTTCCCATAGCCTTTGCTGTCATCTCCTCCAACACAGTTTCTTTTTGTTACTTTTGTAGCCTTTGCGTAGCAGGTCATCATTTTCTGTATTTTATTTATTGTATAATTAACATTCCTGTCTTATTGGCATGAGCTCCTTTAATGGCTTCCTAACCTAAATTCTCATTTCTTTTACCATAAGCATGTGATAGGCCCTTGATGGGAGTACAACAAACAGACAGACAACTTAATAACGTGGAAAATATCAACTTTAAAACACAACTACTGCCTGGTGTGATGGCGCACGCCTTTAACCCAGACCTTGGGAGGTACAGGCAGGTGGATCTCTGTGAGATTGAAGCCAACTTGGTCTACATATCAAGTTTCATGGATCTACATAATAGAAAGATCCTGTTTTAAAACAACAACCACCAAAGTAATTACAACTCAACATCTATGCCTCCATCTGGTCCTTCCTTAAATTTGCATCCAGAACTTAGGCTCTCTCTCATTCTTTACTTTCCTTTATTGATTATCTTTTTGCAGAGTTGGGAATTGAACCCAGGGACTTGAAACTAGACCCTTAGTGCATGCACTCTGCCACTGAGGTTCACTCTTGATATGGGATTCCCCTCTATATGCTGTGATTACCATTAATGAATAAAGGAACTGCTTTGGGCCTATAGCAGAGCTATAAGGGAACAGAGCTAGGTGGGGAAAACTAAACAGAATGCTGGGAGAAAGGAGGTGGAGTCAGAGAGAGATGCCATGTAGCCCCACTGGAGATAGACACTGGAACTTTAGCCAGTAAGTCACAGGCATGTGGTGATATACAGATTAATAGAAACGGGTTAAATTAATATGTAAGAGTTAGCCAATAAGAAGCTAGAGCTAATAGGTCAAGCAGTGATTTAAATAATACAGTTTCTGTGGGATTATTTTGGGGCTAAGCGGCCGGAAACCAACAAGCAGTCTTCTACTACACACCCGCAATTATTTCCCTTTACTGAGACATTTTCAAAACTAGATAGAATTAGAAAGGGCATGACCAACTAATTTGTATTAGCACAGCAACTGAGCTTTAAAAATCTGGGAAAGGAGAATGAAAAAAACCTATCTTACATGGTCATGCCTATCTGCTGGAAAGAACAATTCCCTGATATCTGGTTTATTTAGAAGTATGAACTCATGGTACTGGTATGTTTGTTGAGCGAATATGTTGATAAAGGTCTTACAATCATTTTGCCACCTGGAATTATATATGATTTTTTTTCCTGAAAGAATGTACTGACCAATGAATTCTTTGATCAGTTTGAACTGTCTTTGTTTGAAGTAGTATTTCCTAATGCCAGTCACCCAAGAAGCCACCCTATTTTATTGGTCAGGTAAAAGATTCTCCCTTGCTCTGGAGTGCATCAGCCAAAATGTATGTAGAATTCTTGGAAATAATTGACTTTTAGCTAGAAATGGAAACACTTGAATTTCAAATCAACACTCTTCTTAGTTCTTTCTTACCCTGAAAGTTCTTTTGGCTAGATGAACCAATGGATGGTACACACTTCACACGCTAAAGTCCTTTTGGGTCCCTGATTTTTGGGTCATTAAGCTCCTGTCCTTCTTCCCTGTACTATGGGCTTTTAGGACCTCTGCTCACAAACTAGGTTAGAAGCAGAGTGCAATAAACCCATTGAGGAGTCTGAGAACCAAAAAGTTCACAGATAGAACATTATGTAGGAAACAAGTTGATGATCCTAATCTTTGCCTTCCTGACTATTAAAAAAATAAATAGCAAAGGCCCAAAGGGAGGAAATAGGGTTTTGAGGGCATGTTTTTCTAATTTCTTTAAAAGAAAGAAAAAAAAGGGTTTCAAGTGATTATGATGTAATATTACATTGTATGACAACCTCTAGCTCATGTCAAATGACTTTGCTGGATTCTAGTTATTATGAGGCATTGGGGGACACTGGGCCAAAAGGACGATAACTTCTCAAACTACACCAGGTTCTTTATGACTTTGATTATCATTTGCCTTTATTAAATAATGGTGATGTTATCTTCTGTCCTGCCAATAAATCTAAAAATTAATTTTAAAATGTAGTCCAAATACTATACACACTGTAGAAGGGAGGCTTTGTTTAATTTAAGGGAAAATGTCATCTGTTATATTAGTTTATAGAATTAAAGCTCTGGTAGAAAGGAAGCCAATGTTATAATCAGATTTCAAATCGCATCTCATCTGAAAAGACATGTTTCCTTGTGAAGTCAGAGAATTCAGGATATACCTAAGAAAACCTTCTTCCCTAAGCAGGTCTAATTAAGAGATGGCTATTGTTTCTTCTGTAAAATGGATGACTATGCTTACTCCCATTTTTATTTTGTCTTAATTCTCAGATATCACTACCATAAGGCTAGGCTGTTCTGGAGATTAAATCAAGGGGGAAGTTGATAGTGTGTTAAATGAGCCAAGTTATTTTTCTATTGTGTGAGGACTTCCTTTGTTCAAGATACCTTGAAGACTTCAAAGGATTCCTTAGACATTAGCTTAGTGTTTTACATAAAAGGATACCAATCTCATGCAGAAATCCCCCAACAAAAAGAATATCTACAGATATATGGACCATATTAATTTTCTCATGGTGAAAGTTGCATGAAATCAGTTTCATTACTTTAATTTGATCTTGTACTTTCACATATATTGTATTAAAGACATATAAACCTATTGCATCTAGTATTCACTCATCATTTGCTTTCGGACTACACTGGTGTTTTCTCATGGGGTTTACTTTCACAAGATGTGATTAGACATATATGGAGAAGCCTCATTAAAATGGCATAAGGATGCCATGTGCAAAGTGTAAGGATGAACTAAGCAAATGACTTTGCTAAGTTGACAGAAAGATCACTAAAGTCTTTCTGAACACCTCTGTGTCACATGTCCCTGAAAGCACCTATTCCTGGTGTGCTTGTAATTTTCAGTCCCTCTTCTGAAAGTTAACACACGGAAAGCTCTAGGGAGAGCAGCAAGCACAGGACGGGCACTGGTTTGTTCTTTTCAGCATCTTTTGGATTGATCAGATTGGATCATTTTCATGTGAGCGTTTACTGCAGTGCGGCTGGAGAGATGTCTCTGTGTTCACAGCGCTTCCTGCTCTTGCTGATGACCCAGATTTGAAGCCCAGCACTGAGACCCTGCAGCTCACGACTCTACCCGCCACTCCAGTCACTGACGGATTAGATGTTTCAGGTCTCTGCAGAAACTGGCACACATGAGCACAAACCCACCCACAGACACACGGACTTATAATTTTTTTAAAAATCTTTAAAAAAAAACACAAATATTTTCTGTAGCTAAGTATCCCCGCTTTCCTTTTCTTCAGTTAACTTGGAAGCAGTTAGTTTGATTGCTTATGTAAGGTCTTGCAGCTTTTACGGGTTTTCAACTTAAAAAGATCTCCTTAAATTGACATCATTTTCTAGCTTAAGCTCTCTAATTATACTCCAAAGCATAAGAAGAAATATCTTAAAATTTGTAGTGTTGAAATTATCTTCTTTATGCTATTTTAAATAGAAGGCAAATGTGAATTTGGTCGTGTTGATCTTGTTTTCTCAATGGGTGTGAAGAGAACCAGACGCTTTAGAATGAACAGAAATCACATTTCTTTGTCTGAATTATTCATGACACTCAGAGTTACATTTGAGCTGTGCCCAGGTCCTGGCAGTATTCCTGCATTATGAAATTGTTGAAGCACAGGACCTGTCTTCAGGAAGACTATATTTTGCTTTAAAAAAAAATAGTTCTTCCTAAAATTTTCATTGTTTTCTTCTCCTCTGTTTTGTGAAATTCAAAAAGTTAAGAATATTTCTTATTCACTTTTTTTTCTAAAAAAGTATATCTGGGTAGACACGGCCTTTTAAAACCACATGTCAGCATTGATAGAATTAGAGGAAGATCTGATCACTATGGGCCATTTACTCATTCAGTGAATGCTAACTAAAGACTTGATGGGGCAGCCTGCTTTCTGGATGCCTCCACTGTCTCGGCTGCCATTTGAAAGCTAGTTGAGTTTTGCTTGTTATTTTTGTTCTGCCCAAGCACTGTTACCTTTTCTCTTTTTTAACATTAGGTACTCACATGACCTTCCTTTAACTAAAACTGTCTAACCTAAAACATATAACTCTTCTCACTGTAACAGCAACTGTTGGCTATAACATCTTCATTTTGACCACCATGTTATATTAATTTCCAGCTCTATCTGCATGTGGTAGCAAATGTCTGTATTTCTAGTATTCAGGAGGCAGAAGCAGGAGGATTAGGGGCTTGAAGCCAACCTGGGCTACCTCGTGAGACAGCTCTCAAAAATAACAACAAGGGAGTCAGAGAGATGGCTCAGTGGTTAAGAGCAATTGATGCTCTGAGGACACATATTAGCTATGTTCCTGCATCTATGTGATAGCCCACAACCTTCTGTAGCTCCCAAGTTCCAGGGCATCTGATACTCTCTTCTAGACTACACAGATACTGCATGATGTCCTGTACAGAATAAGTGCAGAGAAAACACCCATACACATAAAATAAAATTAAATAAATCTTTAAGAACAATAACAAAGAAAATCTAGACCTACCTATTAAGTGACAAGGTCATTTAAAGGCTGTTTATTCTCACTGTGTAAAATACGGTATTTGCCATTCAGTAACACAGCTGACAGATTACGTTCCCTTGTTTTAGAACACACCAACCCTCCACCAGACGACACAGTGAGCACAGGACTAGCTGGAGTTGTAGTTAGCTAATTCTCTTTCCTCTATTAACTTCAGCGCAGGAAATAGACATGATAAGGTGTGAGGGTATCTTGATAAGCTACACACAGTCAGCCCCTCTTTCAGTATCCAAGATGGGCTTCCAATGCATTGTATGTTTTGTTTTCCTAGTTGTATTAAGTATGGGGATAGGGTGTAAATATTCAATATCCCAATAAGGCCAGAAGTAGCTGAGCCTTAGTTAATGGGTGGAGAAAGATTCCCTATAGTCAAAAGTTCAGACGCATTTCTGTCTACAGGGATGTCACCTCATGACAGTCACTTCCTTAGAGGTATAATCACTCCTGAGAAGCCAGCTATCCTAGGCTGGCACAGAGACTTTGTAGAGAATGACAGAAGGAACTTTTAAATACAACCATTTTCTCCAGTGTGGCCAGAATGTATATATGTATGTGTGTATATGTATATATATATATGTATGTATGTATATATATATAATTTTCTGTACACTTAAATACTTCACTCAAGTCCTACTGGCATTTGTGCTTCCTGTTTGGAATTTTCTAAGTGTTGAGCCTCTTGGTTCGAAGCCCATCTTTGCTGTAGTTTCTTGCTCTTCATGGTTGATCCCTACAAAGACCTTAGTTTCTAAAGGATACCACACTGAGAAGAATGGAGGGGATATAGAACCGGAGGCATTTGCATTGCCCTTTTCTCAACTCCCAGCGTTCCAGAAATTATTTCTTGAGTAGGAAAGGAGTCTGAAGATTTCTTTCCATGTTGGTTGTGGCCTAGACTCACCTTGGTCCCCTGTAAGAATGTCAGCTCCAACTTAAGCCCCCAAGTACACCTTAATTAATACTGCGTACAATTATATCCTTCACAAGACAGAGGATATGGTTCATTACAAGAAAGTCCTTTTTGATATTTGCCCTCCTTTGTGAACATTTCTTAAATGAACAGTAGAGGAACTGAATGTTTGTATTGAATAAAAACAACCCAAACCAAGAAAACAGGCAAATATGCACTTTAAAAGTTGCTGAGAATTTCAAGTAAGCCTTTTCCAAATTTGATTTTCCTTTATTTGCCATATATTCATAGAAAGAACTTAAATGTTAATAGGAGGTTTTTGAAGGGAATAGGAATGCTTTCTTTGAAATGGCTCTTGGTTAGGTTGAAGAAGAATGACAGCTTATTGAATTTTGCTCAAATAAAACCTTTCAAAGAACAAGCAAAAGCAATGCTAGACCTATATATACCTGACTCATAAAGGGACAAGAAAAGTCGCGCCTTTTAGCTAAGTTTCCTATTTAATGAACTAGTACATTTCTGTTTTGAAGACTGAAAAGCGTGACATCATGTAAGTATGTCACAATGGATGCCCTCCCCAGCCCTGTCTTAGTGGGTACTTCGTTCTCCATCCAACTACCGTCACCTTGATTGAACTCGAGCTGAATCAGAGTTATGGGGCCATTTTTATAGATCAACAGTTACAGAAGTGTGCTCCGATAGCTGAATACACGTGTCTTAGCATTTTCAGAAATGACCTAGATAAGAGTCACTCAATAGAACTTTCGACAGAAATAGTTTAGAATACACATATCTGTACAAAGAATGATTTTTGTCCTTTTGTACAACTTTCAGAAAATTATCAAATGCAATCATCTATTCTTCATGGCAAAATGCAAGGACCAATCATTATACTAACAAATATTTTTATGTATAATGTAAAAATGTTACTTAAATATAAAATATAGAGAATAATGAGATTATATTTCCTAAAATCTAATAACTATATGTGATGCAAGATAATTGACTAGTTCTTTAAGATGAATATCAAGTTTTATCTATTATTTAATTATAGCATGCTATACATTAACACCAGCTGGAAGATAGCTAACACAAGCCATTAGAATCCAGCACAATCACGAGGAACTCCTACTTAACTCATTTCTGTTACAAAATTCAAATATGGTGTAGACATTCGAATGTCTAGAAATACAATTTTAAATATTTCCTAACATTTTCTTTTCTCGTTTGAAACATCTGGCTATTTTGAACTTTCTAATCTGAGCTACTTTCTGGACAAAACATTCATACCAAACTAATGACTACTTTTGCCTTGAACATGGATACCTTAAGAGACAGGGCATTGTACATAGAGTTCCTGATGCATCATTTCCGTGGATGACAGCATTCTAGCAATTTCCCCACAAAACGGTAATTAGAATATTTTTAAAAATAATAATTATGCCATTATCTGGGGAAAAGGTAACACTCTATTAAAACAAAGTCTGCAGCTGGATCGACAGCCCCCCTTCCTGTTCTAGGAGCTCAACTTAGGGGGTAGAGGGCAGGGCATCAGTGAGTTACTGATGAGGAAGCCTGTATGTAACCTTCCAGGTTTATTTAGGAAACTGGAAAAGAACTTGGCTGCTAGATGCTGCATTCCAATTCCTTAGTTCCCCCTTCAACTAAAAAAACTCTTCTCTTTCTCAGCTTCAGTATGAAAAGTTGCTTCCTAAGTATCTTACATTATATTCAGTTTCCAGTCAAAAGTTGACTTAGAGCAAATCCCAAGCAGGAATGTTCACCACTTTTTTTATTTTTTCCTGAAATTTTTTAAAAGAATTTAATTCTTTTTTAAAAAAACAAACTTTTTTAAAAAGTTACATTTAAAGTTTTTCTTTCAGAAAATGACTATTTAATACAAAATAGCCATTGCTTTTATAAAACTGTGATTCCAGAGTGACATTTTCACAACTGAGAAGCTGATACTCTTTCTACTTTATTTTATTTTATTATGTTCTGAGTTTCTCTGATGAAAGGCAATACTAGATCATGGCTATATTTACGGTAGCCAATAATGAAGTCCAAACTTATCAACACAATGTCTGAATATTAGGTTCTAAACGCTGTACAAAGTTCTGTGGAATCGGAGGCCTGTAAGACTGTGGAACCTGTGAGCAGAGGCAAATGCGATGATACCGTGGACAGGAAAAGAGCCATGGTTTGCTGGATGTGCTAAGGAACAGTCTGGGTGGGGTGTCCTTGCTGGATTCTCGAGGGCCCAGGAGAATGACTGGTGTTGCTGGGAGAGTTAAAGGGAAAGTCCACCACGGAGGGTGTCAGCCACATTTGCCAGGGTTTGAGAGTGTGTTTTAGAAATGATAAAATATTTGACTTTGCCAATTGGAGAGTTGAGAACGGCAGAAACTGAGTCTAAAAGTAGAAAAAACACAATGAGCAAAGTGGTGATACACGAAGAGGGCTCTCTGAACTTCATTGTTAAAATTGATGAAGTAACATCTGCTGTTGTTGGCTTGGGGATGTTCATTTCCATAGCTGCCACCTTAAATGGTGGGCACCATAGGAAAACAGAGCAGGGGTAACGAGCGTGTGTGCCTGTTTTCCTGGGAGCTCACATGTTCTTGTCCCACAAAAAGATGCCGCAAAGGCAACAGGGCACACCACCTGAGTGGATGTGCAGTAGGTGTTTCTACAACCTGTTCTAAAAGTTACGCCAAGAGAAAACTAATAGAGAATTATTCTCCTGCCTCGGGTGTGTTCACAGTGTTAATCTAAGAACTCCTTTGGCGGTGTCACCAAAGGAAGTGACATTGAAAGGGGCTCCTTTTTACCACTCATTTTATCTTCATTTACACGGCTGAGATTTGTATTCATAGAAGCTGCCTTAATGTTAAAAGTCTATGTGTTTACTTTTCCTTGAAAACTAAACTAAGTGAAGTACAATTCCATCGTCTCAGCATTTTATCCCATTGAACATTTCCCACTCAGAACCATGTTTGCGTGTGTTCATATCCAATGTGTTCACGTTTCTCCACACTGATGATTCTTAGTCTAAATCTTTATATCCTGAACAGACATCCCCTTCTTATACTTTATGATTGGCTCTGAGGATATGCTAACATTTGAAACAGGTGATACATGTTCACACATATCAGTGAAACATTCCAACTAACAATATTAGGAGACTCCTTATGCAATCTGTATTTTGCGAGAAAAAGACAGTAAATAGTAAACTACTTCTTGGAGAAAGATCGCAGTTACTTTTTATTTGAAATTTCATGATAAACTCCATCTTTAGCTGCTAGACATGAGTTATCAGAAGTTTTCAGCCAGATGATTTTCAGTAAGTATTTTTAACAGCGTTATGACTAATTCGACATTCCTGGTCCTCCAGCAGCCAAACTGACTCAGGAAAGCTGAAACGGTGCTAAAGCAGAATTTAATCATTTCTTGGCCCTTTCCTTGCCAAAGAAGTTTGATTTGACTGATCAATTTGAACTCAGAGTACCAGCTTGTTCCTAAGAGACTATCCACCAAAGAAATGCTCACGAAGGGGCAATACCCCTCTCAATTCAAAGTCTGTGCCACTTTCAGGCAGTGGCCAGCGGCAGACATCGCTCCCCTTATTGATGTATGCATCTGTAGGAAGAATGTGGTATTTTTGTTGTTGTTATTGTTGTTTGTTTGCTTTCACCATCCTGTGAAATCTAGCTACTTGTGTGAAAAAATGTGCGAGAAAAGTTTTCCTATAGCTGTGCTTGGGTTCAATGCAGATAATTCACCTCTTTTCTTTCCCTGGATTCTGAGCCTGGGGAGTACAATGGGGGTGTTGTGCTCTGGGGTAGCCTGGCATGCAGGATATTGTGAGAGGAGGTGTGAGCAACTTGCAATACCTAAAGTGTTTGCTCTATAACTGCCGAGGACTAAATCAAACAGCACACCAGGCCATTTGGTTTAGAATAAGCAAGTACAGACTTCACTAGCTACTATGACTTACATAGGAAACAGAATTCCTTGCTTTAAAAGTGTACATAGGTGTTAAGAATTAAAACATTTATGAGGCTTAAAAACAAACGCTTCACAGCTTGCATGCAGTCGGTTTACTGGGTAGTTCTTTTAACGTGTCAAAGGGCAAGTCACAAAAGAATCCATTGTTCTATTGGAGAGAAAGGTTATTGACTATCAGGTCTATCCAGAAAGACAAGCCATCATAGTCTGTTAAAACAGTAAACAGTTATTTTAAATCCTAAAAGAAAACAGCAGCGACTTTTTTTTTTAAACCATACAATTTCTGGAACCTCAACTCACAGAGTTAACTCTGTATCTTAAACATTATTTTGTGAAAGCAATGTGTGTGTTTCCTCCTTAATTTCAGATCATAACGATCAATATAAAAATGTCAGGTTAAGTTTTTGCTTCAATTTATTTTTATGCTGAGCTTCCAAAAGAGGGAAAAAGCTTACCTCCGTCAGTCAAGTGGGATGCCTGGAGCCCCTTTCTCAGCCTCAGCTTCAGCGTGCTGGAGCAGATGCTCGGAGCTAACAGTCTGTTCACAGGAAGCAGGTGAACCCGAGAGCGGCTGCCGGCGTTCCAGCCCAGTGCCCATCCGAGCACACACCTGCTTTCCCAGACCTGCGAGCAGTAGCCTCGCACAGGACCTGTGCTAGCAGAGGGAGACACCCTCTTTTCAGAGCCCCGCTTCTCTCAGCTGGGGAGCTGCTGAGATAACTGTGCGGGGAAGGCTTCCCTTCCCGAGACAAAACCCTTTCCTGCTGCTGCCCGCGAGCTGATACGCAGCATTATCACCCTGCATTCCCCGTTCTCCAATCAGCTAATTGCAACAGCAGTCAACAGCTTGTCGCAGGGGCAGCTTGCAGGCACACGTGGCTGCAATGATTGTGCACTAGCATGCCCATTGTGGCTCTCTTCTTTCTAAAGATTAAAAAAAGAAATGCTTCTTCCACCGTGAAGCTCTATGCCACACTGCTTTCCATAAGTAAAATGGCTGGTCCTCTCAGCGCTGCTGCGACAGCTCATTGGGTTCCACTAGCTTTTCGTAGCCATAGCAACAGCCAACAGACAGACTTAGCAAGCATGGCTGATCATGTGCAGCGCACGACACAGCTTGTTAATTTCTTTTTTTTTTTATCAAACTCGTCATTTTTCGAAGGGGGGGCAGCTTCTATTACCTTTCTAAATGTTTCGTCGAGAGCGCAAGCGCCCTGATCCCTCCCCTGCACCCTCCCTCTCCCCACAGGTATGCACTCAGCTTTTCTGAGGAACTTTTGTATATGTCAGTCTTACACTGTGAGATCGAGGAAGGGAAGCTGTATTCGCATCTATCCAGGTTAATAATATGCATATCGCCGGAGAGGGCACTAATTGGAACCGTGGGCAAAAACAGGTTTGACCTTGGAGTCATAGAAGGGGCTGGAAGGAGACCTGCTGAATGCGGGCAGCTGTGGTTTTGGTTTTCCAATGACAACCCTACAGCTAACTTAATTCAGGCAAAGCCCTGTGAATCATATGTTATATCTAGTCCAAATAATAGTCTAGTCAGAGGAGCTGGTTTACTGCTTCTGAATTAACCATTTATCTATAGACTGTGTTTAATATCTTAATACATTACACAGTTTTAAGGAGAATTTTTTTAAAAAAAAGTTCTATTGCTGTTCCTGTGGAAAACTCTTTTTAACTCAATTATACTTTATTTTTAATTTTAAAATACTTTTAAAAAAACCAAACCAAGGCCAGGTGGTGGTGGTGCATGCCTTTTACCCCAGCACTCGGGAGGCAGAGGCAGGTGGATCTCTGTGAGTTTGAGGCCAGCTTGATCTACAAGAGCTAGTTCCAGGACAGGCTCCAAAGCTACAGAGAAGCCCTGTCTCGAAAAACCAAAAAAGAAAAAAAAGGAAAAAAAAATCCAAACCAAATAAAAAAATCCCTTGAGACTTTAAGCGTTACCTTCAAGGCAGGAATTTGGACTATATTCCAGCCTTTTTCAAAAGCCTATCTCCTCAAGATGTCTGCCGTGGCTAGGTTAATGCCATTAACAATTTAAATCTTCTAAAGCCCCCCTCCCCTGCCAGACTTTTCTACTCCTTAAGTATCATCACCAGTCATGTTCTATTTGATATATTTTCAGAGTAGTGCCCTACTTACGCTTGCTCCTAGCCATCTGTTTGAAAGCATGTGTTAGCACTTTGGACTTGTAAACAGACAAGTTGCACTTGCTAGGAGACATTGATTTATGTTTTGTTAAGTATTGCATTTTGCTGCCCAAGCTAGCATTCCGACCTTCTGTAGTCACTCCCAGGGGCGGTATGATAGGAATCCTATGGATGTAGATTTGGGGATTCCATTTCCTCTTCCTGTCCAAGCAGGTCTTATTTGACTTGCACAGGATCAGTAAGTCCAGTAAGAAAGACTGAGTGGACCTTTCTGCAGGGTTAGAGTCCCACACTTTTTCTCATCACTGAAGTCTTTGTCTGATCAAATAGCTGAGTTTGCTAGTCCCAAATATGTCACTACAATTCCTTGAGCATGTCTGCTCTTCAATCTCAACTGTCAACATCTTGAGTGGCAAAAAAAAAAAAAAAGTCCATGCTTTCTGGACCTCTGGATGTTTCTGTTTCCTGACAGGTTCTTTGCAGAACCCCTACTCAGCATCTTTAACTTAGGTTCCACGCTGTCTCTTTATCTATCTATGAACAGTTTGCTCACCAGTGACACTCACAAGTAGAGGCCACCCTAGTGCTCCCACTGTGCCTGAGATCTGTCTCTATTATCTAGGGACTTGTCACACCCTTTTTACTAATGAACGCTTTTCCTCTGTTACTGCCTGAAAGGCAATCTGGCCCATACACTATTGTCTTCTATACTTGAATATTGTATCTCAATACATATATATTCTTGAATGTAAGATGGCGTCTAACTCCCTTGCCTTGGCTGGTCTCCAACTTCTGAACTCAAGGAATCCTCCTGTTTCAGCTTGTTGAGTGGCTACAGGTGTACGTCATTACATGTGGATTCCTTGATACTAAAGAATGGCTTACAATACCCTAAGACTTTATGAGCATTCTGCATTTCAACTCATGTTTGAACATCATGCACTTATGGATGCTATCATTTCAGAAAAACTGAAGTGATTCTGATTAAACGTTGGCACTTTCTAAAAAGATATCAAGAAATATTCTAATTTTGGATTTTTGAGTGGTTTGGCCCGTCTTTATTCCACCTACATGATTGTATAGTTGGGCATAGGAATTATCAAAGTTATTTTCTTTAGGGATTCAGGGGTCTTCTTACTTTTTGGTGCATCTCCTGCATCCATTACAGCACAAACAGTTCTTGCTCTAAAGAAGAGAGCTTGGAGCCCCCACATTGTATGGGACTAGAAAAGGCTGGTGGGAACTGAGACAAATCATTTGCTATTTTGTTACCCCATGTCTGTTAAGCATCTCTATCGATTATTAAAGAGTTGTCCATCCTATACAATAAAGGAGCTTCTGAAGGCATCGCCATCCCTGACTTAAGACTCTACTAGAGAGCTGGAGTAATAAAAACGGTTTGGTATTGGTACAAAATAGACAGGTGGATCAATGAAATTGAATTAAAGACTCCAACATTAATCCACACACCTATGAACACCTGATTTTTAACAAGAAGCCAAAACTATACGATGGCAAAAAGAAAATCTCTTCAACAAATGCTGCTGGCATAGCTTGATGTCAACATGTAGAAGAATGAAAATAGGTCCATCTATCACCCTGCACTAAACTCAAGTCCAAGTGGATCAACATAAATATAGTTACACTGAACCTGATAGAAGAGAAAATGGGAAATAGACTTGAATTCATTGGTACAGGAGACTACTACCTGAATATAACACAGTAGCACAGACACTGAGAGCAACAATCAATAAATGGGACCTCTTGAAACTGAGAAGCTTCTAGTAAGTCAAAGGGTATGGTCAGTAAAACAGCAGCCTACAGAATGGGAAAAGATCTTCACCACCCCCACATCTGACAGAGGGCTGTTCTCTAAAATATGTAAAGAACTCAAGAAGCTAAACATCAAAATACCAAAATAATCCAGTTTGGATTACAGATGGGGTACAGATCTAAACAGAGAATTTTCAACAGAAGAATCTCAAATGGCCAAAAGACACTTAAAGAATTGCACAACATCTTTAGTCATCAGGAAAATGCAAATCAAAAAGACTCTCAGATACCATCTTACACTTCTCAGAATGACTAAGGTCAAAAATACTGAGAACAGCTTTTTTTTTGGAGAGGATATGGAGTAAGGGGACCACTCCTCCACTGCTGGTGGGAGTGCAAACTTGTATAGTCACTTTGGAACTCAGTATAGTGGTCTCTTAGAAAACTGGGACTCAATCCATCTCAAGAGCCAGCTATACCAATTTTAGGCATATACCCAAAAGTTGCACAATCGTACCACAAGGACACTTATTCATAATAGGCAGAGCCTTGAAACAACCTAGATGCCCCTCAAGCGAAGAATGGGTAAGGAAGATGTGGTACATTTACACAGTGGAGTACCACTTAGCTGTAAAAAGCGATTACTTCATGAAATTTACCGGGAAATTGATGGAACTAGAAAAAAAGCATTCTGAGTAAGGTAACCCAGACCCAGAAAGACAAACGTGGTGTGCACTCACTCATAGACAGTTATTAGTAGTAAAGTATAGGATGGCCAACTTGCAATCCACAGCCCCAGAGAAACTAGATAACAAGAGTGGCCCATAGAGGGATGCATGGATTTCCCTGGGGAGGGGAAGTAGAAAAGATCTCCTGGGTAAACTGAGAGTGGAGGCGTTGGGGATATGGAGGGATGGGAACTAGAGGGAGTGGGTTTGGTGAGTTGAGTGTTGTATTGGAGACAGAATGGAGGGGAAGAGTAATAAAAGAGATGGCTTGATGAGGAGCAGGCATTGTGGGGTTAGGGAGAAACCTAGTGCCAGGGCAAGTTCCAGGAGTCCACAAGGATAATCCCAACTAAGACTCCTAGCAGTGGTAGAGGGAGTGCCTGAACTGGCCATCTACTGTAAGTAGATTGGTGACTTCCCTAATTGCCATCAGAGATACTTTATCCATTAACTGATGGAAACAGAGGCAGAGACCACAGAAAGGCATTGCACTGAGCTCCAAGAGTCTTGATGAAGGAATTGTACCAGCTAGGGCAAGTCATAATGGGGGAATTCACAGAGACAGCTCAGCTAACCTGAGCTCACAGAAGCTCATGAACGTAGTCAAGAAGCCTGTACAGGACCAACCCAGGTCCTCTGCATGTGCGTGATGATCGTGTAGTTTGGTCTCTTAGTTAAGCTTTTAACAGTGAGAGCAGGACCTTTCCCTGGTGCTTAGCTGGCTTTTGGTAACCTGTTCCCTATGTGGGATTACCTGGCCCCACCTTGGCATAAGGGGAGGAGCTTGGTCCTACCTCAATTTGATGTGCCTTGCTTTGTGCAAGCCCATGGGAGGCCTGTCCCTTACTGAATGGAGATGGAAGAGGAGAAGATGAAGGGGGTAGTGGGAAAGGGGGAGGAATGGGAGGAGAGGAGGGAGGGAAAAGTGGTTGTTATGTAAAATTAATAAAAAAATGTTAGTTAAATTAAAAATAAGTAAAGAAAAATAAAGAGTTGCCCCTTGTCAACCACTGAAGATTGGTTCCAGGACAATATCCTCTCACAAGGATAACATAGTCATCAGATATTCACGTCCTTTATGGAAAACGTTGTATTCTTATACACACTATATCAATTCAATGCAAAGGCTATGCATATTGTTGTATATTACCTAGAAAATAGTGTTAAGAAGTCCAGACACATACTTTTTTTTTTTTTGAGGCAGGATCTCATTAGCCCAGGATGAACTTGAATTTGCTATGTAGTATAGGTTAAATTTGAACTCTGGATCTTCCTGTCTCTGCCTCCTAAGTACTAGAATTGTAGGTATGTGCTACTATGTATCACACCATACAGAAGCATGCTGTGGAAAAATCTTTCTGTACACTGTGTGAATATATGCCTCTATGATTAGTTTTAAAAACAAGCTGACTGGCCAATAGCTGAATGAGATAAAGTTAAGCAGGAAAGCCAAACTGAGAATGATGGGATGAGGAAGGGCAGAGTCAGAAGAGTCACCAGTCAGATGGAGAATGAGTCAGACACGCAAAATGGGATGGAGAGAAAAGTCATGAGCCTCGGGGCAGCACATAGATTAATAGAAATGGGTTAAGTTGCAAGAGCTAGTTAGTAATAAGCCTGAACTATTGGCCGAGCATTTACAAGTGATATAAACCCCACTGTGTTTATTTGAAAGTGGCTGTCAGGTTGGGAAAACTCCGCCTACAGAAGCAATTTGTGAATACCTTTTATTTGTGATGAGCTGAATCTGCCAATGTTGAACCCAAGGTTGCAGAGGGCTTGCTAAGTACAGATCTGTATGAAAGCTCGGGTCCCCATTGGCCTTTGCTTTATATCAAAACCTTTCTGCTCAAACTCTGTCTGGTGTGGCTTAGCAAGATCTCTCTTGTCCTATGGGTCTGTTCTAATTCCCATCGCTCACTCTTCTTCTTCTGGTGAAAGTGTACAGGCTTTCAGAAAGGTAAACCTGGACTTCCTAGCTCATCTTCCATTGTGAGGAGATGGTTTTCCACATTGCTAATGCCTTGAACCTGGCAGCCCTCTGCTTTGGTTTCATTGGTGAGGATGCGTGTTATCACTTTGTTTTCCAGTTTTTTTTGTCAGTGTAGTAGCTGCAAAGTCATCATTTATTATGGTTTTTCCTTTGCATCTCTGTAGTTACTAACAAAATTGAACATCTCTTCATTTGGGGATCTTTTGGGTCAACCTCCTCTGTCAACTTCCTATTGACAGTTTTGCTCATTTTCCTGTTGAGGCATAGCAATATGGTCACAAAATATTTTCAAATTTCTATATATCTAAGCATCATAGTTACATTTGTAATGTCATTAAAAGTTAATAAGATGTTCACCATTGACATATAAAGACAATATACACACTATCTTTTTGGATTTATTATGAAATGATGTGAGGAATGGGGTGGAAATTTCCACTTGAACATTATGTTCTTATATGAAAACATGTACTACCTCACTAGAACATGGCTTTCTAAAACAAAAACACTGTATGCTTAGAAATAATATTAGATAAAACAGTTATGTTAGACAATGTCATTATCTGCCATCTATATTTTTTTCTTTTGTTTTTTCGAGACAGGGTTTCTCTGTAGCTTTTGGAGCCTGTCCTGGAACTAGCTCTTGTAGACCAGGCTGGCCTCAAACTCACAGAGATCCACCTGCCTCTGCCTCCCAAGTGCTGGGATTAAAAGCACGTGTCACCACCACCTGGCCTGCCATCTATTTTTAAGAGCTGCTATAACATATACAAATTTATATTATCTATAACTTACCTATCTTCTACCTATCACTTACCTATCTATCACCTAAGAGCTAAGTTATACCACATGCACAAATATATCCATATCTATCATCTATCTTTGTCTACTAGCTACTTATCTATCAATAATCTACCTATCATCTACCTATATATATATCTAAGATTATCTATTAGCTATTATCTCTCTCTAAATGACGACAAAACAAATATGGAACATAGTAACACCTGGTAAATTATAGGTGAAGAATGCTTTCATTTTATTTTGCAATTTTTTTTTTGTTTTTCTATAAGGTTGAAGCTTTTCTTTCCAGGTTACAAAGCCTTTAAAATGGAATAATATGTAGTGTCTGCAACAGATGTAGTTTTAAGGTCAAAGTTAATCGATGGGATGTAGCTTACCAGTACAGTTAAAAATGAAGATGGATTAAATTACGGAATAACAAAGGTGATAATATTGTTCTTGTTAAAGGGGTAATTTGGTACAAAAGTATTGAGACAATTTTGAACTTTCTTGAAAACAATTGCTGTTTCCCTGCATTTATTGCTTCCCCATGCCTCGATCATAAGCCACTTATCCACTGGTTCCCGAGTTAAAATCCTTTTTGATCTGCTTCCTTCTTTGCTGTAAAAACTCAATGAGAGCATTGTTGCTTAGATCAACACGCTCCTTGCGCACAGGTATCCTAGGTCATCCATCACTGGGTTCTACCAAAAGATCCCGTCCCTAGTGTAACAAAGAAGCTGTTTGTAAGACTCACTGTGGGGAATGAAGCGTAGTGTATTTGATGGAATAACATAGTTTTATAAAGCTTATGTAGATGTTTCTAATTCCTAATACCAAATGGAATGGGCCAAAGGTTGTTCCACAGTCTTACAAGTGCAGTCATTGGCACAATGACAGGAACAACGCGCATCCTAAGTGGGACCTTGAAGGGAAGTTTGGCAAGTGTCACCTTGGATAGGATCAGGAAGTAGGTTGGGGACTGAAAGTGAAAGCAAATTGGGTTGGGTTGGAAGATTCCATTCTCCAAGAGATTATGCTGGAAAGCAGAGCCCTCCTCGCACTGTTGAGTACCTGCCTTCATAGTCAGCAAAGAATCCTAATCCCCATTAACATCCAGAGTGACATTTATATGTCCTGTCCCCAAGACCCAAACCAACCCAGCCTAGGAGAGGTTTCTCTGAAATCCACAGACCAAATAAGTCCAAATTAAGAAAACCATCACAGAGGAACAAAATCTTATCACAGCAGGAATGGCGAGAATGCCAGCGAGAGCAAGATAAAACTTTGTAAAGACTTGACATGAAGCAATCTACGTACATAACACTGCTGTGTGTGTACCATAGAAGACTATCCCATGCCGAATAACCAGAACTCCCTCCTCATCCTGAAGGAGAAGTTGTGGGAAAGGTGGCAAGAGGGACAGGAAGTAGAGTTAGCAAGGCGTAAGCTGCTCTTGCCTCACCCCCTACCCCTCCACACACACCCCCGTAATAACAAGGTTCCTATAGACATCCAGCCTTTCCAAGCTCTGGCCCTTGCAAATGACTATGATTGCAATGATTGCAGCCGCTGAAAGGGGAGCTTCATCATGCAGGCTGCATTTATATGTGTCAGTAGGAGCTGTGGGTGGGGGTGGGGTGGGGGTTGTTATTCAATAACAACAAAATGAACCCACAATTATACTATCCACCCCCCCTTCCGGTTCCAAGAACTAACCTGTTGAGCACAAAGAAGCTTTGCTAGGCCCAGCTCCAGACCAGAGAGCTGTGGCGAGACCCACCCTGTGAGTTTGCAAGAAGCACAGGGAAAGCTGGGCCTGAACTCACCGAGAGTGACCTTTTGCGTTTTCTTAGAAGCAGCTTGAAAAGTGACCAGGGAAGAGGAGAGTGGCAGGGGTCCCTTTCCTGGAAGGGAGTCACACTTCCTTTTAGCGAGGCACTCAGACCATGACTGGAGTGTGTCTGGAGTGGCCTTTTCCACTTACCATGGTCCCCAGGGGAAACAATGCCTCCCAGGTGGCCACAGGCTGTCAGTCATACTTCCAGCACAGAAGCAGCCCAGGCTCCGTCCTCCCAGGAGTGTTGACTCAGTAACGAACCGTCAGCTTCAGCAAACAAAGTCTGGCAAGAAACACTTTTAAACAAATGCTGTTGGTTTCACCAGAGCCCTTGAAACAAACTATGAGGGACAGGGTGAAACTTGGCAGGGTTTGTCTATGCCGAAGAGGCAAAGGCCAAATCCTGCAGCAGCCAAATGCGCAAATGCCCAGAAAAATGAAAGAAGCATCACCTTTTACCCTTCAGATATAAATGCTTCTGATATAACACTGCTGATATCAATGCTGAGATTCAATCATCAAAGAAAGAGGGAGCTGAAGTATACACACTATCCTTTGTGCTTCAGGATCCAGTAGCCCAGTACCAAATCAGAAGAACAGCTGAAAGCCACACTGGATGCGGGAGATGCTCAGGAAAAGGCCTGCCCATGGTAGTATATACAGTCAGGAAAAATGAATTACGTGTCTTGCTCCTGCCAGTCAAGGGCTCTACCACTGAGCTACATCTCCAACTTGGTCTGTTTTGAGGATCTTCCCACACTCTCCATCCAGCACTCCTGATGTCTCTGATCAAGCTCTAACCACAGGTGAAGCTTACAGATGGTGTATTTTAGCCGGGCTCATCATCGCCTCAGACAATGACAATAGAGAGGGATGTGCTGTGGATGGAGGAAAAGAGAATGGCTTTAGTTAGGTGACCATCACCAGGAGATATTGGGCGTGGTTCCAAAGACAGCATCTCTCATTGTCATGGAAACCTTCATCTAGTAAACTGCTGGCAGGGGGTGGGGGAGGTGTCACATATTGATAACCTCCTTGCTGCCTTGAAATAAGTCTCTGGGAAGCTCCTGTGTTGCTGACTGGGCTGGGCATCATCAGAGAATCTGCAGGGTTGATTTGACAGGACGATGAAGTATCCCTTCTAGTGTGGTGGGACACTGGTTCATCAGGGTGTCTTGCATGTGTCCTAACAGGGGCTCAAGCAGCTGAGCCTGGGCCACTCTACATCCTAGTTTCATACCTGTATCCCAGTTTAATTGATTTCTCCATCAGTCACTGGATAAATGAATACATTGCACAGATCCAACCTTTATGCCAGCATCGGCCATGTCATCTTGTGGGGACAGCTTAACCCTTTTGTGCCTTAGGGGATATTGCCTGACTTCGACAATAGTTGTTATGGCAACTAACTGGATTAAGTGGTTATTATATGTTCTTTGGTACTTCATTTCTCATTTTTATTACATTGCTATAATGTGAGCAGAATTGTGGTGAGTACAGATGTCTAATTTGTAAAAATTAGATCAACCTACAACAGAGGTTTAAAAAGAAAAAAGCAACAAGATTGTTAATGTGCCTGCTGACGAAAAAAAAATGATCAGATAGATCATTGCCTCTCTCATTCTGTGATGGAGTATCTGACAAGCAGCAGCCAGAAGGAGGAAGGCTTATTTGGGCTCACAGTTTGAGAGTGCAGTCATGGATACTGTCCCTGCCCTCTGATTGAAATCAGAGAATACCCACTCTTAACCAACTGCCAGACCATCTCTCCACCCCTTATATCATGAGATAAACACAAACACACACCACCACCATCACCACCATCACCACCACCACCACAACAACAATAACAGAAATGTAACACTACTACCCTCCCCCCCTTTTTTTAGACAGGGTCAGCTAGCCAGCACCCTGCTAGATAGCTGAGGGTAACTTTGAACCTCTCATCCTCCTGTTTCTACCTCCCAGGTGTTAAGATTTCAGATGTATGTCACTATGTCTAGCCTGTATTTGTGTTTTAGAAAGAAGGCCTTGGGGAGCATTTACTTAGGTGATAAGTTGTAGAGCAACACACAGGGCTTTATATTTCGGCTGCTTTTGTTACCCATCGTTGTTATCAGACATCTGTTGGAGACATTCTCTGTGTAAGGTATTTATTTTAGGTGCCAAAAAAGTTCCAACAAAATGAAAAACTCAGATTATGAGACATACTGATATTTTATGTTCTACTGAAATGAAAAAAAACACACACACACACATACATGCTGCCAATGAAAGTATAACACAATGTTCTTTTGTACCTTGGAATTTTTATTACTGTTTGTTGTGAGAGCTTTCTCAAATGTATTTAGATTACATTTCCCCATCTATCACTCTGTGTACAAGAAAGACTTGAAATTATTAGGTGAAGATATTCCTAAAATTATTTACCTACACATTTGAACTGGTCTGCATAGCAATATTCTCTATCTAGTGCTTTTCAAGGTTTGACATTTTGGAATCAATAGAACTAAAATACTGGGGTGGTGGGAAAGAGATGGATTACCAGTTTAGATTGTGGCCTGTTCTTCTAGAGGATAGGGGTTCGGTTCCCAGAATGGAAGGAAGAAGAAGCAGAAGAGGAGTTGGAAGAGGAGGAAGAAAAGGAAGACGAAGAGGAGGAGGAGAAGAAGGAGGAGGAAGAGGAAATAGCAGAGGGCCAGCCTGCAGCATTTTAACAATTCTAGGATGCTGGTATTCTGGAAGCATTCAAGAACCCCCAGTGTGAGAAACAGTGACTAGTGAACATTGAGGCATTTCTAAGTCAGTGACCTGCTTTTGCTTCTGCATCTTCTTGCATTTGGTGAGTTTTCTTGGGTGAGCCCGGCAAGGTTGGTCACCACTGTGGTCTGGTTGAAATTATTCTTATTTTCTGGGAATTTAAAGTGCAAAACATGCATGTCTTAGCATCATAGAGGTATGGTAAAGTCTTTTGAGAGAGAAGATGGCTGGGAATCTGATCACGTTTAAAAAGAAGACATTAGAAACATGGTGATGATTTGCATAGCAAGGGACATTTCTGTGCCTCACAGCATGGGAGATGCTCAGGGTTGAAGACTCACCATGGTGGGGGAGAGTAAAGTGTGGAGTATGAGGAGAGACCGGAGTCTGGTCCATAGCACTCACACTAAAGACAAAACAAAACATCAACAGAAAACCTCCAAAATTCAAGCGTCAGGGAGACAGACGACAGGCATATCCTGTGGACCGACTGGCTAGCTAGTCTAGCAAAATTAGTGAGCTACAAGTTTATTGAGAGGCCCTAGTTCAAAAAATAAGGCAGAGGGCTGAAGAGATGGCTCAGTGGTTAAGACTACTTGCTGCTCTACAGAGAACCTGAGTTTAGTTCCCAGCACCTACATGGTGGCTCATAACTCTCAGCAATCCTAGTTCCCTCACAGGCACCAGGCACGTGCACACATGCTGGCAAAGCTCTCACACACATAAAATAAAAATAAGTAAACCTTGAAAAAAAATAAGGTGTAAAGTAATTGAGAAAGATACCCAGTGTTGACTTTCTGCCCTATATATGCATACCCCACCCACACACAGATTTCAAATTCAAGGCACAAAAGAGATTCATATTGTGTCCTAAATGAAGAACACCAGCAACAAATCCATGGGCGTGCCCCATGGCACAATGCCACTCTCATTAAGTAAAATTTGGTTATATGATTAGTGACGGAAGAGAGCTGAGTGTGCTGGTTAGGATTCTCTGTGTAGCCCCGACTGTCCTGGAACTCTCTGTAGACCAGACTGGCCTTGAACTCACAGACACAAGCTCGCTTCTGCCTCCCAAGTGCTGATATTAAAGGTGTGTGCCACCACCACTCCGTGCTGGGTAGGTTTTTGACAACTCCTCAAAGCAATCCATAAAATTAAGAAGATTGTTTTCTCTCTTCTCACTCCTTCCTAGAAGATCCTTATTCTGGGGAGATGCTGCCCCTTGGTAAGGAATGCTGCACAGAGACCTGGAAATCTGAGCAGGCAGCCCTTCCTCCACCTATCACACATTGCATCATTCCCTTTCATCCAATCACATTTCTGCATAATGGTCCATTCCGTATTGTCCTCTTAGCATAAGTAGCTTTCCCTAGATCTTTGGAGCTTCGTTTCTGAAGGTTCCCATAACACACCAAACTTTGATGCAATGCATTTAAAAAAATACATTTCCAAGTTAACAAATGTTATATCTTTGTCACCGAAGTGACAGCAGTGATTCTGCTGGGTGAGGATGTACCATTCCCTTTCCGCCTCCTCCAAGTGGAGGAGAGAAAACATTGTTCCAATGTATAGACTAGGTTTCTTACTAACAACTATCATCCCTTGAAGTCCAGACTACAAGGCTGCTCCTGAGGCAGAAGAAACAAATTTCTATTTCTAATCTTTCTTGTCATGGCCTTGTGAAGAAAGAAGAATCGGGTTTACTTCCTCTCAGTTGCAGCGGGCCACCTCCCTCGCTCAACAGCTCCTCTCTCAGCTGTGGAAACGTCTTCACCTAGCACTCCTGCAGAGTGAAATATCCCGGGTCATGGCGGGGAGTCTTTCTATAGTTAATTAAACCAGCTGGCCCTCCAGCCTTTAACTCTTCCAGCTACACAAACCAAACAACTTCATTCAAGTCAAATCCAAGCTGGGAAACCAGTCTTTGCAGTGTTTTAATCAGATGCCTCGGTAAATTCAGACTCAAGACAGAATTTTTTTCTTGTCACTTCGGCGTGTCAACGCTTTTGCCACACACCTTGCTTGGTGCTCCTCCGCTCGGTGAAGCTGGGGGCTTTTCTCTGAAGGGTTTCTTTACAGTGAGGACTTCTTGGAAATGCTGTTTTTCCTAGAGTGGCCCGTGAAGTGCACTCACCTAGCTGAAGTATGGGCACTCATTGACTACTAATACTTGTTCTTCCGGTTCTGCTGGTCTGTGATAAACACACACCTAGAAGCCAAGCACAGCATGGGCCAAGACCTCAGAGTTTCTCCCATATTCTTTTAAATATGGTTCTCTTTGCTCTGCATGTTACTTATGTACAAGTCATTACATTTTCTAAATAAAGCAAATTGTTCTTGTGAGATAGTGAATATAAAATCTGCGGAACAGAATAGATCAAAATGTTTGGAACCATGATTATCTTGCAAAGCAGGACCTCTGAGTATTTTATTCCCCTCCTGCACCCCTCACCCAGTTTTCAGGGTAGAGTGAAGAGCAAAGAGTCACTGAAATCAGCTCATTTATTCAGCTAATATGGTTTGAGTTCTGTGATGTGTTAGGCCCAGAAATAGGGTGCAATAGCATTCAAATTGAAAGCAACAAGATTTATCCTAAGATCTGTCTTTATATATGAGCCATGTTTCATGTTACTTAGTTCCCTTATTTATAGACTGGGAAAAGTTAGGGCTCTGTCCATCCATAAATGCAGAGAACAATGTTCATGGAATGCATTCATCATCGCTGTGTCCACTGCATCTCTCCCCTCCCCCACAGTGCCCTCATCAGCACTATCATCATTTCTACTGTCTTGGGACGGTTTTCTAGAAATCCATGAAGAAAGGCTTTCCTGAAGGGAGTTTATGTCTGTACAGGAGTGGGATAGGGAAAATTGGGCAAGGAGGAAAGACAACCTCTGATGAGACTTTGTGTTGGTGACTTAGCTTGTTTCTGTGACAAATCTCCTGACAGAAGCACCTTTAGAGGGAAGGGTCTATTTTGGTAAATGGTTTAAGGGCTGCTTTCCGTCATGGTCAAGCTCGCCATACTCACGAGCACCCCGGGAAGTGAATTAGGAGGACTGGATGAAACAGATGGAGCATTCCGCTCACCAAGTGAAGAAGAGATGAGCTGTTTTAGAAATTGCACCCCCGGTTTTCGCCACACAGTATTTATTTAGAAAATGTGAGCGCCTCCTCTCAGCTGTGAAAATCGATCATAAAGAATACCAGCCGTTTCTCATTATCAGCCAGTTACCTAGGCAAGCCACAGTTCCATACGATCCAGAATTGTGTTTCCACTCAACTTTTAAGCAGATTAAAACAAATAATCTCATTTGCAGATTCAGATCCCCAGCTGAAGTGACTTCACTGAGCTGGACTGGAGAGGAGGATGAGCGGCTCACACCCCCGCACTGTTTGTCTCTGTATTGAGCTCAGATGTTGGATTCCCTGAGTGTCCTCACGGGTCGTCAACCCCAGCTCTGACAGAATTTTAAGAGGCACCATGGTAATTAGAGATCATTTGAATATGTCCACATTGGTCTTTTCGTTTTTCTCATATTAAAGCTCACACTACTCACGTCCCTACATCTCTTCCTATTTCCTTGGTGATTGCCATTCATCCAGATACACAGATTAAAAGACACTTAGGAAAAAAAGAGATTAATTAAACACATTCTGTTTGTCCATCCAGATGTGTCAGGGCATAATTTACAGGAAGAACCATCATGCTACTAGAAATTTCCCATCAGGGAATTCGTACGAAAACCACGCAGAAGAAAACTAGTACTCTATAGGACCACACGGGGATGCTTGGTTTTCTTTGTTGTTGGTTGTTGTTTTGTTTTATTTGTTTGTTTGCTTGGCCAGTGCTCTATCACTGAGCTACATGCCCAGCCCCTGGGTTTTTGAGACAAGACCCCACTGTGTACCTCAGAACTAGTTACTAGCCCAGACTGGTCTTGAACTTGCCACCTTGGTCTTCCCACTGCCACCTCCTTAGGGGTATGATCATAGGTGTGTATGTGCCATCACTCCCCTGGAGAAAAGCACTTTTTTTTTTACCCAGCAAATAGCTCCTTATGTGCTTAACATTTGACTTAAGTCTGCAAACAGGGAAGTTACAGGAGGAAGCTGCTGAACAAACATATTTATAAGCATTGAAGAACTTAGAGCACTGTCTTTCATGTGTTGGTAAAAGCCTCCTTTTGATCTGTAAAGTGGAACCTGGTCTGGCTTTTAGCGAGGAGCTTCTCAGCAGAAAGTAAAAGTGCATGAAGCCTAAGGAGGAGGCCTCAGGCTGGGGTCTCCCTGGTACTAACAGGTCTTCTGCTTTGAAGGTCTAACAAGACTATTTTAGCTTGCACTGGGGCAGCCTGGTTAATTATTTACCTTTCTCCCCGTCCTCTCAGATTCTTTTCTTATCAAATGGCTCTGTCTAAACTCCAAACAAACAACCTCCCTGGGGCAGTTAGGACTTCACTAAACTGGGTTTCTGTGCTGTTGACTGAGCCTATTCTCTCCAGTCTTCCACGGGCTCTCCTGTGCTCAGCAATAGGGAGTAGGCCAAGGCTCACTGCTGCTGTGTGCCTGTTTGTAACCGGTTTATTGGACCTTGCTTCTTTTGATCCTCCCACCCCAGCCTGTCGTTTTTTAGATCCTCTACTTATTCTAAGAGCTGTTGTGACTCTCCATTCCATAGAACCTTTCAGATTTCACCTGATAACAAAACCTCTTTGTTCCAGAAACCCCAAGGTTTTCTGCTATTTGAGGGTTTGGATCACAGCCTCTGGAACAGACTTAAGGCACTTATCTAGACCTTGAATGACTGGACAATTAAAAACAACTAGACAACCAAGTTGGTATTTTGGGCTTTGCTCTTCTTTCCTCCCAGACTCCCACAGAAGCAGATTGCTCTGGCCAATGGGGCAGAAGAAAAGTGGGCAGGTGGGGTGAAGTCAATCAAGCAGGGGCCCCATTTCTGCACAGACTTTCAGTTGGAGATCCAAGGGGGAGGAAACAGCTATTTTCACCTCAAGTACACCACCCTCAACCTCTTATCTTTAAAGGTCCTGGGCAGTATGTCTTTTATTAGGCTATTTCAAATCATTCCGGGAAACAAAGGAGATTCTGGAAATTAAGTTGAAAATGAGAAGGGAAATATGGATGGGACCCAGAGGGATCCCACAATTTGTCGGCTATCATATATTGAGTCAACACTTTCTTTCTTCATATGTGAGCCAATCCCTCTAAAAGGGAGCCAACTGAGAACTTAAGAATTGCCCAGAAGGGTCACCCAGATAATACCTATCTTTGAGGAGTGGAGGAAGCCAGAGTGAACGAAGTCCTGAGTGAATGGGTGATGTTGCCACAGACATGACCATGTGAAGGACTCCAGTGCTCAGTCCCACAGGAGTGGACAAGTCTTTCCCAGGTGAGGCTCAGTGAGATGGCAGATTCTGGGGGTCTGACTGTGAATTCTAACAGAGTGTGCAAAAAATAAACTCCATAGCTTTCTCCTGCAACCAAATATTTACCTCCTGAAGACTGCTCCCCTACAAAGAAAGACAGCTCCTACTCAGATTGGGATGACTTCTTGATTCAGCTGTGTACCATAAACCCTGCCTCCCTGATCCAGCTGTGTGCAGTAACTCCACACCCCTGTCAAACTGTACATAATAAACACCTTTGAGTTTCTGGGGTGCTGTGGCTTCTTATCTGAGACTCCAGACAATCTGATCCTAGGTTTTCTGTGTCCATGTTTCTGTTCATCCATCTACTCATCTTTTCTTCATTTCCCTCCCTGCCCCATCAGGTAAAGTCCCAGGGACTGTGTAAGGACTCAGCACCCACCCTCAAAGAATCATAGGTTAGACTAGGACATGGTTCTCTTGAGCCCCTAGACCCCGCTCTCTCGACTCACTCTGTGACACCATTAGTGGTTTGTAAAGTCTATTCCCTGAATCTGGCAGTGTCTCTCACCTGTAATCTTAGCATTCTGGGGGCAGAGGTAGGAGGATTGTGAGTGAGTTGAAAGACAGGCTGCCTTATACAGTGACATCCTGTTCCAAAGCATGAAAGCAAGCAAATAAGGAAACATATTCCTTATTTTTCTAACTAGGGACGATTGAGTCAGATTGACATTAGCAAGACCTCAGCTCTTTCATTTCTACATTAGCATCAATAACAGTACCTTGCTAACCCGATGGCAGATTCACCCATTCCCTCCAAAGGAAGAGCTAACCGTTGGGTTCAGCACACACCAATGGATCAGTACCTGTTTTAATTATCACCTTTGTTTTCTGGATATAAATGTTCTCAACCCTGTCATGACAAAAGGAGACTCTGATAAAACTGAAACTTAGAGATATTTGTTCTCTTCATATTAATACCTTGCAAAGCAACTTCTTCAAATGTGCCCACTTAGGGCATCCTAGTTTCTATCCGTTTTGCCATTTGCATGTAGTTTCTCCTTTGCTTACAATCCAGACAGGTAGTGAGATTTCAAAACCAGCGCCCATGGTCTGAACTCTACATAGAAACTCAATGTGTGATAATGAATATATATTACACATGTGTTATATGTGCATATCATATATAACTGTGTTGCATTCTTATATTTTAGGATGTTTCTTTCCTTAAGAGACTCACCCAGTGTATAAAAATTGCTAAAGCATTAGCCCACCCAAATCAATTCTAGTGAAATTATCAAGCAATTGCATTTACCTATTTGATCTCTATCCAGTTTGGCTGCTTATAGATGAAGTGACTCTCAAATTTTTGCCTTAGAAGTAAAAAAACATTATTTATGGCAAATAAGAGGACATGGCTGAGTCATCTTGGTACAGCCATGATTCATTTTGGTTATTGTTTATCAAAATGCCATTCGAAGAGTTGATGACAAAGAATTATCTCATTTTTAAACATTTACTTATTTATCTATTTATTTAATTTATTTATTTTTGCTCTTTACTCTTATCCCTTTCCCAAACTTAGGTTGATCTTTTTTGTCCAGGTGTGACTTTTTTGGCTGAAGGTTTACCCAGAAGCATATTTGCATAGGGTTACCTTTAAAACCTTTCTTCAACCGACTCAGTTTGTTTCAAGCATTCTTGTGGAAAATTATGGGCATCTTTTCCATTAAGAATTTTGAGAAAATATTAATCTCCTTCCTTATCTAAAGATGGGAGCCTCTTCTGAACAAATTGTTAAGCATTAGTCTGAAGTCACTGTAAGGCTGAAGGTTAACACAGCCTTGAGACTTCACTGTTTCAATGAAGCTGTTTCCTTCTCAAAAAAGGACATCAGCAGAACTTGTATTCATAAGGTCTTTCTGGCTGTGACTGAGCATTAAGGGCACCATTGTATCTAGCTGGAATGTGTGCTTGGTTTTTACACTTTCCTCAATGACTAATTCTGGAGAACAAGGTGTAAGTTAGCCATGGAGAATGACGACATTGCTTTATCTTTATCATTGCTGTCTGACCAGAACACAACCAGTCACATCATGCCCAAGCAATGTGAACATGGCGGTTTGGCACGGTAACAATAGCAGGCTGATAAGTAACTGATCGGCTTAGCCATAGCATTCTTTTCTCTGGTAGGTCACTGTCCCTTTTTTGTTCCTCAAAATCTAGCAATGGTTATGCATTCTGGAAGACAGCATTTCAAATCAATTAAGTAACATAATGTCCACAGTGGCTGGGATTATCACCCCGTAATACCTTGCTTCTGTGTCCACTTAATTAAAACTATTCTAAATGTAAACAATTAAGCAATGAGTGCCATAAAACCCCATAATTAAAATGCATCTTTAGCATGATTTTTAAACGAGTGATTTAGAAGAGAAATAGTTGTGTAATAAGTTACAAATATGTATGAAATATAAAAAGATGGTCACCTTATAGAAATCTTATGATTTCTCCACATGTAAAATAAGAATTTTAGCATCTAATTCATATTTTTGGTCACAGTTCATGCAGGGAATCTAATTCAGGTAACAAGAAATTAAATTTCATTTAATCAACAGTTCTCACTACCAGTCTATTTCAATTAATGAAGAACTAAAATACAGTAGAATATAACACTTGAAGCCAAGTGATGTTTCCTCATCTCTTAAGGAGTGTGTGTATCATTTCCTAGAGCAGCAGCTCAGGGAGCGTAAGCCTGTAGCAAGCAAAACAATTCCTATCACAGAACACATTCTCGACAAATAGCTCTTAGAATTAATCTATATATGGGGTAAATATAAGGAATAATGATGGAATAGATCTCTGAGTTTGAGACCAGCTTGGTCTACAGAGTGAGTTCCAGGATAGCCAGGGCTACATAAAGAAACCCTGTCTGAAAACGAAAACAAAACAGAAAACTAATCCTTTTCCTGGTATCTATCTTATTGTTTTTCAAGGTAATTTCCAAAGTATAGATGTTTTCCACAGTCATAAAACACAACATTCAGAGATGTAAAACATAGTATAGGATGTCTTCGAAAAGTACTTTCCAATCATAAGATGGAATGAAATAAAACATACATTTAAATATAGAATTGTTGCTTAAGTACAGAAAAATAAAAGACCCATCCATTTCAATGGTGTTCAGATTTTAACTGACCTATTTAGTAGAAAATGAAACAAAAACAACCATTTGAGTGTTGCTTGAAAAAAAATAAAGGATAGAAAGATTTTAAATCTTGTTGTTTGAGTTTTTCACAAATTTTGAGCAACATTTTTCCCTCCAGGGGTGTTCGATTAACAAGTAAAGGGAAAAAGGGTGAGCTGATTTCTCTCTCAGCAACCATCCAAGACACTGGAGCCAACTTTCATATTCCTGAGAAAAAAATATGTGCATAAAAACTAAAATTATGTAAATCTAAGTAAGCTTGTTTTTTTCGAAAATATCCAGAAAAATATTAAATTTAGGCAGATTGTTGACTTTAACAGAGGTCATCAACCACTTGTTGCTGGAGAAGCACAAGTCCAAAGAAACACCACTGGAAGCCAAAGACTTCCCTGCAAATTGCAATTCCATTTCTTCATAAGCACAGCTGGACTGGGGAAGATGAACGTCAACCATGCTCTTGAAACAGTCTATATGGGGCCTGAACGTGTCTTACTTCTCAGGGGAGTTGCTGACTTTAAAACTCTCCTGTTAGACAATCTTAAAAGTGTTTTTTGGAAGAAAGAAAAGAAAAGGATTCTTCATGGAGTCCTTCATCAAATGCATCTGGGCTGGAAGAAAATGTCTGCTTATTACTGCACTTGACCCTTTTAGTGGGCTTCACTCTAATGAAGCAGGCTGAGGTAGACGACCTGATTCAGGCTGTAGTCGATATTAACATATGCAACTCCATTTAGTCTGCAGTCGAGATCATTCTATATAAATATAATTCCCGCAGACATATGGAAATACGTCTGAAAAGCCTACACATCTTTAGGCAGTTAATTAGCATAAGAGCATGGAAATGTAAGATGATAATGCAAAGGATGTGGATGACAAAGCACTTAGGTTCTTCTAAGATTACATGGACTGTCTCCCAGGGGCACAGCTTCAGCTCTCTGCGCCTTCACCCAGTATCTTCCTGTGTAGCCCAGGCTGGCATTAACTATTTTGATCCTCTAACCTCAACCTCCTAAATGGTGGGGTCACAGGTGTAGGCCATTCCACTGGTTATTGTATGTCTTCTTTAATGATAAAAAAAATTAATTAATTCTTTGACAAAGAAAATAATGGAATCTAGATTCCTTTGTGGATTGTTTGAAAAGGCAAGTCATCCAATCTCTTCCATTTGAAGTATTTGTTTTGAATTTGGAGATGAGCCCTAACAGTTCTTTTTTTCCCCAAGCCCACAGATCTGTATTTTTATTGAAATCCCACAATTTCCTTTACATTTCCCTGTTGAGATTCCTATTAGATTATGCTACTTGTAATTTGTAAAACCTGCGTGTACCCAGTGTTTCCCCACACTCCCTCAATTGTGGCAAGCTACAGTGTGTATAGGGCTCAAACTGCACACACTGGAGGTCTGGTTATTCCCACTCCCCCCATCATTCTCAGCTCCCAGTTAGAGTGGTCTCAGCTGTAATTTTAGTCCATTCCTGTGGTTGTAAAACCACGGCAGAGCCCCTGCCATCCCGCTTCTTACCCCATAGGGTGCTTCCACTTCCTCTGGGGGCAGGCAAGGCCACCATTGTGTCCAGTGGAGTTTCAGTTATGGCAATTTGCCACCTAGGTCTGGCACAACTCAAACACAGGAGCCATGGTTTCATCAGAGTCTACCTGGGGGACTCAAATGCGAGAATCTGGAATGCTCAAAAAATTAATAGTGACCTCCACACAGCAGTGGGGAGGAGACTGTTTAAGACACACAGCTTCGTTCCATGTGACCTGACAGACAGCCATGTTTTCTTTACTTTGTATTTTTTATTACTTTTACTTATGTGTATATGTGTACCTGCAAGGGTTTATGTGCACTTCATGCATTCAGTAGCCTGTAGAGGCCAGAAGATGGTATTGGATCACTTGGAGCTAGTTATAGGTGACTGTGAGCCATCACATGGTTGCTGGGAACCAAACCAGAGTCCTTTCTAAGTGTTCTTATAGGACGTCACCTTCACTCTGCCTTTTAGACACCAGATCTTGAAAGTCTCAATGCCATGTGATGTTATTTTGCAAGATAAAGGAGAGCTTTCGACTCTCACATTACATTGTTTGAGAGAGATTCAGAACGGTGGAACCTGTGCTCCCATGTGGACAAGGGTTTTAAGGCTGTCAGAAAGAAGCTGAACACAAAGGCAAAGAAAAATGGCAAAGTCTAGTACAAACTCTCTGCCTCAATTTGCCGTAGGCTCAAGGCAGGGAAGTGGGCATTTGAATAAGATGCTGAGACTCTTCAAGTCTGTCTGTTACTCCGTACAAGATGAAAGGGACAAAAGGTGATCTTGAAGATGTTAACCCTGGGGAAGAGATGACATAGTCCAAGAACTGGTTCTTCTTGTATAAAGCCTAGAGCCAGACAGACCCTTGCCATATGGATGGTAGTGCCGCTCTGGGGAGGGTCCTAACTCAGTGGCAGGGTGGGCATTAGAGAGGGTCAAAAGAGAGGAAAGGGTGAGGAAGTGAATGAAGTAAGTTACTTCTCAGTGGCTATGATCAAGGTAACTTATGAGAAAAAGTGTTTAAGTTGGGGCTCATGGTTCCAGAAAATATATGGCCTGCAGGATGCTGCAGAAGAACAAAGGTCAAAGCACCCACTGGGCCTTTCTTCCCAAGCCAAAGCACTTGAACTTACCATTGTAGGTGAGGTAAAAGCACTCAAGTCTTTTGAGTTGGGGAGTGAGAGAGTTATATGTATTTTAGGCAGAGTAAAGAGAGCAGAATGAATAAGAGAATGCCAGTTAGGCTGCTGCAAAGGATGATGTCCTATGAAGAGGAGGTGGAGGGCTAGTATAGGACAGACAGTGGGACTATGGAGACAGAATAAGATGAGTAAAGATGAGTGCACTTTACCATAGAGTGGAAGGAGATGAGCATGTAAGTTAGCCGGCTAGCATCTCTCTCCTCTTTTCCCTCCCCCTCTCCCTACTTTCTTTTCTTTCTATTCTTGCTTGCATTCCCGGAGATGGCCAGGGTCCTTGGCAAATATGTTTCTTCCTTGCTGGCCAATAGGACCTCATGTTAGATCTCTGCTCTGAAAAAAACGCGCGAAGGATGAGAAGACAGAAGAGAAAGGAGCCCTGTTATTACTCGGCCGTGATGAGTAAGCAAATGGGTATGGCAGCTGGTGGAGTGAGCTTTTGCCAGGACTGCTGCATAACCCTTGAGAATCTTTGGTGCCATGGACAGCTGAGACCTTTGGCAGGAGTTCGTCAAAATTCCTGAAATTTGTTTTCCTAAATGCTAGCAGTAGTGTCTCTGGCCTTTACTTCTTTAGTGCTTACAATAGATTCCACAAAGTCCTAATTCTCTGTGTGAAATCATTTTCTGATGAAAAAGTCTCATGTGTAGCTCAGAGGTAGGGTGCTTGCCTATGGTTTGCAAGTCCTGAATTTGATTACCAGCCCAAGAGAGAAAGAGAGGAGTGAGGAGAGGAAGGGAGGGAGAGAGAGAAGGGGGAGGAAGGGAGGGAAGGAGGAGGGATAGAGGGAGGGACACACACACACACACACACACACACACACACACACACACACGGGGAAGGGGGTAAGGGAGGGGAGGGGTGAGAGAGTATTCTAAAGTTTTTAAATCCAGAGTCCATCTCATACCTATGAAACCAGCAGTATTTCCAAAAGAAGAACCTAGAAATCTGTACTTTGTATGCTGTGGGTGTAATGTGACTTAGTGGTATAATTTTAGGCTAACATTTCTGAAGATTTGGGGTCAATCTGTAACAAAAACACCACCACCACCACCACCACCCACCCACCCACCCACACACACACGTCAAGAATTGTTTCCATTTTACTGCTAGAATAAGATAATACTGAGATTTCTATATTCAGTGACCAAGTAGATGTGAATTTAGAGATTTCATTTACTCAGCATTCATTACTTATTAAACATCTACTATGAGTTCAGTCATTGGAATAAGAAGCAGGGAATATAGTTACAAGGTCAATATCCCTGACCTCAAGGGGCTTGCTTTCAAATGGGATAGATAAAAGAATACTAGAAACAAATAACTGAACAAGCAATGTTATATCAGACAGTAATGCCAGGACAAAAATAACAGATGATCAGAGGAAAGGAAACATCTATGTGGTAGTATAGCCTACACCGAGTAGAAGAAAAAGCTGGCCAAGGAGGTCACATTTGATCCTGAAAGGCCTACACATCCAAAAAGTGCTAGTCATATGGTGTTCTCCTGCTGTTATGAGGAGTTAAGAAGCTTGGTTGTCTCAGAAGAAAGCAAAGATCCAAGGTGGAGGGCAGTGGACATGAAGGGGAGTGTTAGCAGATGAGTAAGCCTGAGAGTGAGATAGAAGTACCATGCAGGGCCTGCTTGGCTCTGCTACAAAAGTTGAAATAAGACATGAGGACATTTAGTCAATTGCCAATATAATTAGATTCATGTTTTTTTTTTAAATATGTACCAGAAAACCAAGCTATGTTGTACATGGAAGAGTAGTGATGATGGGTAAATATTAATAATACAAATTTGATGTGCCACTAAGAGATACATTTGGCAGGGAACTTCATAAAAAATTCCTCTAGGAAAGATCTAGCATTCAGGAGTCTATACACAGGTAAGACATCAAAACGTAAGAGTATATGAGACGATGAGAGAGTTGCTAACTATGTGGGGCACAACCAATAAGGGCAGCTGGAGGAAGAGATGCCTACCATGTAAGGAGGAAGGCAGAGACTACAAAATTCAAGAGTGTTTCATCATGGGAAAATAAAAGAGCAGCTAAAATGTGATTAGTTGAGAACAAGGAAAAGATTCCCGCTTTTGCAGTTCTTATTGTATTAGATCTCCTCAGCAGAGCAATAAGGAAAGGAAAAGAAGGAGCAGATGCCTGGGTAGAAACAAAAGAACCTGACTGCCTCTGTTCACAGAGGACACATTGTCTACAGAGGAAATCCCAAAGAATACGCAAGAGCTATGGACTGAGGTTAACAAGTTTGCGGGATATACACCAAATGCATAGAACTTAATCAGAAGCGTACACACTGGCAACGAACAACTGAAAACTGCAAACAAAAGTATCATTTGCAATCGCACCAAAAACTAAGTACCCAGGAATCATCTATTACAGCCAAGATTATGAGTGAAAGACACTAAAGAAGACCTAAATGAGTGGGGAGGGGTATCAAGTTCATGGATGAGACAACTTGATGGGAAGATGGCTCAGTGGGCAAGTGCTTGCTGTTCATGTTCCCAGAACTCATGCAGAACTGGGGACAGTAGCTTTCCTCTGTGTTCTAGTTTCCTTTCCGTTGCTGTAATAAGACAATCTGACCAGAACCAACTTATGGGAAGAAATGTTTATTTCAACTTAAAGTTCAAGGTCATGATCATCGAGGGAAGTCGGGATGGGAACACAAGGCAGGAACCATATTGGAATCGTGCTTGCTGGTTGGCTCTTTGGCTTATTCCTAGCTAGCTTTCTTACACAACCCAGGCTTGCCTGCTTACGGATGGTGAAACACTTAAAAGGAAGGGCTCTCGGGCATCAATGAGCAATCAAGACAATTCCCCATGGAGAGGCCTGTAGGCTGACTGATCTAGGCAATTCAGTGATCAAGGCTTTCTTCCCAGATGACCATAGGCTATGTTAACTAGACAATAAGATAGTTTATAATCGTGTTGCTGTGCTCAACATTGGATAGTCCATGACTTATGAGATAAGATAATCATTTATTGGAGACAGGAAAGACACAGATTGGAATAAGAGAACAAATGCATTATATCCTGTATCTCTAATGAAGTGCCAAAACAACCCAATGGAGAAATGATTGTCTTTTGAACAGATAATCTTGGAATCAAATATGTAAAGAGTAAACTTGGTGAACACTGCCTGGGTGGTTGGAAAATGGACTGACTGCTTAGGAACTGTGGGTTTCTTTGCGAATGATTAAGAATGGTGATGGTTGTACAGTGTAAATTTTACATTATGCATATTTTACCACATTAAAAATTGTAAAATAGCTGCGTGGTGGTGGCACATTCCTTTAATCCCAGCACTTGGGAGGCAGAGGCCAGCGGATCTCCGTGAGTTTGAGGCTAGCCTGGTCTATAAAGCTAGTTCAGGGACAGCTAGGGCTGTTATACAGAGAAACCCTGTTTAAAAAAAAACAAACTAAAAGTTGTAAAATATATAGGAACAAACAAAGGAGCTGATTTTTGAACATAGGTTATAAAAATTTACATTCTACCTATATTTCATGTCATAGAAAATTAATATATACAATATAATCAAAAAATAAAACTTCTATGACTGCTACCACTAAAAATGAAAAGAAAATCTTACAAAATTTAATGGACTGGTAATCTAGAATATGTCAAGGATTTTTACAGATCACTAAGGATAAGGAAGCAAGCAACTCCATTTTCAAGCTAGACGAAAAGTTTGAACTGACAGTCCATCAGCCTAGAGGTGTGGATGCAAAGAACACAATGTTTACAGCACCACTGCTCAGAGAAATGTAACTAAAAAGCACAATGAATCATCTTACTCCTTGCTGTTTATTCAAAGAAACAAAGCATGCCATCTGTGTGAAAACCTGTATGGAGCTATTTAGAGAGGCTTTATTCAACGTAGCCCTGAAACACAGATATTTCTTGGTTGAAGAATGGCTAAGGAAACTATGTTATATCAAAACAATAGGATCCTACTCACTATTAACAAGGAAAATTAAAAACTGCTGACACATAAAAACATGGGTGACTTTCAAATGTGTTTTGATAATAAAAAAAGAACAGACTAAAGGGCGTGTTCTATCAACACGGCATTCTAGAAAAGGGAAACCCAGGGAATGCAGTCTCAGGTTTGTTGAACAGGGAAGGGAACTGAGTATCAATGGCTATGAGGATGTTTGCAAGATGATGAAAACACTCTAATCCTTCTGTGATAGACGTTTACGTTTCAGGATTCCATCTAATTTTCAAATTTTATATTATACCTTAAAAGAGTGAATGTTTATAAATTACGTGTTTATTATTTTGTATGCTTTTTTTGTGATAGTAGTCCTTTTTGTGATAGTATCTCACGTAGTCCATTCCACATTCTGTTTGTGTGGCCAAAGGTGACCTTGAACTTTTTATCCTCCTGCCACCGTACCTGACTAACATGGTGCTGGAAATCAAATCCCTAAACTTCGTGAGTGTTTGGCAAATGTTCTACCAACTGAGCTACATCCCAACACCAAATTATATGTTTACAAACCCAACTTTAAAGTGACTAAGATCGAGGCACCCAGAAACCTTGGCAATCCTTCTGAGAGCAGCCTCTCTGGGTAAGCCTAAGAGGGCAATCACATTCAGTGGGGTAGAAAGCAAGGTGGAAGATAGGATAAGTAGGCCACTCATGAGTCTGCCATTAATCCAGTCCAGCGTTCAAACTCAGGAACATTTGGAAGAGATAGGGCAGAGGAGGGAGTTGGTGAGGATGAGTCAGAATCTCCAAAAACACTGGTGTTTGATGATTTATGATATTTAATTTTGAGAGCAAAAAAAAAAATCCTACATGTCAAATAAAAGCTAGAAAAAGGAAAGCTTGGTAAACTTTTATTGTATGATGATAACAAAGATGTTGAAAAGTGACTCATGGTAGGCTCCTGCTCCCAGGGATGCTTCAGTGTGGTAAGAATGACTGTGAGGATGCTTATTTTAAATAATAAAAAGGGATATGGAATAAAACAATTAGACAAAGCCTATGCTACGAACTTACACTTGTGTTTAGTGATAGAATGCAATATTGACATTATTTTCATTTTTCTCCTGTACTATCTTAAGACTCAATAATATGTTTTCATTTAGGATGAAGGGAAAGAAACTAATTTTGTTAGTTCTACTTTTTTGTGTGAAGGCAAAAGAAAAGACTGGTTGCTGTTTAGGAATAATGATCTGAGTTGGTCTCCCTTTGGAAACACCTGCAATATCTTTTGGGTGGATGCAACAATATCTTACTCTGCCTGGTCTGGAGGTGGCTGCTGAGTGCCAAAATGCTGGTGCCGTGAAATAATGTCACACACATGCGTCATGGTGAACAATTTTAGTCCAGGTTCCATTCTTAAAGGCTCTGTGGTCTCTGTGTCTGCATCGGCCAGACAGATCTCTCCCTCCTTCACCTCAGTTCCAGCCAGATCCCCGAAGAAGGATCAGTAAGTGACTCATGGCATGTGTGAAATTCCCTTCACTCCCTTGCCCTTCTCAGGCTGCTGTGGATGTCAGTGACAATTATAGCAACCTTGACTCCATAAGGAATGTGACAACTTGAATCTTAGCAGTGAGTCATTCCAGAGCACAAATTCGTACCCTAGGGCCTGAGCTGATGACTAAATTGTGGAAGCATTGAGAACCCATCTAAGGAGACTTGTTCACGAGGCAGGAAAGGACTTCATAACAATGAGTAAAATTTCTCAGGTGTCATTTTGATTGTTTGACTGTGTGTTTGTCCTAAGGACCAAACCTGGGACTGGACTAATCTATTTACTTTATCACTCAGTCCAACCCTCTAGTCCTCTGGTAACCTTTTTGAAGACTATTCTTCTCAAACAGCAAATGGCCTGCCCTCCATATGAGAACTAACTGGATCTTTGAAACTCCATAACTTACCACATTCATGAAGACTCAGGGATGGTTTGTCGTATACTCTGGGATCAAACTCTCCAGAAAATTAAGACTGTCCAAACTGACGGTGTATACCTAGTCTTGCTGTATCTTGCTATGCCATGTTCGGTTGATATCCCTTGGGAGGTCTGCTCTTTTCTGAAGGAAAACAGAGGAGGGGTGGATCTGGGGCAGACGGAATGGGGGGGGGCTGCGAAGAGTGGAGGGAGGGAAAACTGTGGTTGGGATGTGTTCTCCAGACTGATCCTTAGATCATACTTTGCTGTTAGGCTGTCTGCCAACTTTGATTAAATTCAGGAACTCGGTAGGAGTGACACTTTGCATTCTAGGCTCAGACATCCCCAGACTACAGGAATATCACGTAATGGAGATAGAGAAGACAATGTAGATTTCTTAACTTTTTTCATAAAGACTGTGGGGTTAAGGCCAGGCATGCAGTGGTTCCTATGTGATTCAGGCCTTTAAGAACACTACGGGAAAAGGGCTGTGGCATGTGGGTAATGGCCAACCTACAAGAATTGCTAAAAATTACCCATGGAACTGTATGTAATATTGAGGAAATAAGAGAGAAATGGGAGTGGTTGGCCAAACAATGGTGATTTAGATCTCATGAAATTCCATTGTAACATATTAGCTTAAATTTTGTATTGGTAAATATTTTTCATGTCCATAACTGCTGTGACTCTACAATCACAACTTGGACCCAAGAAATCCACTTGAACGCAAAAAGAAATTCTAAAGGAACATAAATTTATGGAAGATGGGCTTGGGGAAAAAAACTAGGAAGAAGTTTCATAAATGGAATTTTCTTTTTGTTCAGACACAAACCAAAATTTTTAATGTCCAGTATAGAAAGACAATTCCTGATAAAAGCTTTTAGTGTTTCATCTGACGGTTGAGCCCATTGGATGTGGACCTTAAGTTTAAGCTTCATTTCTACAGTAAATATGCACTAATCATTTTGAAGTTGATTGAGACATTTTAAGAAAACTGTAGCTAAAGCAGCATAAACTATCTTCTGTAGCACATTTACCACTGTGGTTTCTTTACTTTTCTTTTAGATTTATTTATTTATTATGTATACAGTATTCTCAGTATTCTGTCTGCATGTATGCCTGCAGGCCAGAAGAGGGCACCACATCTCATTACAGATGGTTGTGAACCACCATGCGGTTGCTGGGAATTGAACTCAGGACCTTTGGAAGAGCAGGCAATCTCTTAACCGCTGAGCCATCTCTCCAGCCCCACTGTGGTTTCTTTATATCAAAGATGTATACGATTGTGGCATAGTTGTGTCCCTGTCATTTGACCATGGCAGGCTCGTCTAGAAAAAGTTGCTTGATTTCGGACAATATGATGGTTAATCTTGACGTCAACTTGATGGATTTAGAGTAAGCTCCGTCCATCTGCGGGAGACTTTCTAGATTAGGTTAACTGAGATGAGGAGACCCATCCTAACGTGGGCAGCACCATGGGCTGGTGTGACTCCAAAGGAGAAAAAGAACTGAGTAAGAACAGTCTGGATTCTCTGCCTCATGACTGTGTGTGGGTACAATGGGACCAGCCGCCCCATTGTACAATGGGTACAATGGGATCAAGCTTCTGGTGATCTTATGGTCTGATCCCCCAAACTGTGAACCCAAATAAACTCTTCCTTCCTCACATTGCTTTGGTTGGGCATTGTGTTTTGGTCAGGACACATGAAAAATAATGAACACAGACAGCGACCTTCAATCATGACCGTGATAGCAAGAGGACCTGTTGAGTGGCTGACCCTTAAGAACAGGAGGCACTATCTCAGGACCCCATTAGGTTAGGGCCCTTTAAGGCTGGCGGAGCAATCCCTTCCTACTCAGAATTTGGTTGAGCTCTTTGTACCTCAGCATGCTCCTGTTGATTCTGGGTTCACTCCAGAGAACAAGAATTCTCTACTGATCTGCTGTGAGTTCCGGCTTGAGACTTTGAAAGACTTAGCCCATTGTATATTTGAAGTAGGATTTTCCTTAATGGAAAAAAAAAATCTTTCTCTATTATTTCAGTTCACTTGACAAGGAGATAATTCATAAATTCAAAGTGATATTCTGAACTGACTGCTTAAACTGGCTGAGCTGGATCATCTTTTGCCTCTTTCCCTCAAATACACATATTTGAAAATCTAAAATAAAAATATGCCAGTGCAGTGTGAGGATAATTCATTCCTGGACTCCAAAATTCTTCCTTCTATATAACCCCCACATCTCTATAACTAGTCTTTTTGACGCTGTCTTTGGTTTTTGATGCTTCAACACTCCTTGTAGAATAAGATTGTAGCCTACCATGCCGTGCTTTCCTGGGGGGCAAGCCTGGGTCTTTACCTAAGAAATGAAAATTAGTGTGCCGTTATTTTGGTTCCGATGAATGTGTAAGTGTAAAAGGCCCTATTCCATCTGGCTACCTTCACAGGGGACCAAGAGAAGACAGGGTTGTTGACGGCCAGACCACTTCATTTCTATCGAGACTAAAATAGGAGTAAAGGGCAGATCTAGATTGCCAGGAAACAGAAGCCAGGCAAATGGGTCCTAATATGGCAAGAACAACTGGATGGCCAACACACTCTGCTCTAAATGGCACAAGGGCTTCTTGGTGGCTTTCTGATCTACAGCCACCATGGCCACTGCAAAAACCTCACAGTCTCCATGACTGTGACAATGCTAATTCATACTTGGTCTCTGGCTTCCGGTGAAACAAAACTCTTTCATGACATAATGCAGAGATCTGATTTGGAGACCTTTCTTCTCAGCCTGCCCACAGGCATGACTCACCACTTCCTCTCCAAATCTAGGGGGATGCTAAACATGACTTTCATGTGGGATGCCCAGTTGGTGAGGTCCGAGTTAGGGACTATGGACACCTTGAGCCATCTGCTTGCCACCAGTCCTCAGAGCATCTTTCAGATCCTGAGAGGTCATGCTGTAACCTGAGATTCTGTTTCACCACTTTAACCTCCGTGTTAAGAAGCTAACAATTTTTGCACGGAAGTCGCTGGAGGGAAAGAGAACAGTTTCTTCATCTGTGTCAAAACTCAAGCAAATCTACTTGCAGCTTCTTGGTCTGGCATGATTGTCCTTCAGATATGTGTTCTCCAAGTGATATCTCCATGTATAGACAGAAAAAGAATAAAACAAAAAGCTGTTCTGACTTTGTTTCATGATTTGTATTCTCAAATGAAGCAAACCCGTCTTGCCTCATCCCCTTTGAGTAGCACTAGTAATGTCTGGGGCGCCTGTGCCGGAGACCATTGTACTCTGCATTGTATCAAGTGTTCAGAATCAACTCAGAACATGTGATAGTCAAATTTAGAGGGGGACTTGACTAAGTGATGCCCAGATGGCTGGTAAAACCTTTTGAGTATGCCTGTGAGGGTGTTTCCAGACGAGATCAGCATTTGATTTAGGAGTCTGAGAGAAGAAGATCTGCCCTCACCGATGTGAGTGGGAACCGTCCCATCTGTTCAGAGGCCGAATATAGCAAAGGAGAAGTGTGGAGTCACTCTTTCTCTGTTTCTCTGGGAGCATCTGTCTTCTGCCCTAGGATGTCACTTCTGGTTCTTAGGCCTTCAGACTCATATTTATACCACTGGCTTTTCTGAGCACCCATCTTGCATCCAGCAGACCATGAAATTTCCTAGTTTCCATAAGGCATCTTCTGTAAGTGTGTGTGCGTGTGCGCATGTATTCTGTTTCTCCATAAAACCTTTACTAACACATATGCATGTATCAAAAAAGCTGTTCAGAGACACGGTAAACAGCTTATCTTTTATGCATTTTGCCTTTAGTATTGTTGCTGCTAAACTCAGTAAACCTCTATTTCCTCAGAAATTAAGAAGTCCACTTTAAAATAGCACCATGACCAAAGTTTCCTATTTATTTACAAGTTCATTTAAAAACAAATATAAAAGAATATTTCCTTTTCCTAGTTCAAATCAAGAAATATGTTTTGATTACAAATGATAAGTAGATTTATCTGTGATCACTTCCAGGAGACAGCATCTCCACTTGTGAGGAGGGTGGGGAGATAGAGAAAAGGGGAAGGAAAGAATACAGATATCTTGCCAAGAAAGAATTTGCTTGTCCCTGATTGTAAGTATATCTCCCCTTCCTTGGATGCCAGAGAATTTTCCTATCATATCAAAATGTTTTCTGCAAGTATCAATGGGGTTTTGAGCTTTAAGATTAAGGCATTTTATACACACGGATAATGTGAAGATACCGTAAAGACTGACAATGATGCCCTTGTATATTTATAAACACATGAAATCATAGTACATGAGAGACCATAGTCTGTTTACTCTCTTTAGAAAACAGCAACAAAACAGCGACTGTCCATTCTTTCAAGAAGCAACTGCTTGCAATGATCCAGAGCACAGTGGTCATCTCACGCGCTTTCAGGCCTCCAGCGTCACATGAGCTTTTAGTATTTTCAGGTTGCTCTCTGAAGGCTGACGGAGTATTATTTTGAGTTTGTTCACATGGTAGATTTACTTGCAGCTACACAACCCAGGTGTGAACATAGACACATCTCTTTTTTGGTCTAAAGACGTACGCGGACATGCGAATGTATCTGTCTGGGGTCACTTTCGTGGTGTACTGGCGTTTATAAAGTGCAGCTCAGCACAGAGCAGAGCAAACATGAGCACTGTACGCAGAGAGCGCCAGGCTCCATTAACCACCTGAAATCCCTGGAGGGAAATGCCATTTCATTAGGAGGCCTCTTGGCTGCTAATCAAGAGCTTTCCATTTCCTTAAGCATATTGATTTGGGAACAACTTTACTTCTCTGAAAAACAAACAGTTCAAGAGGCACTTTCTGACGACACACCTAGAGAACCTGTTTTTCTTAGGTAAATAGAAACATGGTAAAGTTGCCTAGGAGTCAGGCAGAATAAAAGCCTGGCATCTTTTCTCTGATGAGATGTTACTGACCAGACCGAATCCTTTACCCGTCTTGATGGCCATCAAAGCCGTCCATTGTCCGTGAGCATCCTATTTGTGAGACCCTTGCAGCAGTGATGTATATGCAGAATAATACCAGGCCAGCATTAACATTAAGATTCCATTTTGACTTAGACTTTTGCAGTAAACTATAGTAGACATCAAAAGACAGCCAGGTGCTACTTTGGGTCACTTGGTTTGAAGAATGAACCACCCTGCATTTTAATGTGGATTTGTAATTCCAGGCACAGAGTCAATACTTAGCAAGTGTAAGTGAGATATGAAACTCAGTGTGCAACCCTGCAATGTCTGTTCAAACTTAACTCTCCCTGAAAAAGTGCAAAGTTAAATAAACACTAGGATACAAACCAATGCGTGTCTCCCGTTCCCTTCTGTGACTCTTTCCATCTGAAGTCCATTTCAAATCAACTTTTAAAAAATTATTTTCAAATAATTAAAATAAAAATGTATTTAAAATGTTTATCATTCATGCACACATGTATGTGTATGTTCGTGTGCATGCATGTACACAGGCGTGTGCAGGCTTAAAAGAGGGTGCCTGATGCGGCAGAGCCGGAGTTACAAGTGGCTGTGAGCTGTCAGCTGTGGGACCGGAACCTGAAGCAGGAGCAACAATGCTCTTAACGGCTGAGCCGTGTCTCTCCCACTTAAACCGTAGTTCTTGGCTGGGATGCTCTTCGTGTAGAATAAAAAGAAGTGTCCTGCACTACAAAGATTTTAGGGTTCGCTCTCTCCCACATGGCCACTTGACATGGCCGTGTTCCTCTGTCCATTGATTCCCAATAACATCATCTGAAAATTATCTACAGGTCATGCTAACTAGCCTGTGAGTTTTCACTTCTTCCTTGCAGGTAAAGCCTCATCACACTATCAGAAATTGTGACAAAGTAGAGCATAAGATCTTGTGTTTATGTCCTGCTGTTGCTGGTTGGCTTGTGGAATCTGCACAATAGCAGTGTCTTGTTCCTTCCTCCAGACTCTACGTTGTCATCCTGCTCATATCTTGCTTAAACACCAAATGTTTTCTACTGTTGGGGACCCTCTAGCCACTGTTGTCCCACCCTGCAACCCAGCACTGAAAGTTAAAATACTCTTGTTGATGTACACGTTCCCATTCCCCCCCCTTCCCCCTTTATGTGTTGGGAATAAAGATGCCATGGTAAAATAAAGTACATCATGGTTTTCCATTTCCTTTCCTCTGGATCCATAAACTGCCTTTTAGCCAGGGTCAGCATGAAAACTGGTGGGCCATAGGCAAGCAGTTCATTGTGCTCCGCTAAGGAAGACTCAATAGCCAGGCGCTGGTGGTGCACACCTTTAATCCCAGCACTAGGGAGGCAGAGGTGGGTGGAGCTCTGTGAGTTCGAGGCCAGCCTGGTCTAGAAGAGCTAGTTCCAGGACAGGCTCCAAAGCTACAGAGAGACCCTGTCTCGAAAAACCAAAAAAAAAAAAAAAAGGAAGACTCAATAAATAAAAGAACTGTAAAGAAGCCCACGCCACTAGGATGAATGAGAAGAAAATACACCATAAACAGAAAGGTGAACAAATTCTAACCTAACGAGTTAATTAGCTTCATATGACAATTAGAGAAATATTTAAAGTTTATGACAAGAGAAAGCAATAGTTTTCATTTTCTTTTCTTGTGACATATTCATCTACTTCTTACATAAAAGCAAAACAAGGCTGAAGGCTTCAAGAGGGGTCTACATATTTGAAACCCTGTCTAGTGATACTTGGGAGTAATTATCAGTTTTGGAAATGTTAATTATTTTCTATTCATTGAGATGAGTCTATTTATATGTTCTAATGAATTTTGGTGAACTTAAAAGACTAATGGGAATAAACATAAGAAAATAGGAGAGTAAAATGCAATTAAAACAATAAATCAATTTATCTTTTATTGTCTGCAAGGAGGTTGCTTCTAGGACTATAAAAAATACAGTACTGGCTGTAATAGGAATTCTTTACTCAGAAACACTGATAAAACAGGATAAAATAGTGAATGGACTTCAGTTTCTTGCTATTCCAAAGGGTGAGATGTAAGCACCTCTGTGGACATTTTTCCACAAAGAAATAAAATTCAGACATTTGCACAAAGCCTTCTAAGGCTTTGTTCAATGTTCCATCCCTCTTTAATCTCTCTCCCTTTCCTGCACATTCTGTCTATCCTAAACAGGCCACTCTCCCAAAACTCTAGATTTTTTTGACTATTTCCACCTTAATGAATTGTCCTTCCTTCCCAGGAAATCCTGGTTTTTCCTTTGTGGGGTGACTGTATGGCCACCTCCCTCTGAAAGCATCTCCAGGTTGACTGGTTTTATGGCTCAACTGTTCACATCTTATTTGCTGTATGTACCTGTATTCTAGATGTCGCTTTACCTCTCAATCTTCTCTAATAGATAGACTAGGCTTCCTAAGGCTGCCATGCATTTCTAAGTCCCTGTTGGGTTGCTAGTACCCGGAACATAATGGGTAACCCATAAAGGATGGGGAGTAAACAGAACAAAGAAGCAAGAAGAAATGTGGCTACTCAACAAAACCCATGTGCTGGGGGCTGTTATTTTCAAGAACAGGTGCGCAAAGATAATGAGTCAGTAGAGAAGCAAATATCGTTAGTTATGCAGACAGATGAGAAGTAGGGAAATGGGACATTGAGTCAGTAAAATTTTAACCACATGCTATGGCGCCTTTCATATATAAATCTTTTCTCCCCCTTTGGAGGTTGCTTGAAGGTACTCCTTAAATAAAAGGTCAATGGTGATTTTATAAGCACTTACAGATATTCTGGAAAACTTTCCACCAAATATGAAATAGGATCACGCAGCAAAACAATGAGAGACAGGGCCCATAGGTATGGGTCTGTACTGTCGTGGCTAAAGGCCAGAGAGTTCGAACTTACTTCTGTTCCTTCAAGGTTATTGCCGACCGTTCAAGTAACTAATAGGTCAGAGAGTTCTGTTCTCTCAAGGTTATTGCCAACAGGTGTGGCTAATATCCAGACCTGGTATTTCAGGTATTAAGAAGTAGATCTGTTTCTCCCTTGAGCAAAAGTCTAAGAATCCAACTAGGTTCCTACTCCCTTAGGGACATAACTATGGATTCCACCCAGGGAGTGGTTTGCCTACAGAATGTTTTGGTCTAGGGTGTGGGCGTTACTTATCTTGTTCTGGCAGCAGACAAGAATGTAGTCAGTAACCCTTCAACTGGTCTGTTCATTCCTTGTATCATGTGAATGCAGTTTTTTTTTTCTCTTACCTTTTGGGGTCCGGGTATTTAAGCAAATGGAAATTAAACATGGGCGACTTTTGGCATTTACTGAATGTCCTTCCCAATACTATCCTGTTTCTGTTCTTGTTTCTCCTATATCTATGTTCCTTTTGCCTAATAATTCTAACCCTCAAGCTCCTACCCTGGAACATGCAAAGCCACCAGTGCTAGGAGCTGGGCAGAAGTCACCCTGAAAAGGTGGCTATGATAAATGAGCAGATGAAGAACAAGAAGAGGAAGAATATTGGCTCATGAACAAGGAAGTAGCTGCTAAATCTGTGAGATCCATACCAGGCTTTGGATGAGAGGCTTGGAGAGTGTGTTTCCTCTTGGGATTCCCAGAGCAAGATCAGGTAGTAAACAACCTAGCTACCGTTATCTGCAGCTAATGAGGAAGTCGGAGCACGTAGAGTGTGCCGGGAGGGAAACAGAGGCTGGGGAATGACTGTAACAGCGTACCTGCTTAGATGCAGCCTTCGAAATGGATAGCATTTAATGCCAACACCTCACCAAGTGGAGGAGCCGTGAGAACAAATGGGAGAAGAATCTTTGGGGCAGGTGGGATGTGTCAGAGTCCCTGAGATCAGAGGGAGTTCAGAGTGTCCGAGAGATCCACAAAGAGGCCACTATGGGCGGGACATAGAACAGAAGCCATTCCCATAATGAGCGTGCAGAGACAGAGCAAAGGCAGCCAGGCAGTGCTTCAGAGGTCAAACACTGGAATCTGGATTTCCTTCTTGGAGTGAAAACAGATTTATACTTGATATGTAACACTTTGCCTGCTATGTGGCAGAGGCTTGATAATAGGACCGTAATTTGAAGCAGGACAGTGAGGATAGTAGCTTGAAAGAGGGATGGCGGTTGCATGAGTCAGATCCTGGCAGCGGCAATGAGAAAATTGAAATTATAGTGATTATTTGACTAGAGGGCATGGACAAGAACACAATTTCCATACACATAAAAATTGAGGAGAAAGTTGTGAGTACAAAAGGAATAGGGATAGATAAATTTTCGGGCAATTGCAACACGGAGGTGAGTGGGAATCGGGCAGTGATTACACATGAGGGCAGAAGAGGCCACGCTGTACAAAGTCAGGTTCACAGAGCCTTCCTCATAAGCTACGCTAAGTGGCCGTTGTGGTTACGTGCACAAAAGTGACTCTGTGACTTTGCATATCTTTCGCTAAAATGCAAAGAATTTGCTGAAAGGTCACGGGTGGGGCCTCTGCTCACCAGGACAGGCAGCAGAGCTTCCCAAGGGGTCTCCTGTGTGAACAGGAAGGGCAACCAAATCCTCACACGACGACGGCAGTAGCAGAACATTTGTGAACAGGCCTCTGTCCCGTAGTAAATCCTTAGTACGTGCATATGGTTTATTACAACCTTTGGGATGGTTTCCCTCGTATTTCAGCCATGATGTGCAAGAAACACTTATTTCTCAAAAGATTTTGCCCTGTCATGGATCTTTTTCACCCTGGGAAGGTCTGGGGAAGCTGTTTCTTCTTCTTCCTGCCCTTCACCCTCAGGTCCTGCTCTTGTTTCCCCTGCCAGTACACGGTGGTTAAAAAAATATGCAAAGTTAAATCCATGATGTCACGTTTATGCATATAGCCTCAAATACAGCAGGCAAGCAGTGGGCTGAGACAGAGTGGAAAAAAGCTCTCCGTGGATTAATGTATGTTATTCTGGTGCAGTCTGTGAATAGAATAAGTGACTAATTCTTCCATATGACATTGGCGTTTACACATTAGAAGCATTACATGTTTTTAGAAAGAGCAGCAGGCGAAACTAGGAATGATGAGATATTCCCCTCTCATTATACTGTGTATAATCTGAATAACAATAAACCTTGATGGAGAGCATCTATACTTGCCAGCAATTGCTCCACTTGCCAGTAATCTGCCCAATAGAGAGGTTGGAAAACGAGATAAAAATAGTGTACAATCCTACAAGGTCATGGGAATTAAGTGGGGGAGAGTGATAAGAACATAGACAATTGCAATAAGATGCAAAGTCTTAATTATTCACATTTCATGATGGGATCCTTATCTGTAGCTACCATACTAGCAGCGAGCAATTCATGTGTAGAAGTCCACACGCAACTGTGCTACTTTCTTTTCCATTCGGATACCATTTTTACAGGTTAGTTTCATAAATACTAGTGTGGTCAAATAAGATTAGAATCCCGTTTTCAGGCTTCTTATCAGACCAGGGCACAATCAGGGCACGAAACTCAGTTATCATTCTAGTTTAGAGAGAGTTGAACCCTCAACTAATTTAAATGCCCCCTTTGGTAGATTTTAGTCACAATTCAACCCAGAAAATGCAGCTGGGGTGTGTACCTAAGAGACGCATGCTGCCTTTGAGAGGAAAAGGTCAGCTGTTAATCTTCACATCTATTAGCCGACCAAACATTATTGTGAGTTAAACGTTAGGGCTTCTTCAGCACAGGCTTTTGAATCTACCTATCTTTGTGTGATTGTTCCGTTTAACCAGGCTGCATTCAACAAAATGTAGTTCAGCCAGCTGTGGCATGAGCTTGAAGAGAAGATGAAGGTTTCTTCTACAGGAGCACAGATTACCCCAGACAAAGCCCTGGGCCATGAGCTGGACACATTTTTCACCCTCTTCATTTTTTGCTCCGCAAGATAAGGTGAGGTATGCAATGGGCGACGCCGGTGGGATAGTTAATTTTAACCCCCATATCAATAAGCAGAGGCCTTTTCAAGTTATAAAAAGTGTGCCATTCTTGTTATCAACTGGAGAGAATGAGGTCATTGTTCTCATAACCCAACCGTAAAAATCTGGCATGTACCAGATGGACGGATGAAAGAACACCTTGGGCTGGAAAAGAATCTCATGCACCCAATGAGATACTTTTTAAAGTGAGCAAGATCACATTGAATGCTGACTTTTCTCTACAACTCAGCATTTAAATTCAAAGGAAGAGATTTCACGCAGTATCTCAGGAACACAGTTTGATAGCTGCTTAGCAGTACTTTCCTTGACATGTGCCTTCTACACAGCATATAACTTAGGACAGACATCTATCTAATTTTGATTATTACCACATTTCAAGATTATCACCCCACCCCTGAATTGGCTCTATCAGTAAAGTCTTAAGGGCTTGGAAATCAGGCATGCACATATAAATTAAGGATTTACTGAATGAAAATAACTTGATACGAGTAAACTAAATATCCTATAGGAAGAGGCTGTTAGCCAATGAGAATGGGAGGAAAAGATTCCTAGGAGCTGATATTGCTTGGGGGTAGAGAAGTTGTTCGCCTTGCTCTGCCCAGCCTGCCTAACATTCTCCCTGCCTCCTCAAATAGAAGGTTGGGTTAGATATTACCTGAGGGATCTTTGGGTTCTGCACTGCTCTGTCTTTGATGTGGTTGCCAAGATGGAATAATTTAGAATTCCTTTTATTTTTCAAAGAGAATATCTCACATAAGTTTAACTTTCAACCCTGAACTCATGTGACTGAAACTCAAGGGAGGTAGTGACGATCATAACTCAGGGGCCGTTTCTTCTGCAGGGAGACAAGAAAGGGTGGAACTCCCACTGGAGTTCCGGGTTCCTTCTGCTGCCAATCATCCTTTCACTCTGTCCCAGTACCCCGCCTCTCACCAAAACCTCAAGTAAATTCCACCACAGTGAAATTTATCTTGGTTTATGCATTGAAACGTCATATACAAACCCTGGATCAAAAATCACCAGATTTACTCTCTTGGGTTTTACTCTCTCTCTCCAAATCCAGTAAAGACAACAACATTAATCAACAAAAATAAAGAAAACCCTTGGAGGGGTAGATACCTAATGCTATCTACACTACAGTCTGATAGTGCAGAAGATATTTAAAGTGCATTCTTACCCCAGGCCTTAACCTACCTAGACATCTTCCATATTCCAGCTTAGCTTTAAAGACTTTCCGTTTATGTCATGGAGTCAAGAATCTCTCTTTCCAAAGTGACCTTCGGTTCCAGTTTCCAAGAACCCCAGTTAAATGTAGCACCAAAAAGGTTTTAAATTTTGCTCCAATTCTTTTGTCAGATACTGTATTATGAAAATGCCAGTTCATTCTTTTTCTTTGTTTTCATTGTTGGGGGGCGGTGGTGGTGGTATTGAGGTGGGGGTCAACCCCAGCCCTTGTACATTACTGAGCTAAATCCCCAGCCTTTCCAGCTCTTTGTTAACTGACATAACTTCTCATGTCTTTGATGCTGTGATTCTTTTCCAGGGACGACACAGGTTTGCCTCTAAGGCACAAACTGTCCAGAGTCTGGTTTCAAGTGACATGACCTAAGCGGGCTCTTAGCCATGCGCATGCTTGAACTCTAACCCAGGAAATGCTTGTCATGGTTTCTACAAATGGCCACGGGAAATTCCAGAAGGCCTAGAAAGCCTCAACTACGTAGTCATATTTGAGGGAGGTTTTGATGGTTCTCTCTACACACCCCATAACCCCATTTTGTAATCACTGAACTGGTTTCTGGAGTTCAGAGATGTGCAGTACCATCCTATTAGCACTGTGAGATATTGGGAGTGGCTGGAGGAAGACGATGTCGGGTGAGTAACGAACTGGACACTAAAGAGGCCAGTGTCCCCCAGATTGCAGCAAACAAACCACATTCATGTTTGTTGCAAAGCCAACAAGGAGAACTTTTCCAAAATTGGATTTCGTTTCACTTCTAACTCAATTACTTGAAAGTTACTAATTGCTCGAAACAAACTTAATTAAAATAAATTACTTTGCCTCAGCAATGGGTTTTGCTTCAACAGAACTGCCCATTGATGAAAAACAATTAGACATTTATACACAGATGCCACACTTATACAGTTTGACTTTGAGCCCATGCAAGGCCACTGTTTTCCTTCTTTCTTGTCTTAGCATGCATACTAGAGGAGGAAACAGATTCAATTAGCTTCTATGGTTGCTCTGTTTCAATTCTCTTTAGAGCATTTCATTTAAATCAATTGAAAACATTATTTGTGGTAGAAAGAGTCAATTTCGTTCTCCGGTTCTCCCTTTTCTTTCATCTTGAAACTCTCAGTTCTCAACTGTGTAATTCATTATATTTGCTGACAGACGTATTTGCTTCCCATCTTGCTAGTCAGCTAGAAATCGCCACATGAGATGCAGATTCTCGCTACCTAAGAATTTGATTAGGATGAGTACCACATTTTGGCTAAATTTGATGAATACTGATTTGTTAATCTGCATGGCTGCACTCAGGAACGGCTTACTGAAAGAGGTGCCATGATGGAGACAATGGGAGCAGGACTCTGGGGCTTGCGATGATACCATTGGCAGCTCTCACGAGCGGTCCCATTCAGGTGTTCGGTGTGCATTAGAACAAGGCAGATCTGTTTGCAAGATAAAAGTCATCTTTGACTAATCTAAACTCTAGCTTATGTTAAGATGACCCAACTCTTCTGATAAGAAACACAGAGCTGAAAATGCAGCAGGGGCGTAAGGGTCATTAGATCATTACTGCAGGACTTCTGCATGACCTTCATTTCCTCTATAAACAACACAGTAGGCAAATGTCTGTCCAAGATACTAGGTGGGCAAAAACATTCATATCTCTCTCCCGTTTGTCAATTTAAGATTGACTCAAACCCTTGGGCTATGTAGCCTTAAGTTATAGTTTTGCTTCACTGGGAATATCTCTGTTTTGTAAGTGCTCTTGTATGTTTCTAGGCCCAGAAGTTCTGAAGGAAATCCAGTCACTAGCACAAATACAATCCCCTACTAATCATCTCTATGCTACCTTCAGCTGTAGGGACTCCTGTTGCTACAGTGAGGTCTGGAAGTCTCCAATGGGGCTGGAGTATTTTATATATTGAGGGAACACCTCTGTAGGTGATTGTATACAGCTAACTCTCAGAAGTCGTGCCAACTCTACAAACTACTCACTGGATACATGTGTGTGCCTGCCACCTCCTCTATGTCTTATTTGTTAGGAGACCACCCTCTTAACACCTCCAAAGGTCAAGTCCTTCCTTCCTCTCTTTTAGAACACCTACTTAATCGTAATTCATTTTAGCCTCTTGCTGTAGTTCTGGAATAGATCTGGAATGGCTCCAGTGTTGAATTTTCCATGTGTTGAAATCTTGTTTCATAGAGTAAATTATTGGGATATAGTTGAATCTTTATGAGGTGGAGCTTAGTGGGAGGCAGATAACTCACTAGGGCTGTGCCCTTAAAGGGATATTGGGATCCTGGTTCTTCCTCTTTCTCTCTTTGCTTCCCTGTTGCCAAGAGGTGAGAAGCTTACTCAACCACACACTCCTGCCATGGTATATTTCCTCACTACAGGTCCTAAACAATGCAATCAATTAACCATGCACTGACAGCCCTAAACCTTCAAGCTAAATTAAACTTTTTTCTTATACTTTGATTATCCAAGAATTTTTAGTAGTAATAGAAAACTAACACATACTCCTATAAAAGACAGAAAGTATTTCCTACTTCTAACAGAAAATAAAAACAGTTACAATAGTAAAGTAAATATTAAAAGTTTCTACTTCTTCAAGGCAATATTTACCCACTAGTATTTCAGGTAAGGAGTTAAGGGGCAGGGATGGAAAAAGAGAGACAATACAAAGTAACATTTAAGCAAAGTAAGTCATCACTATCAAATGTATTTTGTTTTAGTTTAAAACATTTGTGTGCATGTGTGACTGCGTGAATGTGTGTGTGTCTATATGTGTGACTGTGTGTGTGACTCTGTGTGTGAATGTGTGTATGTGAGTGTGTGTGTGAATGTGTGTGCGAGTTTGTGAGTGGGTGTGTGAATGTGTGTGTGTGAATGTGTGAGTGTGTATGTGAATGTGTGAGTGTTTGTGAGTGTGTGACTCCGTGTATGTGTGTTTGAGGAAGGGAGTATGTGTATATGTGTATCACAGAATGTGTTCATATCAGAGGACAGTGTGCAGGAATCATCCCTCTCCTTCTATCATGTGGGTTCTGAGGATCAAACCTTGGTCTTCAGGCTCAGCAGCAGGAGCCTTTATCTGTTGAATCATCTCACCAGTGCTACTATTAAATATCGTGATTGTTGGCCGAGTGTCATCTTCTTTGAACCTTCACTTATTGTAATTTTTTTTTATGCTGAACTGTCCTTAAAAAAAACCAGGTTAGTGAAACAGAGAAAAGCAGAAGATGATTAGCAAAACTCACTGGCCAGAAATTTGTAACCAAATTAGGAGTATGTTGCCCTGCATGGAGAGTACTATTTCTGCATTTGCGTAGAAACCCCTTGTCATGGACAGCGCTAGGACAATTTCAGATATACACATGATGTTCACTCAAGATAGATAGCACATGGTGTTCTGCTTTTGCTTGAATGTGGTTAAAAGCAAAACATGGCTGACTCTTCCACCTAGCTAACCAGAATGACAGAATCTTAATTCAAACTAGCAAATGACCCTGATGGAGTCTTTAATCTTCCTTTTGAAACTTCACAAGCCAGGCCTCCAATATTCTACACTTTTCTCTATATTTTTTATCTTCCAAGCTCCTAGATAATATTCCCACTGGGCTCTCAAAACTCAATAGCTTTTCTAGCCCAAAGTTCCAAAGCCTTTCCACAATCCTACCAAAAACATGATCAGGTCTGTCATAGCAATATCCACTCTGTTGGTACCAACTTGTCTTACGGTTTCTCTTGCTGTGATGAAACCCCATGACCAAAAAGCAAGTTGTGGAGGAAGGGGTTTATCTGCCTTACACTCCCACATTGTAGTCCACCATTGAAGGAAGCCAGAATGAGAACTCAAACAGGGCAGGAACCTGGAGGCAGAAGCTGATGCAGAGGCCCAGAGGAGAGCTGCTTATTGCCTTGTTCCTAATGGCTTGCTCAGCCTACTTTGTCCTGGAACTCAGGACCACCAGCCCAGGGGTGACACTACCCACCATAGGCTGGGCCCTCTTTCATTCATTACTAATTTCCTACAGGCTGGCCTAGAATCCTGTCTTATAGAGGCATTTTCTCAGTTGAGGTACCCTCCTTTCAGAAGACTCTACCTTGTGTCTAGTTGATCTAAAATTAACCAGTGCAATATTCCATTGGTAGAAGCAACCTGAACTCCTGCTTATGTAAACCAAGGTCTGATGCCCCTATTGTTTTGTTTTTCTACTGAAAATACCTCGTAGCAGATTAGAACTTCTCCAAAGGCCTACCGCATCACCCCCAACCTAGACTCCTATCCTGATGTTCTGCTGCCCTGGGTATCTGCCCTCATATTTGGCTCACACAGAAAGACTGCGGCATCCTCAGTGGTCACCTCCATGTTCCAGGCAAGAACATAGAGGAAACAGAAAGAAAAAAGATGAAGCACATGCCAACAGTATTGAAGGATGTTAATGTTTCATTGATCCTGTTCGGCTGCAGGAGATGCTAGGACATAGAGTATTTGCTTGGACATGATGTCCTGTCTAATGGAAATGTTCTTGTAGTAGAAGAAATGGCTGGGTATGGGGCAGATGTTTTGGGAGTGCTGGCCACAGTCACCAGGTAGGAATGAAGTCTCATGGACAAATCCGTGGGGATGGAAATTACCCAAGAAGTATTGGTGTTGGGTTGAGGGGCAAGGAAGGAAAAAAGAGAGACAATACAGACAAATTAACATTTAAATAAAGTACTTCATCACTATTAAATGTATTTTGTTTTAGTTTAAAACTTTTTTTTTTTTTTTGGTTTTTCGAGACAGGGTTTCTCTGTAGCTTTGGAGCCTGTCCTGGAACTAGCTCTTGTAGACCAGGCTGGTCTCGAACTTACAGCGGTCCTCCTGCCTCTGCCTCCCAAGTGCTGGAATTAAAGGCATTCACCACCACCACCCAGCTAGTTTAAAACATTTTAAAATATTTCTCAGCTACAAAATGAAGTTCCTTTTTTCTAGTTCTATGAGAATAAATGTACTGGAGAAAAATACAAAAGTATAACTATTAATTTTTTAAAATAAAAGACAACTATAAATTACATGCATCCTTCTTGGTTTATAAATAAGACTGAGAAAAACTAAAAGCTAAGAAACCTTTCTTAAATGTTTCCTGAGGGAATAAGAGATTTAATCAGATGTACCATAACTAGTATGCAATAATTATGATTTACCACTCTAATAATTGACACTGTTAGCAATCATTACATTTTCAAACTTTTCACCCATTGTTTAGTCTGAATGTCCACTTTTAGTTGTTTTTTGTTTGTTTGTTTTTGAGACTGAGTCTCCTGTAGCCTAAGCTTGCCTTGAACTCACTGTATAGCTGAAACTGGCTTTAACTCCTTCTGCCTCCACTTCCCCAGTGCTGGGATTCCAAGTTCAAACTACCATGTCTGATTTTTAACTGTCTTTTAAGCAATACACACACATGTTACTTAAATATATATATATGTATGTATATATATATATATTTGTGATTATATTGACCCCATGGTTATTGTATAGCTCCTATGTATTTCAAATGGACATCAAGGAGAAGCTAACTTCCTTGCACAGCAGAATTACCAGGTACATGAAATCTTCAGGAAACAGAAGATACCTACAGCCTTAGACAACACGGGCCTGCCCCACAGGAGTCTCACAGAAAATCGTGTGCCTTTGCACCCTGCCTATTTTCTATTCAGGACCCAGTATGGCCTTCTAAGTTTATCCCAACAAAAAACACTCCTTTGAAATAATTGGAAGCTGCAACCCCTTTTCAGTATTATGCTTCAAACTGTTTCTGATCTCCTACGAACTCTGGTCACAATGACTGTGCCCCTAATGAGACCGAACTGCCGGCCACATCAGAGGCTCTGCCTAGCAGGTTTCTGAGGTCTGTGTGGACTGAGGCTGCAGGGACCACGTAGGGAGAAAGTGCAATGTATGTGTCTCTTACTCTCTGCCTTCTGCAGCGAATTATTTTCTTCTGAGGAGCAAGATCCAGAGAGTGGCCCCAGTAGTGGCACACGCCTTTAATCCCAGCACTTGGAAGGCAGTGTGGACCTCTGTGAGTTCAAGGCCAGCCCTTGGGCTACAGAGCGAGTTCCAGGACTTCTAAGTTACACAGAGAAACCCTGTCTCAAAAGACCAAAATCCAAAAACCAAAAAATAAAAATTAAAAAAAAAATAAAAAATAAAGTCCCAGGAACTAGCAGATAGTACGGAGAGAAGCCCCATCCATTCCTGAGACGTTCTGAGCACGGGGCAAGCCTCCATGGCAAGCCTCCATGGCAAGCCTCCATGGCAAGCCTCCATGGCAGTTGAAGCAGTGGAGGTAGAGGAAAGGAAACAAAGCGACATTGATCATTCTCTTTCTAAATTTTCTCATTTGCACACTAGGAATAAGTAGTTCTTGGCTGCATTTTAGGGAGTCAGTGAAAATAATTTTCCAAAGTGAAAGTTTAGTGCAATTATCAAGAAAGCAATTAGTGGACAATCTTTGAATCAATAAAGCCATGCAGTTATTTTTCCTCCATGCTACTCTTGTCTGGATGTCCCCCTTCCCCCAATTCATATCTCAACATGGGGCCAATGTGATAGTGTTAAGACCCTCTAAGGGGTCACTGAGACACTAGGGCAGAGCGTCATGTGTAGAATTAGGGCCCTTACAAAAGACTGCATGACTGTAGTCAGGATGCCATGCTCTTGAGGCATGATTTGACTCATTTTGATACATACCTCCTGAAGCAGGCTTTCTGGATCTAATTTTATATTTCTTTGTGCATACCATCTTAGTCAGTATTATCTGTCTGTGCTGACCTGGTGCGTAGATGGATATAACCTCCTTCTCAGGCCTGTCCTTAATCACCAATGTTGCAGTGATCATCAAAGACAGCTGTGTGGAATTTCCTTTTACAAAGCACTGAAGTTGGAGAAAGTTTAGGTTTAGGTATTTTATGTTTAAAAAACCAAAAGGGCAACAGATATCAAAGTAGCACTTCCGCTTGGCCTTGGCTTGGCTTCGTTTTCACAATCTGAAGGTACCTTTGAGCAGAATGTCTGGTTTCACTTTTCTCAGGGGATACATGGAAAAGAGGAGGTAGCTAAGCCATTGGCTCTTTCCACAGGCAACTGCTTCGAAGATGTGTAAGGTATAGCAAGTACAGGTAATTCAGGCATCTGGGACATGACTTACAACGTTGAACACCTGGGCTCTGCCTGTCATTTGAGGTAGGCCTCTGGGCTTCTATCTCCATTTCCCCTTATTCATGCAATGAGGGCAATAGCATCTTCTTCACAGAATTATGTTTGAGAATTTTATAAGCTATTCATAAAACGTCTTTGTGTATAGCAAGCACCAAATACCAATAAATGATCAAGGATGGTGACAATGAAGGGGTGGCTACCGTCATCAGTGAAAGCATCCCCTAACTTTCCTTGATGCTACATAATAGAAGACCAAAACAAAACAAAACTTTAAGAAATTGATCTTGGGTCAGCAAGATGGCTTCACAGGTAAAGGAATTTTTAGTCAAAGATAATGACCTGAATTTGATCCCTGGGACCCACAAAGTGGAAGGAAGGGACTAACTTCTGCAAGTTCTACCTTTCCTGACCTCCACAGGCATGCTGTGACACTTGTATACACACACACACACACACACACACACACACACACACACACACACACACACACACACACACACACGACGTGCATGCACATAGACACATACACATACTAAATCAATGAAGTAAAAGAAATTGGTCTTCTTTTACTCTACTTTGTTTATGATCAGGACTCACTCAAGATTATTTAAGTGGTCAGCTTAGGAAGAGAAAAAGCAGAAGAAATATGCAGGAAAGGGAACACAGAGACCTTGCTTCATCTTTGTTCAAGTGTTTCCATATCGGCCTTTAATGTGGGAGCCACAGACCTCTCTCTTATGTTGGGAAGTGCTAGGAAAGGAGAGAAAGCTCTCTCTATTTCATAATTCCTCTTGTTCTAGTAGCTGATAGGGCTAGTTATACTATCAACACCTATGGTTATCTGTAGTGTTGGGCTCTATTGTGATAAGAACGGCAGTAGGCTTAATGGTCAGTCAGTGCAAGGAAGACTGGACATATCTGCTTCCATTCACTAATGAATGTCCAAGTCCTTAGCATATAGGCTGACAAAGTGAGGACACATAGCAACTATTGGTTGAAAGAGTAAATAAATACTAGTGCAAAATGAATTATATGTGTGTAAATAAATAATCCATATATATATTATTTATAATCTTTTTATGTATGCATGTATATATAACCCTCTATTTATGCATGTATATGTAACTCACCTATGTATGTATAAGTCATCTATGTATGTATATATAATCTATATATGTATAATCCATCTATGTATCAGTCTATGTATGTATATATAACTCATGTATGTGTGGATGCATATATGTATGTATAGCTTATCTATCTGTCTGTCTATCCATCTCTCTGTCTATCTGTATCTCTATCTTATATATTCATCCCAATCAGTTTACCCAGAGAAGGATTCACAGGGAACCTAGCCAGATACTCTTCTCTCATTATGAAACCCATCATTTTTTATGCCACAATGACCTTATTTATAAACTGATCTTAAATCTTCTGTGATAGATTGAATGAATTTCAGAAGCCTATATAGGTCTCTCACCTTATGTGAACCAGTGGTAATGGGAATATAGAAATCTATTCTTAGTGATATCTGCTTCTATTTTCAATTTTCCCTGAGTGGTAGCTGCCAATTCTACTTCACCCTTGAATTTCCATTTCAACAACATAAATTCATTAGCATATGAAATTTCTTAACACTAAATTTAAGCTGCTTGTAGGTGTGACAGCTTTAATTATGTTTCCAATTAGACGCCGAGCTCAGATTCAGAGAAAACAAATACATCTTTTCTGCAGCTAGATACTGATTATGAGGATTGCTCCATTAGATAATACTTATTATCTTTGCTTTTATATAAAAGTATCTGAGATAAAGACTAGACCATGAATCAAACCCTATACTCATTATTGACCCTGTATATTAATCTATACTATGAATTCCAAATCACTTGTTCCCTAAAACAAGGCATAAAAATAGACCGCTGTTCTAGTTCCAAGGCTGTTGCTGTGATAAAATATCCTTACAAAAAGCCACATAGGAGCAGCAGTTTTTATTGGCTTACAGTTGCAGGACATATTCTGTCACTCAGCAGAAGTCAGGACAGGCACTTCAAACTGCTAGTCACATCACATCCAGCCAAGAGAAGAGGTAAAGACACTCATGAATCCTTTTTGCTTGCTTATGCTCAGCTACCTTTCTTCATTATTATATAGTCTAGGATACCAAGCTCAGATTCTGCCCACAGTTGGCTGGGCCTTCCTACATCAATTAATAATCAAAATACCCCCCCATACCAACATGACTACAGGCCAACACAATGTAGGCTCTTCCCAGGTAATTCTGGATTGTGTCAAACTGACAGTTTAAACTAACTAGAACTAAATTCGACTAATATAAGTTTAGTAATATATTTCCCTTTTATTTTAGTTATGCAAAGCAGAGACATTTACTTTTATGTGATTTTTTTAACTTACAGTAAACTTTAAGTTAATTTTAAAAAGCATTTCAATGTTTGCTTTTAGATACTTATTGACATTGTCCTTGCATTGTCACCCTGGTTTGTGACTGTGGGAATGACATTTCTCCTAACAGAGGGACAAGGCCATTTAAAGACTATTTAGTCCAAAGTGAAAGAGCTGTGATTACTTTTTTGCATACTATAGAATATTGAACTTGGCACAATGCTGTATACACATGAATATTTATATTTTAAGAAGTCTGAATCTTGACATTTTTAATACTGATTATCTGGTTGGGTAGATTCAGCAGATTTGGTAATGGAAATGTGTAAGAGGGATTCAGAGAGAATGTGAAGTCATCACATGGGGGTCATCTGAAAAATCTAAGACCAAGAAACTCATGTTAAACTCTCTGTTCTATAAGATACTTGACTGTGAGGTTAAACATCCCCTAGTTAAAACAATTAATGATATCAAGGAGTCCAAAGAACCTGTTGTTCTACGTGTTGACTTCAGTTAAATAGAAGATTTTACATAACTTGAAAATAGTTCAAATGCATTTGTCACACAATGATAATTACGTGAATTGTTTGCATCTGTGATGTCTCACATATGCATCTTGTGTTGCTTTGCTTTTGAGACAGAGTCTGAAACTTCCAGCTTCCTAAAGCAAGGGTTGAGGACATTTGCCAGCATCCCAGGCATTAGCATGATTTAGTCATTACATAATATATACCATACTATATATATATATATATATGTATCCAAGTTTTACTTCTAGTTTAAAAATAAGCAAAATACAAAAACAAAACAAAACACATCTTCTGGAGACAGGTGTTTTAATTGTTCTTGTGGCCAGTTCCTTTCACTTTATAATTGAGCAAATATGTCTGTTTAATTGGCTGAAGTTAATAGGATGAGGATGACATTTTTTCTTTACCGTGATCATTTTGTAAACTATGTATACAATGTGTGACAATGCTGTAGATTGTCTACAATGTGGAGAAGACAAGTAGGACAGCCTTTCCATTCTCTTATGCCTGCCAGCCCTCCTGTCCCCTTAGAGGAAGGCTTTGCCTGAATCCTTCCTAGATTTGACCTGGCGTTTGCTTATACACAAAGCTGCACATATGCACACAGATACAGCTGTTGCCCTGGTGAAGCATAAACAGCATCCTAAGGTATGCGCCCTGTCTTTACTTGCTTTCTTTTGCATTTAGCCATTTAATAATATGACTTGTAAGACTTTTTAAACATTAAAATATGCATTTTTTAAAAAAAATATGCAATAAAGAATTGATATGCCTAATCTAGGTTCCTCCTCTCCCTTGGTGGGGGCCATTTGTTTTCTTTTCTGAATTTTTTTTGTACAAAACAACAACAACATTCTATATTTAATACCCTTCTCCATACAACTTTTGACTTTAGTGTAAAGTGCTTAGATGCAATAGAACCTTTTTTTCTGTTGAGCAGGTCATTTTTTAAAAAATTTTTAAAACAATCTTATTTTACATACCAATTCCAGTTTCCTTTCCCTCCCCTCTTCCCGCTCCCCCTACCTTCCCCTCACCCCACCCCTATTACTCTTCAGAGAGGGTAAGACTTCCCATGGGGAGTCAACAAAGTCTGTCCCATCACTTGAGGCAGCACCAAGGCACTCTACCCTATATCTAGGCTGAGCAAGGTATCACTCCTTAGGGAATGGACTCCAAAAAACCAGTTCATGCCCTAGAGATAAATACTGGTTCCACTGCTACTGGCCCCACAAACTGGTCAAGCCACACAACTGTCACCCACATTCAGAGGGTCTAGTCTGGTCATGTGGAGACTCCCAGCTGTCAGTCCATAGTCAGTGAGCTTGACCTACTTGCTCGGGTCAGCTGTTTCTGTGGGTTTTCCCTTCATGGTCTTGACCCCTTTGCTCATATTATCACTCCTCCTTTCTACTATTGTATTCCAGAAGTTGGGCCCAGTGCTTAGCTGTGGATCTCTGCATCTACTTCCATCAGCATAGAGGTTTCTCAGAAAATTGGGAATCAATCTACCTCAAGACCCAGCAATACCACTCTTGGGCATATACTCAAAGGATGCACATTCATACCTCAAGAATATTTGCTCAACTATGTTTATAGCAGCGTTGTAATAGGCAGAAACTGGAAGCAACCTAGATGCCTCTCAACAAAAGAATGGATGAAGAAAATGTGGTACATTTACACAATGGAGTACTACAGTGGTAAAAACAGTGACATCTTGAAATTTGCAGGCAAATGGATGGAACTAGAAAAAAGCATCCTGAGTAAGGTAACCCAGACACAAAAAGACAAACACAATATGTCCTCACTCATAAGTGGATATTAGACATATAGTAAAGGATAACCAGTCTACAGTCCATAACCCCAGAAAAGCCAGGAACCAAGGAGGACCCTAAGAGAGACATGCATGGATTCCCCCTGGGAAGGGAAAATAGACAAGATCTCCAAGAAAATTGGGAGTGTGGGGGGAGGGGAGAGGGTGGAAAGGGACTGAGGAGGAGAAAAGGGGAGAGAGTAGGAGAACATGAGAGATGGTTGAGTTGAAGAAAGGACAGAGAGGGAGAACAAGGAAAGAGATATCTTGATAGAGGGAGTAATTATGGGGTTAGCAAGAAACCTAACACTAGGGAAATTCCTAGGAATCCACAAGGATGACCCCAACTAAGAATCTAAGTAATAGTGGAGAGGGTACCTGAACTGTCCTTCCCCTGTAATCAGATTGATGACTATCTTTATTGTCATCATAGAATCTACATCCAGCAATAGAATCTTAAAAGAAATTTCAAGGTTAAGGCTTAAAATATTTATCTTTTCTAATAAAATTACCGCATCCATAAGAAGGTAGTTACTAATTTAGAGAATTAGCTGAGTCTAGATGAGGATGTACTTGGTGCACTTGATTGCTAAGAATCTTTAACCCTATAGTGGAAAGAAAGGACTAATTTGAATATTCAAAAAGAGACTGGCGCAATAGCTCAGTGCTTGCATAATGTTTAAAGTCTTGGCTTCAGTCTTCAGCACAGAGCCCCAAGACAACCCAAACACATGAACAAACAAAAAGCTGATGAAAATATATGAGAGGAAAGAGCAGAGAAAGAGAAGGCTGTAAAGAGATGCAAGGCATAATCTATTGAGTCTCTAAGGGGAAAAGGTGTCTTTAATCAGTTCTCGGCAGAGCTCTTGTCCCAGGGAGCCCTCTTCCTCTGCTCACATATCCCATGCCCCAGTAAAACAAGCCTCAGAAGATTCTGGAAGTGCATATTACAGGTTGTTCTAACAACTGTTAGTTTATTGAAAAACACATGTTAATTTGGTTTAAATGGAAGTTTAAGAACAGAAGCTAGTCCAGATAGGGTGCGGGAACTGTAAACTCCGTCAGCAGCACTCTCCAGTGTGAGATAAACTGTTCATGGCCCCACAAAACTGAAATCTAAGAACCAGAAAATATGGTGATATGGTTAAAATAACAAGGGACTGCTTTAAGTGGTTAATTGTTGTGGTTCCTGTTGTAGTTTTATATTATATCCAATGGAGAAATGTAATGAGCCTCAAGTGAGAGCATGGCTTCAATTCAAAAATAAAATGATAACAAACAGAATTACATTTCTTTTTAAAAGGACTTCCTAGGGGCAGAAATAAACAGCTGTCATAATGTCATAAGCTATCTATAAAAAGGGTCAGAAAAATATAACCTTTTATTACAATTTGAAGTCTATTAAAGACATTAACTTTAAAATTGAAGGATGGCTTTCAAAAAAAAAACTTAAAAAGAGCCAAGATAGAAATGAAAAAGAAAATATATGTAATAAGGCTACTATTTACAAGAAACTTATTTTACTATATTTAGCAGTTTGATTCATTTACAAATCATTTCAGACATCATTTCTCTAATTCAAAATAAGCCAATACCCATGTAAGTAATACGGCATTTGACATAATTACTAAAATTACAGCTCTCTTGGGGCTGGAGGAATAGCTCAGTGGGTAAAGTGCTGGCCGAATAAGCACAAGGGTCTGTGTTTGGATTCCCAGAACTTATATAAAACTCCAGGAAAGTTAGTATGTGCCTCCAACTGCAGAGCTGGAAGGGGAGGAGCCAGACAGATCCTTGGGACTGTTTGGTCAGTCAGCCTAGCCAAAATGGCCTTCTCTGGGTTCAGGAAGAGTTCCTGTCTCAAAATTAATATGGAGAATACCAGAAGAAAGATAGAACGATCTACTATATTAATCTTTCTGGACACACACACACATACACACACACACACACACACAGAGTGAGCATTCCTACATAAACTTGAGTATACACATACCACACACACGCAAAGAAAATAAATGCAACTATCTTGAATCCACAAGTGGATAATCAAATAATCATATATTAAACGGTTAGAATTCATCACTCACTGCTCATTACAATTAAGTGTGGAGACAATCAGGTATAACTGCTCAACATGTTACTGTTTTACATGTTACTCAAATATTACTGTTTCAACATGTAAACAAACTTTCAGCTCCAGGGCCGTGTGCCTTCCACTGTGTTCCTTACCATGATGGTCATGGGCTCACCTTCTGAAACTGTACACAGGGCCCCAATTAAATGACTTTTTTAAAAAAATACATTGCCTTGGTCATGGTGCCTCTTCACAGCAATAGAACAGTAATCAAGACAAGGTCTCAGGTGAGTTTAACGACGATGGCTGTTTTCATGGCAGCTCCATGAAGAAGGAAGGGAACTGAAAGAGGATGACAATGAGGAGGAAGGAAGACTGGACAATAATGACAAGAAATTACAGCACTGAACGTTCTATGTATAAAAATTTTGCTCCAAGATGGTTCTTTGACGTCAGAGATAGAAAGTGTGTTCCAAGAGAAATGGATCCAGAACAATGCATAGCAAAACCCTTTCTTATGCCATCAATAAGAAAAAGAACTCTGGACATACAGACAGGACAAAATTAAGTCATTTAGAAATGACAATTTTAGGATCCCTATAGATCTCAACAGATTTCAGGGAATGTATGACTGAGTAATTAGTTTTTAAAATAACAGCATTTGACTATGAAATGTATTATTAATCCAAACAAGAATGCTAGTAAGCATACTGATGCAGTAGGGGAAACACTGGGTATGAAAAGTGAATATAATTATTTTATAATGTTACAGCTAAGCTATTGTTGAACTTTTAGTAATATACATGAATTTAAAATAGAACTATGAAAACCTTACTGGGTCTAATTAGTTTTTACTTGTAAAAAATTATTCTTATTTTCTTGATGTGATCTTGAGACTATTAGTTTGTACATTAGAAAGAATTCTATATTTCATTTAATTCTATATCATAAACTCAAAAGGACTATAGACATACATATAAATCTTAAAAATATAAAGCTTACAGAATAAAATATAAAACTTTGATTTCATGTTGAATAAAATTTCAAAATACTACACAAACTATAATTCAGAGAAGAAAAATTAATGAATAAATTAAGGTTTTCCAAAGTTAAAAACACTCTTGCTAGGAATTCACAGCTAAGAATATAGAATGTCCCCACTGAAAAGAGAAAATGATTTATTAGTATTTATCAGGAAAAATAACACATCTATACTACAAAACAGAGTTTCAAAACTTCCCTCATACATTGAATACACACATGAAATTCTCTAAGAATTACTAATAATACTATATTTAAAATATTCACTCTAATATCACCAGAAGACACAAACTCAGAGCAAGTTCCCCATCCCTCTGTCTCTTACAGTCTTTCTACCCTCTCTTCTGCAATGACCCCTGAGCCTTAGGGACAGAGGTTGTTCTGTAGATGTAACCCTTGACACTGGGCCCCACAACTCTGCATTTTGTCTGTTTGTAGATGCTATACCCATAAAGACTCACTAATATGACTGCTTAAACATAACCTAACCAGATAACACTAGATATGCTACTATGAAAGGGTGAATGCCTAGGAGGACTCAGTCCTAAACAAAGAACTACAAGAAGCTAAGGAATTCTAAGAACACAAGAAATACTCTTTCTCAGGGAAGAACACACCAATTGTGATGTGGGATATCCTTCTATATATGTATTGCCTTTATTGGTTGATGAATAAAGCTCTTTTGGCCAATGGCTTAGCAAAGTAAAGCCAGGCAGGAAACCTGAACAGAGATATAGAGAGAGAGTAGGTAGAGACAAAGAGATGTTATGTAGCTGCTGAAGGAGAATACCAGAATATTAGAGATAGGTCACAACCTTGTGATGATACATATACTAATAGAAATGGGTTAATTTAAGATGTAAGAGCTAGCTAGAAATATTCATGGGCTATCAGCCAAACAGTGTTGTAATTAATATAGTTTTGTGTGATTATTTGGGTCTGGGCATCTGGGAAACTACAAAGCAATCTCTGTCTACAAGTGGTGCCCACTAGTTGGCATGGATCCACATAAGACCTTAAAAAGCTTAAAAAAAAAAAGAGGACTTTTAGATTCACAAAAATGGGAACCAAGCACAGCTCTTTGGTAGCTGCACTTTTTTTCAGATAGGTTCTGCTTGCTGACAGCTTCTTAACTCAACATTAGCAGCAAAATCTGCAAGGCTTTTTAAAGAAACAGCTTCCTGATTCATCTTCATGGCACAAATGGCTCTGGCTCTTTCAGGAGGTCCTGTTATGGAGCACTTAAATGGAGTATGTAAGCAGCAAGCTACAAGTTGCTTAATGGCAAAATAGACCTGCTGCATTCCTGCAGCTGGGGTGGTGAGCATGACTCACAGAGCTAGTGGTGAAAGTACCTCTGCCATATTGGATGGGGCAGAGACAAAAGACAAAGCCATAGCAGCATTAGTCCTAGTCATGATCTTTAGCATTTAAGAAGTGCTTCTGGTCAGAAAATAATTTCAGATAAACAATTAAGACAGATTAAGCTAAAAAAGACCTCTGAATAGGTCACAGTATTGGCTAAATGTACATGGGCTTAAGAGAGAGAAAAGAAAGTACAGTCATAGATTAAAGGAGTAAAGATAATAAAATAAATATTAAAAAGTAATTGAGTAAAAATAATAAGCCACAAGAAGATGGAAAATACACAGGAAGTCTAGATTATGCATATTATTGTGATTTCTTTGAGTTTTTGAACTGCAGAGAGGCATTTGAATCTGGGGACTGCTAAACTAAACCAATGTATATATTTTAAAGGTATCTTGACTTCAAAATTTGAGTAGAAGGATATGTTACTTTGGAAAAGAGGTACTGCTTTTGTTTCCACAAAGGATGGGAACCTGTGGGCTCCTTCCAGGCTAGTGTGCTTTGATGGAACAAAACCCACTGAAAAGTCTCCATAAACCCTGAAAATACTTTGCCTGCCCAATGAACAGCAGGAAGCAGTTTGGATAAAACAATGCCCAAATTACCAACAAAAATATTTGTTTTTATTTGAATGGGGATATGATAGAGAGATAAATTCTTTGCATTGGTATGGATCTTGGTCTATTTGTACAAATTTAAGGTCGATTTGTTATGCTGTATATATTTATTTCTGCTCTTGTTTAAGGTATTGTGTTTGTGCAGCTCATTTAAAAATGTAATCCATAATTAAGAAATACAGATTAATACTCATTTATAATAGTCAAATTTTAGTCATGTTAGTTAGGTTTTATACATGTACAGAGATATATTTCAGATGGATGGGTATTTATTAAACCTTTCAAAGACCTAAAGAATATGACATTTAAAATGTTTTAAGAACTTAGACTTTTCTCAACGGTGAGGCATGTCTGCTTTTGGCAGCACCAATTTCTTCAGAAGGGTGGGTTAATGGGCATTGAAAAAACTCATTATGGAATTTTCCTTCAATATAACAAAGCTAGCCATTTGGGGAAGAAACTGCTCTTGCTTGGACTGCTTGATGGTATGCTGTAGAAACTGCACATGCAGGACCCACAGAAAAATGACTCTTGAACTTGCCTAAAGAAGGTGAGATATCCCTTCATGGTTCCTGCTTCACAGAATAAACTGCCAGACATTCTGAAGGACACAGAAGAAAGTGATTGGCAAACTGTCAATATAGGTGAAACAGCCTTTCAAATTTCCTGCTTCATGGAAAAGTCTGCCAGATACTATGGGCCTGTAGGCTGAAGATGGATGTCCCAACATCACAGAAGAACTTTGGGTGACTGTCAAGGAAGTGAGATGTCTCTATCAATTCTATAGTTTTGGAAGTTGCTTATAATGCACTTCTTGCTTACTTATGTAATATTGTATTCTTCTGAGGTCTTTGATGGAGTTAAAGACTAGATAGTTTCAGTTATAGTTTTCCTTAGTTATGATAAAAGATAAATTAAATATGAAACTTTAGACTCACAAAGAAATATTGTAACTGTAATTCTTGCTCAATACCTGTATTGTTATTTGTAATTTTGCTATGTTAAAAGTTAAAACATTCCTTTTTATTTAGACAGAAAAGGGGAGATGATGTGGGATGTCCTTCTGTATATGTGTTGCCATTATTGGTTGATGAATAACGTTGTTTTGGCAAATGGTTTAGCAGAGTAAAGCCAGGCAGGAAATCTTAACAGAAATATATATAGAGAGTAGGCAGAATCAAAGAGACTCCATGTAGCTACTGAAGGAGAAGGATGCTAAAACTTATTTGTAGGCCACAGCTTCATGGTGATACATAGATTAATAGAAATGGGTTAATTTAAGATGTAAGAGATGCTAGAAATACGCCTGCGCCATCAGCCAAACAGTGTTGTAATTAATATAGTTTTTGCGTGATTACTCAGGTTTGGGCATCTCAAAAAATAAAGTGCAGTCTCTGTCTACACAATTGACTACCCAGTACCAATGGTCAGTACTGAAAACATACATACAAGTAACATTATATAGACTGAGAAGCATGTGTTTATGTGTTTAGTGATATGTGTGTATGTAGATAGATACACATATATGTATATAACAGCAATTGATGAAAAAATTGAAGCCATGAATTTGAAGAGAAATGAAGTAGGTTTGGAGGGAAGTAAGGGAAGGGGGAAATAGTATAATTAAAATCTCAAAAAATAAATATTTTAAAAATTTGCTTTTATAAAAATTATTTAATTTAAACATTAGGTAAAAGATTTGAAGAGGTAATTAATCAAAAAGGGCATATTGTTGACAAAACACAGGAAAATATGCTTAACATATGCAACTAGAAAAATGTTCATTAAGACCACAGTGAGGCACTACTATATACCTATTAGTTAAAATTATTAAAAAAAAACCTTGACAGCATAAATTCTGATGAGGGCACAGAGAAGCTAGGATGCACACACATAACAATATAAGATGGCGTAGATATATTGGAAACCCATTTTCCAGTTCTTAGTGATATTGGGTGTGTTTACTAGTACAATCACTCAGGTATTTATCCCAGGCAAATGAAAATCACTTTAATAAGTACATGTTCAAATATACATTAATTATAATCCCCCAACCAGGATTAACTCAAATGTTCTCTCACCACTCAGTAAACAAAATATAGTACAATCATACAATGAATACTTGTCAATATTAAAAATGAATAGACTGTTACTACCACATCATCCAAGACTCTCAAAAGTACTTCTGCAAGCCAAAGAAACATGGTAATATTTGGTGCTGTTTATATGGTTCTCTAGAAAAGGCAAAGCTTTGGGGACAGAACTTGGATTGAGTTTTGCTCAGTTTGTGTGTTTGTGTGACTGATTGCATAGGTACTTAAGGCATGTTAGAGTGATACTCTGTTTTGATTTGGAGGAAATTGTACTTGACTACTTATCTAGATTCATAGAATACAGCAAGTACGAAAGGCCTGTCAATAATCTGGTTCCTCACTTCTGTGGCAAATATAATAACTTTAAAATATACACTCAGGAGTGATAGTAAGAGAAAAACCAAATCAAAATATTCACAGAATATTGATGGCCAAAAAAGTGTTATTTAGCCAAATGGAATTTACAGATAGGTAACCAGAAGTTTTGTGAAAACTATCAGGTTGGAAGTGAGATTTTGTTTTTAACTTTTCAGTGAGATGTTGGGGAGGGATAATTTAACAAGGTAATTTCCACAGGCTGAAGGGAAAGTGAAATTTCACTCTTGGTCCTTTATTTTTCTTCCTGAACAATACGTAGAAGTTCAGCCTCTCTAGGATTAACGAGCACTTGAGGCCAGTGAAGAATGTAGCGAAGGCAGGGATGAAGCTCAGTGGTAGAATTGCTTGCCTGGCACATGAGAGGCTCTGTGCTCCCTCCTTGACACTGAAAGCAACAATACCAACCAAACAGTAGCAAAACACTAGCACCACCACAACCCCACTAAACAAAAAACAAAAACAAGAAAACTCACTGGAAAATACCAAAGTGTGTAGGGCCACTGTCTTAGTTACTTTTCTACTGCTGTGGTTAGATACCACAACCAAGGCAACTGCAGAAGGAAGAATTTATTTGGAGCTTACATATTCAGAGGGTTAGAGTCGATGGCCATCATGGCAGGGAGCATGGCAGCAGGCAATCAGGAATGTCACCAGAGCAGAAGCTGACAGTTCACCTCTTGAAACACAGCCGTGAGGCAGAGAGAGTTAGCAGGAATGGCTTGAATCACACACCCAGTAAAGTACCTCCTCCAAGGCGACACCTACCAATCCTTCCCAAACAGTTCTACCAAGTACTTAAGCATATGAGTCTTTGGGGGATATTCTCATTCAAACCACCATAACGACCTGCTATTACATAAGGTGCATCTTACTCAAGGTCACCTCCACAGATATAGACCCCAATTTATTAGCTGAAGTCCTTTCCAATGAAAAATTCAAAAGAAATCTGTGGGTTACTGCTTGAGTTCTCCTTAGGCTCTTTCTCTCCATCATGTATAAACTCAAGTGAAAAAGAATCAACCAGTTATTTTTATAACCACTTGTCACGCTCTTTAAAATTTTTAGAAAAGAAAAAAAATACATGTAAGTATATATAAATGAATTTGAACATTTGGCTCTGTCTAGGATTCTTCTAGAACATCCGCAGCATTTATGAGAAGAAAAATAAAGTACCACAATGAATGGAGAATCGTGTTGTACTGAGGCCCCTCCACTTCTATTATGTTCTTTGAGGATGTCACTTTGGGGGGTGGGGGAAGAACTAGGCCTTGGTCACTAAGCTTCCATGATGTGGATTATACTGTGTTCAGAAACTTCTCATCTGATGCACAGGCACCCAGGGCAACTTTCTCAACTTTTCTCTTCCATTTAAAGACTCTAAGAAAATCCACATTACCAAGCATTTCTCCTCTATCAAGTTACTGGGCTCCTTAGGAACCCACAGGATAGGTTTTCAACTCCAAGTGTTTATAGACAAATGCCATGGATTACAAAGAAACACATCATGTCCACAGGCAGAGTTGAAAAATGGTGGATGAATTGAGAATGACCATTTAAAGTGTTTCAGATCAGGTGAGAAGGGGACACCACAAAGCCCAGGGCACCTTAGGCTGTGGTCAAGGAGTGTTCTGTGGATGTTATATGGTCTGGGTCGGCCCTGTTTGCCATTGCTTGGGACAGATGGGGACATGGACTTTGGCATAGGGAAGCCACAAGGAAAGAAATAAGGACACCTGTAACAATAAAAGACAGAGAAAGACTGGAATTTATGACATGTAGTGATGAATGGCGGTCTCTGGGTCAGTTAGTCTGCAGAAAACATAGGAAGGGGCATTTCTACCTCCAGGGATTTAAGGCTACACCTTAAGGAGAGTTGCCTGTAGAGTGGTTCTCCCCAAATGGGGTAACTGAGGTTAGAAGCTAAGAGAGAAATGCATTCTCTGTAACGGGGGGAGCCTCCTAGCCAGCCCAAAGACAGAACAGTCTCCCTTGAAAGGTTATATGTTGGGTTTGCCATGGGGCTAGTCATGCTGTTATAAGTGGGAAAGGTACTTAGAGGTCAAGGGGGTACTAGTCAGAAGAAGGCTAAGAGCCCATGGAACAAAGCTCGCTTGTTGGGAATGTTGATAAACCCACCTTCTCAGACACTTACAGTTCAAGAGAAGAAGGGAAAATGTCAGCTTTCCTCCAGCGGGCTGCATGGAAGAGAACGCCCTGCGTGTCAATGAGGTTTTTGATCAAGCAAAACAACAGTCTTTGAAGAAATATACTTACCTCTTTTTTACACTTCTGAATGTGATACAAAGTTTGGTTTGTTTGCAGTGTTGAAAGCTCAGTGTTTGACCAAGAACCCTGGTGTAGCTCAGGTTGGAGAAATCTTAACTTCCTGGCTCTTTCAAAGCATGGCCTTGATGGCAGAAGGGGTGGACACTGTAAATGCGCACCAGAGAGTGCAGATTTATAAACCAAATATTTTGTGGCGCACTTAAAAATATTTTCGCAGGTGATTTGAAATATGCTATTGTAAATATTTTAGCAGAAGGAGCTACTGTAAGCCAGCTGAACAGGGTGCTCACTGTTCTGACACCAAACCACAGCTTCATGAGATTTCTGTGAAGCCTGAGGTGTAGTGACTCTCACACTTTGGCAAACTCTCTGTCAATTATTTGCAGTTGTCACAATTAGGATAATTTTGGGGGGAATATTGAGACATGGTGGTGGACCTCCTCAATAACCAGTTATCCAATTACGTGCCTGGTTTTCTCTTCAAAGATTGTATCCTTGAGTTGTTGAATACAACTCACTGTTTTTTTTTGTTTGACTTTTTACTAAATTATTACAAGCTAATCACACTGCATATGTCCATGTCTACATTCACTGCCATGCATTTTCAATATAACTGAATTAGGATGAACTGTGTAGAAGCTGACATCTTGAATTCTATTTTTCTTCTGGGATCTGAAATACTGAGGATCCTAAGCCATGTATGTTGAGTTCTCCCTACACTTAATATGATTCGCTCATGTATTTTGTCATGACTCCCAAAGATAAGATCAATTATTGTAGAACCTGTGAATGTTACCTTAAGTAGAAGAAGGGTCTAGAAGATTTGCATGGGGCTCCTATGAACTCATATAGTTCTTCATAGGGAGGCCGAGGGAGTTTTGCTTAACATGTAGAGAAGTTAATATGAAGAGGAGAACAGAGAGAATTATAAAGACATAAGCCAAGGAATGGTAGTAGCCATGGAAACAGGAAGCAAGGTACCAACCCTTGCTTAGAGACTCCAGGAATGTGGTTCATCTATCGGTCTTGATTTTGGACTTACAGCTTTGACTTGAAGAATAGATTTCCGTACTTTAAGGCATTGGGTTTGCTGTAGCATTCATAGAGATCCCACACAGTGTTTTTGCCTTTGGTCAGAGCTGTCCTTAAGATGTTCTGGAAAGCCCGTCTCCCTCTCTTTGTGCTCAGTCTCAGCTAATTCTTCAAGGCTCTGCTACCCACAGTGTGGTCTGAGCAGGCATTTGTCTCCACACCAAACAGCACAATGAGGGGAATCACCCCAGCTCCATTAAAAGACACAACACAAAGGAAGTCACCCACAGCGTGTTACCTCTGAAAACTGGCTCCTGATGGTTGGTTACAGGGGATAAATTAAAGCTACTGAATGTGCTACCTGGAGTATAGCAGGGCTACCTGACCTATTTTCCTCTGCCTGACCATACATGGCTTGAATTTTGTGTTTAGCACATGGTCCCATGTCCTGGTTTAGCTTTAACTGTCGAGTTGACACAGCCTAGAGTCATCTGAGCAAGGAGCTGAGTACATAAGATTGGCCTGTGGGTATCTGTTGGAGATTATCTTGATTATTAATTGATACAGGAAGAACCAGCAATTCTCAACCTGGGGTGGTGGGGGGGGCGGATGACCCTTTCACAGAGGTCACTTAAGACTACTAGAAATCACAGACATTTACATTATGATTCATAGCAGTAGCAAAATTACAGTTATGAAGTAGCAATGAAATAATTTTATGGTTGGGGTTACCACAACACGAGGAAATACACCAAAGGGTCGCAGCAAAGAAGGTTGAGAGCCACTGCTTTAGGCTGTTGATCCTGAGCTGTATAAGACAGCTAGGTGAGTGTGAACGTGCCTGCGAGCCAGCTGGCAAATTGCATCCTCCATGGTTTCTGCTGTTCCATATTTGCTATGAGTGAGTTCCAAGGTTGGAGGTAATGTTGTGTGGAAGAGCATGTTCTACTGATAGATACAATCGTCAATTTCCTCCGCTGATCCTCGGTGCCTCACTTAGGTGCTTATTAACCAGAATGTGCACACATCTTTTCTCACTGTCTGCTTGCATGCCCCCCCGACTTTGAGTGCCCTTTCTTTTCTTCATATGGCTTTCTGTATTTTTCTCATTGGCCTGTTGCATTTCAATGCTTTTGTTTATTTTCTTTGCTAAAAAGGGGCATGGGGAGCATTTAAAGGCCTGGGACAAAGGCCATCTTTTATGTTGTGGTGTTAAGCACAGTGTGATATAGGTAGCTGACTGAATACTAAGTAGATGAACAGAATAAGAACAAATCTTGCTAAGTGTCTAGTCGTTTTATTACAAATTAAGGAGTTAAGATGTCCCCAAGAGTGTTTTCAGGTCTACAACACCACTTTTTGAGATCCTGTGCCAGCTAGTATGACTTTTACTCAATAAGCAAAAGTAAGGGAACTTAATGAGTTTGTCAAAAAACTCCACGAGGAGTTTGTATTTTTATGTAATTTTAGATGACAAGTTTCATCCTTCCTTCTTTCCTTCCTTCCTTCCTCTCTCTCTCTCTCTCTTTCTCTCTCTCTTTCTCTCTCTCTTTCTTCCTTCTTCCTTTTTTTCACCCACTCTACACTTTGTTTTACTGCATGGGTTTTTTTGCCCTTTTTAAATTTTTTTTATTTCATATTTCGATCTTATTTTCCTCTCCTTCAACTCCTCCCAGATTCTCTTACTCACAAAACTTTATTCTATCTGTCTATCTATCTTATTCTTATTTTTGTATCAGCAACCTTAATGAAGCAACATAAATTGGAACATTCCATTTTTTTAACCAAAGCTCTTCATATAATTAATAAAGATTTTGATTATAATCTTTATTTATGTTATGATTTTGTTCATAACAACATTATTTATAATAGCTAAAAAATGGAAGCAACTCAGTAAGTATCCATTGACAAATGAATTGGCTATGAGGATGGTATACACATATACATAAATCTACTAATAAGTTCATGAACAGAGGCTGAATTCTGACATGAGCTACAACATGGATGGATCTTGAGGAACTTAAATCAGACACACAAGAACAAATAGTTAGACGAGTTACCCAGAATCGTGAAGTGAACAGGGACAGGAGAGTTGGGAAGGTAGGCGTAAAGAAATGTAATACTTAGTGGAAATAGATTGTGAGTTTGGGAACATGAAGGGGCACAGGAGACAGATGGTGCTGATTCACTACCATGTAAATGTCTTATACCAGTGGACTGCATGGTTACCATGGTTAGCTTTTATATTATTTATAACTCGCCACAGTTTAAAAAGAGAAAGAGAGCAGAGGACGTTGTCATGTAGAAAGACAACTACAGTACCCTAAAGCAAGAGTGAGGGAAATTTATAACACATTCTTCTCTGGCCCAGAAATACAAACAAGTTGATATTCAGAGCTAATAACACATATCATTTCTTGGCCTTGTGACCAAGATTAAGTGGGGAATTGTCAAGAGTAAGTGTGGAGCTGATGACATGACTGCCTTGAATTTTTGGAGGATTTTGAATGTTGAGGACCAGGATTAGGATTCATGGATTAGAAGAAGGATTATGAATGTTGAGGACCAGGATTAGGATTCATGGATTAGAAGAAAGATGATGGATATTGACGACCAGGATTAGGATTCATGGATTAGAAGGATGATGGATGTTGAGGACCAGGATTAGGATCCACCGATTAGAAGAAGAAACTAAGATTTCTGTGCATCACGTGGAAGGGGAATGCACTGAGAAGCTGCTGTACATAGGATATGGGCTTCCTAGCGCTGCCCTCTACTTAGATGATAGGGGCTGATATTGCCAAGTTGAGTTTGCTTGAATCTGGATGGACAGGTTGGAATACACCAGAGGCAGCAGCCTCTACCACATGGATGGTGAAATGCCAGGGACTGAGTTTGATGTTGGCAGGCAGCCACTGACAAGGCTGGTGTGCAGAAGACTTCCATATTCTCTCTGATACTGAGAGAGGCGCTGGGTTTGCTGGGCAGCACATTCATGGATGGAAAGTCCGGACTTGGTAGACTCATGGAAATATGCATAATTTCAAATGGCTAAGAAAGTACGGGGACATCCTAAAGTAGAAGATGCAAGAAAAAAACAGAGCAGAAGGACTAATGCAGAAAAAAATGTTGGCAGGAGGCATTGGAGAAAGTGGGAGCAACCCTTGCCAACTGCTTCAGGCTGCTGGTGTATTTGCATAACATTAAAATTAAAGCCTGACTAATTTTCCAACAAATTACTTGGCTCCAAATGCAGAAATTAAAAGGAACTAGTCATTCAAACATTGAAACATATTTTTCTTGCCTGTGTATAATCTGCAAATGTCTGTTTTGTTCTTTTTTTTGATTTCATGAATGGCCTTAACCTAGGATGGTACTGTCCATACTCATTAAACTACATATAATCCTGAAGACTTGACCAAGAGCATCACAAGTGTGCAGATGTCTTACCGTGCAAGGCACCAATTTCCCCCTTTAATTATTTCCCTGTCAGAATCAATCTCTCTCTAGGGTCTGCTTTTGAGGCTCAGCCAATCAGCTTCATTGTGCTGACACAGCCCAGCTGATGCCAAACAGGACTGCTGCTGAGGTCCCCATTAAGGGAACAAAACACAGTCATCCCAGACATGGCACCCCACTGCTACAGCAAGCATCACCATGACTTGAAAATCACAGACTACCGGGGAACGAAGAGGGTCTGGAAACTATCTCATGCCAGTCTAGCATCTGCCTGAAGAAGAGATAAGAGGACCGTGATTGCCTGGTGAGCTAGGAACAGACCTGGGATCTATATATGCCTCCTAATTCTCATAGCTACCACCTTAACTCCCTCCAGCTCCCTCCAGCTCCCTCCACATACCCCCTCTCAACCCATTATGTCCAATTAGTGCTGCCAAAACATGCAAAGGTGTGGAACCACCCACTAAATTATGGAATACCTCCCAGTGGTCATGCCCTCAAAGAAGAATGGTTCTCCCCAATCAGCTATCGACTGCTAATAGCTCCTCAGTAAGGGATGGGATCTAGAGATCACCTCCCCCTTCTTACAGCATCTGCTTTCCTTGTTGTACAATGATACTTTTAGATTCAATAAAATGTGACTTAGTTGTGTGCACCCAAGAACCCAAAACCCAGAAAGAAGAGTGAATTAGGGCAGCAGGCTCTCTCTGGACCAAATTCTTCTAACACACACACACACACACACACACACACACACACACACACACACACACACACGTACGCACGCATGCACGCACACATGCACACGTGCGTGCCCACATACACACACATCTCTTTTGAGTGACAACGCAAGTCATGATATCAGTGAAGCAGAGGCAGTCAACTAATGAAGGTCAAGGTACAAGAGGGTATTCTCTTGGATGTACACTGTCTTCTGAACCCAGTGCTTGTATCTGAACGATTCCCTTCTACATGAACTCTGCTCCATTGAACCACCCCAAGGAAACACATAAAGGCAGACACAGTTGTCCACAGCCTCAGCCTGGGGGACAATCTCAGATTTCCGTGTGAAATTCCAGTGGCCATGGAATAACAACCATGTACCAAGTTGCAGTGATCATGGTGTCCGGATGATGTCCATTATTCAAGCTAGCAACCCTAAAACCCTTGTCCTATACCTGGCCACTTGCCTGCTTTGTGACCAGATCTTAATGTTCATATCTCCGGGCAGGACTGGGAACATGACTGGTACAGGTAAGACAGCATAGAATGAAAACCTAGAGTTCTTATTTGATCATCCCTAATAGCAAAAATCTGTTGTTTTTTTTCTCTGTGTGCATGTCCCATGCATTTGATTAGGTTTGTCTGAATGGGCATGAGTGAGGTGTTGTCCCTTGAGTGGGGGTGAAGTACCAGTGTCACTCCCCCTCCTCTGCAATGTTTAATTTTCTATAGGTCCTCTATCAGGAGTGGGGCTTTATGAGTTCCTTCCCCATCCCTGAAGTAATGTCAATGGACCAGGCCTGTGCAATTTTTGTGGCGGAAACTACTGCCGCTGTGAATCACTGAAGCTGGAACTCTATAGCCAGAAAGCCCCAGAGACTCCCCCTGTCTCTGCCTCCTCGGTACTGGGATTATAGACACAACATAGCTACCATTGCCATTTACACAGGTGTTGATGATATGAGCTCAGGTCTTGATGCTTGCACAGCAAGGCTGAGCCATCACCCCGGCCCCAAGAATTTGAATAACAGTGGCTTCATCACAGTAACAATGTAAATTAATTTCTTCTTGGAAAAGTAATATATAGGCAAATTATGGGTTTTTTTTTTTTTTTGCTTTGAACAAAAGTATAGCTGACTTTCAAGTGTCTCTGGCCAAATTCATCACTTTCTTTAAAAAATACTATTATTTAAACTATTTGTTAATTTGGAGTATTAACAAAACTCCATTTGGGTTAAAATTTAAAAAGAAGACTCATCAGTAAGGCTCAGTTGGAATATATTAGACTAATTGAGTTTGAAATCCCAGTGAATAGTAATAACTTTAATTATCCTTTATGAAGATGGATTATCAGCAGGAAGAAAAGAAGGGAGGAAAAAAGAAAACTCACACTTATCTTTGTGTTTGGCACAATATCATTCACTGCAAATGGGTAAGCAGTAGGAGTCCATGTTGATTTTTCTTACGGGATATGTTAGGGGAAGAAGACAGATTCCAAATGATTCATATATAAGGAATGGCCTTAAAATAAGGGCATTTTATGAAAACTGATGGGTTCTTCATTAGATACTGACTCTCAGATTTAGACAAACTGGTGGTCATGAGCATTCAGCAGGTTCGAGAATCAGTGGGCGTATTACATTGGAAGTGTGGTCAGTGAAACAGCGCGGTTCTAGTTAGGCAGTAGCTGATGGCCGTGTTAAAGCCCTCACACAGAGCATGGATTGTATCTTGAAGTGGCACTCGCTGCCGGAACAGGCAGTCGTGTGCACTGACCTCTGTGGGCTGGAAACATAGATCAGAGGAAAGGAAAGGAAATGCCAGCAATGTTATGTTTTCATTTCATCAAGGACAGCAACATCAAAAACTAATTTTGCATGCCAAGGTCAAGTTCTGGCAATGATGAAAGAGTAGCGCCTTGACACCCCAAATAATTACAAGAAGCTGGAAGAGGAGAACTCGGAACAGGGAAAAATGACAGAAAGAGATGCTTGAAAGATTGTACTGAGTTTAACTTGAACCTTCATAAACTGAAAAGATAAAACTTTAAACAACAAAAATTACCCAAGTTACTGTAAGTTTTGAAACACAGATATAATTCAGCTCAAAGAACATTATCTTACGTCAGATGTGCCATGACTGCCTTATTCACGTAGCTTTCTCTGAGCAGATAAGCCCCGGATTTCGACATATGGAAATCCCTTATGTCCTGCTTCAAATGACTGCTCATTTGCTCAGCTAGTATGTGGTGTTCTATGACCCCCGCAGGGTGGGCTTCACTCCCCTCTCTTATGCACATGTCCATAGCTGGTGCCCAGCAACAAAACCCCAAACCTTCTTCCGAATATGCTGCAGAGAGAAAGTCCTTCCTTGAAGGATGCTGACATGCATCCCTGGGAACTAGTGGACGGTGATGGTACACCGCTCTAGCTTTGCTTAGCGGTGCCATGATGCCCTCCTCCACAAATGCTACTTATGTGGCAGGGGACAATTTGCCACACAGTAATAGTTCTATAGCTCAAGGAGCTTTTACACAATGTCCAAGCTATTGTGTGTTTACTGAACCACTGGGAAAGCTTTTATCTTCTGTAGCAATTGGAAGTGTGGAAGGCTGAGGAAGTATGTCCTGAACCCCTTTTTCTGTATGTAGCCATGAGTAAATAAAGCAAGGATACAAACATCCTTGTGTTGGGCCAATATACTAAAACTTAAAAAGCTAACTGTATATTGATTTGAGGGTAGGGCTAACATCCCATCTAGATGGACTGATGACTCTTTGGACAATCTTGATGTTTTACTGAATATTGTTCTACTAACACCTTATTTACGCCTGAAAATAGAACAAAGTAGCCAAGGTTCTGTTGATACATCTACTTGCATTGTATCCATCAAAATTCCTTTATATGTTAAGTCATTGACATGTTAAGATGTATGTCCTAAATAAAAATTCAATTCAGTGAATGCAGGGAGAATTTAAGGCAATCATACCTGATTGATTGACTGATAATAAAAGCCTGGATGGGTAAGGAATAATTTCTTGGCGTGAGATATTTCTTGAAGTGAGTTAGTAGCAAGATAAACCCATGAAGACTAAATGAGCAGAAATTAAATAATTCTGGCAGCATACTACAGGTTAGTTTTAATTCTTTGTCTTTAAACATGGGAAAAGAACAAAGATGTGTACAAATAAAATGGAGAGCTGTGTGTGAAGAGTCAGCATGGGGTGAGGTCCAAATCTTCAGGAAAAGCAGAGAATGTAACTTGGATGCTTGAGCTTCACTGTAGAGCAAAAGCATTGTGAAACTCAATAAAAGTATAAGGAACATAGCTCTAAAAGTTATCATGGCTGTCCAATTGCACAGAGTTTTGCATGATAAATTTAGTAGTAATATCCTGAGCCAATCTTGCCCAGGGGGTGTTTAATCGAGCTGCACACAAAAAAATGTTCAGTTTTGTTTCTGGAAGGAATTCTATTTTCTCCTATTTCAACTGGAAGGATGCTTTTACAGCTAAAGGAGCCTACAGGAGCCTATACATCCTTTCATTGACAATGTTCTGAAATGATACTTAATACGGGCTGTCTGCTCTGGACCGAGGGAAACAGGAAGCAGAACAGGCTCTCACAAAGAGTGCTCTTGGTATAAAAAGATGGCATAGTGTTGCACAACCAATCCCAGATCCCAAAACCAGTGGACAGACACAAGCAGAAGCTGGTCCTAGACAGAAATCATGAGGGATGACACAGGCTCAACTGGACAGAAAATGTCCATTGAATCATTATGGTTTAGCTGTGGTACTCTGATTAGGAAAATATTGGTGATTATTCTCAGGTTATTCTCATAACTTCCCATCTCACTTCTGCACTGAAGTGTGCACAGGTATGTTGAATCTCTTTCATTACAAAGTGGAGGTTCAGGGCTGGAGAGATGGCTCAGTGGTTAAGAGCATGGCCTGCTCATCTACAGGTACTGAGTTCAATTCCCAGCAACCACATGGTGGTTCACAACCATCTGTAATGAGATCTGGTTCCGTCTTCTGGCCTGCAGGCATGCATGTAGGAAAAATACTATATACACACAACAAATAAATAAATCTAAAAAAAAAAACAAAAAAACCCAAACAAAGAGGAGGTTCAATCACTACTGAATATCTCCTTTTCTTCATTTTGTGAAACGCAAAGTAAATTGACCTAAGAAGCAACCAAACTAATTATATCCCTAGGAATTCCCAGAGCTAAACTTATCTGGTTTAGCCAGGGTTTGATATTCAGGGTTAGAAATGTGACATGAAGAATCTTATTAGTAAATTCTACCTCAATTAATAGATTTGTTTTTGTTTGAGCTCAGTAGTATGTAAAAGCCCAACAGTAATTCACCTTGCAGGTTTATCATCATCTTGATAACTGTATGAATTCGCTCATTTACTCAATGATCTACAAAGTGAGTTCCAGGACAGCCAGGGCTGAAACCCAGTCTCGGAAAAAACAAACAAATAAAAAGTTTGATTTTTGTTTGTTTGTGTGTGTGTGAATGTGTAACACACATATGTGGCTTCCTCCAGGGCCAGAAGCGGGTGTTGGATCCCCTGGCTAGATGATTGGCAGTTTTAATCTATCAGATGTGGATAGAAGAACTTAGTTTCTGTCATCTGGAAGAATAGGAAGTACTCTTAACAACTGAGCTGCCTCTCCAGGCCCAGAACCAGCTTGTTATCTAAGCAAATTCAATATGAATTTATATGGAGGTCGAAGAATCCAGCTCTGAAAGTCTCACTTGAAAACTATTCACAACATAAATTGACAGGGGCTGTGAGGCCTCAGGGTTGATTATCCCAAAGTGGTGAAGCCCCATTCCCCTATAACTGAAATGATTTAGGAAGAAACCGGGAGATGACGCAGGTGGATCACGTGTCGGGAGAATAATAAAAAAAGAATCACAACAGACAAGGAAGGAGTTCTACCAGAGTAAATGTGAATTACAGACCCAAAATCGTTCTGCTCAGAAATGCGGGACTGAATTTATTAGAAGGCAGAAAGTGCCCAGGAACTGTCACAATGCTCTGTACGTATTGAGAGAGGGATATACCAAACATCTCAGACCAAGAATGTAATTCAGGATAATCAATACATCGGTGCTTCTCTTACATTGTAATCATCTCTTCATAGTGACTATATCACTAGAATATATATGTATATATAATTATCAAAGCTTGACATTGCATCCTCACAAATATGTAGAAAAACTGCACGCCAGCTTAAGTGTCCTAGCTAAAGGCTAGTCCTGAGGATGATAGCAGTTATTTATCTGCTATACATATCTGCAAAGTATTCATGGGTAAATTAAAGATAGGAGCAGTGGCTTTTAAAAATGGGGGGGGAGAAGACATTGGGCTAGAGAGAGACAGTGAAGAGCAAAGAGCTCTCGCTCTAGGGGATACAATACCCTTTTCTGGTATCCATAGGCACTCCATATGCACATGAACAGAGAAGCATATACAAAAACATACACAAATAAAAGTAAAATCTTTATTAAAAAGCATTGTGCATGTTTAAGCCTAGATACTTTCTGCATTTTTCTGGAATTGTTCTTATTGACTTACTATGTATTCCAATTTACTGCTATGAAGCGCAAATGCTTTAGTTGGGTTCATGAGATATTCCCAGCTGTGACATTCATTCTATGGCACAATGATACAAAGCTCCTTTCTAAAGCCATTATGGCTGAGCTGGAAGCTGCCTTTGGCATCTGCTAGTTATATGTTCTTGCAGAAATTATGTAATTCCTCCAAGTCTCCAGTTGTTCATTTTTGCATATCCCATTCCTTGGAGAACAGCAAAAGTACCAAACTCAGTGAGGGTTCTCAGTGAGATGCCTGCCTGAAATATTCTATGTATGAGACAAATGTCAGACACCATACTATACTAAAGAGCTAAAGGAACTAAATGGACATAGCTTATTTTTTTTGCAGTGATATTTTTGAGAGGTATGAAATAGGAAATTATTGGGTATTTCTGAATTTTGAATTAGAAATCCTTAATCTTCAGAGGAGGAGCTTTTGACTACTTCAGATTATTGTGGAGTTTGCAAAAACCAAATGCTAGCATACCGCACTGTATTCAATGGTAGCTTAGTACATGGTAGGAGAATCTATAATGATGTTGCCAGGTTGATCCAAATTACTTTCTGTTCACTTTCAGCTGGACACATGGAAGTTATCCATGGTCACCCAGGACAGTATTGTGGAGAAGGACGAGTTTCTGGCCAGTACACACCTTTTAAGTTCCCTTACCCTCTCAAGAGGAGCTACCCCTACATAGCTACCAGTCTTCCCTGACCCTTGGTCTAGAACAGTCTGGGGAAAGTGTGACTGAAGAAGGAAATCAGTTTCATGTTCTATGGGCTTTGCATGCTAAGTTGAACAGTGAGTGGCGATTCATGAAACCAAGGCAATGCTGCCGTGTCCTGCATTTGCGGTGCTGAAGACCCAGATCTTTCCCATAGCCTATCAGATTCTACCACAACCTTGAATCTGATAAAACTGCTCTGGTTAGAAAGAAATTGGTTTCAAGGGATCACACCATGGGCGGTACCAAAAGTAATAAAACCACTAGGGCACGTAGACAGTAAGAAGATAATTACAATGCTCTGCTTCCAAGATCTCACTTGATGTAGAAAACTGCTGGTCTATGTATGTGACTTTACCTCCAGGATAACTTCAAGAAAACATATTTCCTTGACCATAATATTATGTATTTTTTTAAATCTAGATAGTATCATACATTCACCCTAAAATGACTTGAAAATGGAAATTTTAATTACTCGAGAACTGTGACCTCAGTTTTCTAAATTTAATCTTCGTGTGCTATAGTCTTATTAATTAAAGTGAACACCACTTATGGGAGGAAAATTCTAGAGTAAATATCTACTCTCTCCCAGGATAACAGCAGCAGGAGCTCAGTGTTCATGCACTGAACTTGGAGTATACATTTTGTGCTTAGCTCCAAGGAAGAGGTTGTACAAGCTTGTTGAATGTGTTCCACCTCAGTCCAGTGATGCTGGGTGAGCTGAAGAGCAAGGAAGAAGATGTTGTGATGACAGTGACTTTTTATAATCTTGGGACCATGAAGAGACACATGCCTCATATGATTTTCTACCTGCATATAATGACCCTAAAATAGTAAGAAATTAAAATCCTTCCTCCAACTTGTCAGTTTTCTGTGTTTATTGACTTCAGTATTGTCTGCTGAAGAAAATCAGGAGCAGAAGCGTCAAGTGTTGGGTAAGGCAACTTCAAGCCTGCCCTTGGTATTGTGAAGTGGACTTCAAGTTTCAACAATCAAGAAGGGAAAAAAGTATAAACATACTAAGAATTTAACTTTTCCAGAGAGTCCTAGAAGAGCCCAGGTCTTCTAGAGAAACTTACCAAATGAAAAGCACAGCCATCTCCAAAGGATAAAGAAATTTCAAGAAGAGGGCGTATGCTTTAAAATAGACTGCATCTTCCCAGTGAACTAGCTGACCCAAATCTCATGGATTCAAACACATGGAAAACTAGGAAGTAAAGTCAAGGACTCTATAAAATAATCTTTAAGATGAGGTTTCCTTCAGTGTTATTTATTAATTCATATAAACATATATACAATTATAAGTATAAATGCATACGTAATTTAAATGCGGGGAGAGCTCTTTAAATATACTGGTTATTTTATGGTAGTGTTTTCTCACTTAAGAGGTACTAAAAGTTGTATTATGTTCATACAAAGGCCAGCTACCTGTTTTTATTCTGCAAAAGTGCTTTTTTATTTTAATTTTTAAGATTTTAATTAAATTTAGTACTTAAAAGACTATTCCATTATTTTAAAAATCATTTAATCATTTATCTCATGTATATGATCATTTGTCTGCATATATGTTTGTGTCTCATATATGTGAGTTACAGAAGGTCTGTGAGCCACTGTGTGGGTGCTGGGAATCAAACCCATGTTCTCTGGAAATTCATAGCCAGTGCTCTTAACCAATAAGGCATCTCTTCAGTCATAGAATATTGCATTCACAATACTCATAATAAACCTTTCTGAAATGTAAAGACACACTGTTAAATTAATCAGTCCTTAAGTTTAAATTAGATCTTAATTATTCCTTCTTTTATAAATATACTAATGATGACATTACATAACTTTCCAAGTGAAAGGCCCTACAAGACAAATAAACTAGGGTATTTCAGCCAGAAATGAATGTGCTTTGCTCTCACAAGGTTACCACCATCTGTTCTGATCTCCACAGAGAGGCTGGGGTCTTAGGGTTCTTTCTCATATTCAGTTTGAGTCTCAGGAGGCAATCTGAACTATTGTAACTACTTGCAGCAAACCACACTTTTCTCACTTATCTCCTTTAACTAAGCACGGCAAGCTACCTTTCAAAGTCATTCTAGAAGAAAGCTGGGGGAAATCATTGGAAATAAACCTCTGAAGGGCAGAAAGGTGTGTGGAAGATGAAGTTCTGGCCCCTGAACTGGTGACAGATGAGGCATAGAGCATTGGCGTCAGACTCAAGCAAACACTGTGGTGGCAAATACAGGTGCCATGGGTAGAAGGAACTATTCACCCTGGCTTATGTGAAGTGTTTACACAAAGAACCCACAGACTGAATCATCTATATAGATGCTGAAAATGATCTCTACTTATGTTTATGAGGAAGGAGTTATTTTATACATCTCTAGATTTAATATGCCCCTGCTTGTAAAAGTAGTATGTTTTATTATTTATTTATCAAAGTTTCTTTGCATGAATACTTTTCAGACTGTGGAAAGTTAATGTTTGCTAAGATGTTTGGATTCAAACAGAAAAACTATTCAATCATTTTTAAAAGGATTATTTTGACATGAACTGAATATTCATTGGCATTATGTATAAAACTGCCATTCACAAAGCAAGACTTAAGAAAAATATTTTATTTTCTACAAAAACTATCAACAAATAAATAAATAGTGTTCCATGAAAATGAAAATTTGGTATACATACAAAATGGAATGCTATTCAACTCTAAATAAAAATGGGGTTAAATTTTTTTGCAAGAAAATGGATAGGCATTTTATATTATAATATTAACAGAGATGACAGTTCTTTTAGAGAGGAAATAACTGCATGTTCTTGTTCATGTGAAGAATCTAGCCAATCATATAGGTAAATATGTAAACAAATGTACATATGGGTACAGAGAACAGAAAGAAAAGAAAACAAGAAAGCTAAAATATTAGGGGCTGTGGAAAGATTAAATGAAGGTAATGGACGCAAGCTATGAAAGAGGATGTAAAGCTAATTGTTTCTCTAGTTCTAATTCTGTCACGGAACTTTTGGTTTTGGTGATGGGTAAGTACACAGATATATCCTGCACAGAAAGTGTAGCATTTGACGTGAAGCTCCACAGCTCTGGTTCTCAATGGTTGCTCTAACTGCATGAAAGCCCAGAGAGCTGTATAGACTTTTGGGCTGCTTGATTTGGGTATATGATGTTTTTATTCATTTGAAAGTTTTGAGCATAAAATTTATTTATTAAATACTAAATGAAACTGACTATTCTTAATAAAATTGCATATCTTTCTTGACTATATGCATGGTTATAATACATATGAATATGTATTCATATATTATCTATCTATCTATCTATCTATCTATCTATCTATCTATCTATCTATCTATCTATCTATCACATGTCTCTCTCAATGTGTGTCCACCCATATATATCCATGAACTAATCTAGGATGCCCTAAGATAAAATTCTTTTTAAGACCTTTTTTTTGTAGAGCTGGATGTAGGAAGGCTCAGCTTTTTCTGGATGGTTGTTGGTTACAGTCTTTTTAAGGTAATTGTCATGGCTTCATTAGTGTTGGTTATTTGGAAATAAATTTTATGGCCTGAATATTTATGTTCAGTGTTTTTTTCCCCTAGAGATCTTTCATTTCTGCCTGTTCATAATTTATTTCTTGGTAGTTGGAATTTCACATAAAATCATACGTTATGCCTTTATAGTATATGATGTTAGTTTCTGTGTCTTCGTGGTTAAGCCACCCTACCTCTCTAGCAGGGTAATGTGTGGATATAGATGAGGACATAATTTAGATACAAACTGTGGTTTCTCTGTCTTCCTTCACCTCTTTGCTCTCCATCCATCACATGCATGTAAACATCTACCTAAGTTGAAAAATTATTCTATAAATATTTTCTTTATTTTGCTTCTGTTCTCACAGCATATAGGTTATAAACTTTACTTAACTGTCTTTGTGTTTTCTTCTACCTTACAAGGCTTGATCAATTAAATTTTGGATTTATCTCACGAATTTAAACATTATATTGGAAGTTATGTAAAATATGGGACTAATTATTTGTTTTTTATAGGTTATTTTCTGTAGTATTTATTAGTCATTCTACTAAGTAATTTTCCTCTTAAACTGTCTTGAGATATTATAACTATATATTTTTCTTATGTGCAACATAAATATTTTCTTCACTTAAGGAAGGAGAAGGAAGAACTAATCAAGAAGCAAGCCAAAGATAAGACTAAAACGGAACCAAGAAGCAAAAACCAAGAACAGAGTGCACACTGTGATGCTCTCAGTGGTGCTGGGGACAGGTTACTAATGCAGACCAGATTTTCCAGCAGCCAATGGGAAATAGTCCCACTTTTTGATAACCCAATTCCTAGTACTCTTGAGATGAAAACGGAACAATTTTTGTTATCTATATGCCAACTTCAAAGTTATTTCTCACTGGAACCTCCATAATAATCTCCACATTCTGCTCTCAGAATACCTATATGGCAGTTAATTTCCCCTAAATAAGGAAAATGAAATGCAAGAGTTTTTATCCAACAAGAAAATGATAACAAAGTTAAATGTGAGCATTTTTCAGCACCTTTCCTCTCATCTCTTTGTGAGAAAAAAGTAAATTAATAAGAAAGTGCAATTAGACATTAGTGACATATATATTTATGTCTGGAATCTAATGTCTGAGTTTTGGACCATATCTTTATGATTGGGGTGATAATTCTGTGATGTTTGTTTTGTTTGTGGCTCTCCAACAAGATAGGAATATTAGAGTGATACTCTTAAGTGATCTCATGCATCCTGCCCATCACTGATGCTGAGCATCTAGTTCAGTCTTATCATATAGTCAGGGGCTATTTGGTAGGTGAATTAAGAGGAATGTTACAGTACCCATGTGTATTTACTTCCTTTGAGATAGATGATCATAATATGCTTGCACAATACAGTTGGTTCCATACAGCCCCATCTATATTAACTCTTAAGTAATCTGGGCACTGGGTTAGAGGCTCTTGGTGAAAATTTGAATAACTGCCTATAAATACTATGTTATTACTCCCTAATATATCTATACCACCCTATAATATACACTTTTAAATCTGATTAATCATCCCTCTCTTTTCTGAAAATACTTCTTCCTATAGTTTATTGACATATTCAACTGATCATGAAAACAGCCCATTCTGTCCTGAGTAGGGTGCTGCTTTATTTTTGATAGTATGGTTTATGCCTGACCTTAGGATATTGTTTTAATTCTCAAAAGTGTTGAATTTTTCTCTTGCCTCTGGTCTTGCTTAGCATCACCCCCTTGTTTACTTTTGAGTACAAATGAATGTTCTTTTCCTGCCTTAAACACTTTCAAATATACATATTAATGCATTGACTGATACTTTCTCATATGTTTCCCCCCCAATTTTTAAAACATTTATTAGAAAAAAAATTGCTACTGAGATTTTGTGCTTAGTGGTCTGCATATTAGCATGCATGACATGTTTTTCCTCGGTTGTGTCTTCTCCACAAACTTTTTTAATTTAATTATTTCTACAATTCAGAAGCCTATAAGATGTTGCTCTTAGCTTAACATATTAAGCTATGTAATTGCTATAATCATATTCCAAAGATACCTCAAAATCAAAGTAAAGAGCCTGGGGCTGGAGGGATGACTCAGAAACTAAGACACAAGGTGTCATCTTTAGCTCAAAAAACATGATTACCTTAGGCAACTCAGAAGTTTCACTTTTCAACTCACTATGTTCACAATAAACAAAAAGAAACCTACATACATTTTTTTTGCCCTGGAGGCTGGCTATTAAGAAAACAAATCTGGTTCATTTTCTAAGCATTTGATAGTGTAAGCAACTTAGGACGCTGCACAGCAATTAAAAGCAATAGGCACACACTAACCTGAACTGGAGGCTACTTAATGAGCTGTTGGGATTGTTAACCTTAACACCTGTGATTGTGCCACTTTTGTCTTATGGACATAGTGAGTCCTTCTAGATGATGACATCTTGAAATTCAAACAATGACTCATGGAAAATAAAGTTTTAGTTTGCTAAAGAACTGTGGGGTTGAATTTAGAAACAGCTTGCTGTGTTGAAACGGGGGCTGCTTGAACAGCAACACAAAATCTATGGTGAACTTTAAAAATGTACAAGGCTGTTTCACTTGCACCATCTAATTGGAAAAAGAGAAGCAAACAAAATAATGTTCCTGGGACCCATTCTACAGTGATGTCCTATTACATAAGCAACTGTTATATAAAACAAAGCCATAATTAGCACATCAAATTATGGAACAAATAAAGTCAGGTTTCACAAGAAAGCATTCAATAAAGCATTACAAATAAGCCTCATTTTACTCAGAACTTAAAGATATTTATGTACCTCGATTTACACTCACCCAAGAAACCAAAAGCGACTTTTAAAAAAGTCTATGCTAAAACTTTACCCAAGGATTCACTCATAATACTTTAAAATTTATCAATTTTTGTTTATGGGTGTTTTGCCTACATGTATGTCTGTATACAACATGGATGCCTGGTGCCAGCAGAGGTTTTCAAATCTCTGGAACTGAAGGAACAGATGGTTGTGAGCCATCAGGTGGGAGCTGGAAACCAGACCATGGTGCCCTGGAAGAGCAGCTGGGATTCTAAACCATGAGCCCTCTCTCCAGCTCCAAGTGAAGAATTCTTTAAGGTCAAGTAGGAACCAGTGTGGTTCAAAATGAATTCAACATGAGCTTGGATTATGTTTTTCTGCGTTTTAAATCATTATGTTCAAAGTAAGTCTTAAGAAGTCATTTATCACTAACAATTTTTTCCATGTTGTTTTTCCTTTTGAGGTTCTGATTAAATGGAAGTTTAAAGAACATGGCAAGTATATGGTCTTTTTCAACAAGGCAGTAGTTAGAGAAATTTAGCGATTTATTAAGAGCAAACCTGTGGTAGGTTGTTGTTCTGGGGTTTAGAGTACCCAGGTGAGTTTCAAAGACTCACTTATTGCAATGGTTTACTTTGAATTTCTTCCCACTAACACTTTATTTGGAGATTTGAAGGTCAAACTAAAACCATGTTCGTGTAGAAAACAACTTCACCTTTGTAATACACAGCTTTGAGAAAATGGTTAACTCTACGTCACACAGAATTTCATTGCAACAATCCTTCATAAATCTATTTATTCTCAACATTTACAGCACAGAGACATTAAATATGTATTACATTTGTTGACATCAAATGTTGGAGATTAAAAAATAAAACTCTACAGAACAAAGTAAGTCCATACTATAGATTCTCCAGCCTGAGCTTCTGCGGTTATATAAATGGGTTTGTATTGCAGACAATAATAGGTCAGAGTTACTGCATCCAACTACTAGCAAGTAGTTGGCCATAAAATACCTCATGAAAGGATCCATTCTACACTAGGAAAATTATAAATACTCATATACTATTCTCTACTAAGACCACTACTTGTGGGGTTGTACTCGCCATTGCTGTAACATACCTCAGCCCAACAGCTTGTTTAGGGACCATCTGACCACACCAGCATAATTTGCATGGCATTTACTTCCTCCTTTCTTAAAAGTCCACCTTTATAATCCAGTTTGCAGAATTACCGCTGTGCAATGTCAGCTTTGAGAAATCACCTAAGTTATGTAGCCAGCTGGTTTAGAAATTGGTAGCCTCTAACTGTGCAACTATCAGAGATTTGGGTCTGAAAGGCACCATTATGCTATGACCATGGACATAAGGTTACTGTAAATACTGCAGAAGCCTAGGCCTGAAAGAATCTATTAAGCTAACATTATGCATTCTTGGGGTTTTGAGGTTTCTGAATCTCATCCATCATTCAGTCCCGACTGACGCTTATGACTACCACAGAGCTCAACTCTCAGGCATCTTTTCATTTTCCTTGCCTCTCCCTTCCCCTCTTCCTGTCTCACCATCTTTATCTAACCTCTGTAATTGATCCTGACGGGTTGGTTATCATTTGAAAAACAGTGCTAAAGTGTTTAAGCACAATCACTTTGCAATTAATAGGAAATGGCTTTCCAGGGGCTGTTTGACCATTTCTATCGGTGGGGGACACCTTCACACTGTCTAATGGTGTGTTTCCAATATCCTTCGGTGGTGATGTGTGGCAAATGGATTGTAAAGGAAGACAGGCTGTGTAATAGATTATGGCTCCAAGACTGATGGGAAGAATAATTAAGGAAAACAAAAGGTTGTCAAAGGAAAGGATAGGATGCCCTGTGGACCAAGGTCATAGATACTACCTTTCATTTGATCTTCATGCATGACAGATGAAATACTACGTGTTTTCTATTTACTTTGTTTTAATATCAGATTGTACATACATTATGCATTGAAATACAATCATGTTCTCTCTTGTGCCTTTGGAATAAATAATAAAATAAAATTCTCTCTCTTCCCTCCTTTATACAGGTATCAACAACCTTCTTATGTAACGAACTGAGTGGTGAATTTAACAGAGAGGCCTGAATGGAGTATTTGTTTTGAAGGCATATTTGCTCTGTATTACCACACCCTTGCCCATGGTTTATCTGATGCCCCAGGAAGCATTCTCATACAATGTGAACCTTGGAGATGCTTGGTAAGAAGCCTAGTGATGATCAACTTCAAAGATCACTATAACAGCATGAGAAAGTCCTTGTCATGGGGAAGAAAGCCAATTGTGAAATCAGGCATGTCAGATGAGAGAGAAATAAGCAGACAATAACGTTTGGTATTTGTTTTTCTGGTTGTTTTTCTACATTTCTCCCGTTCCCCTTCCTACTTCTATCTCTTTTGCCTTTTCTCTTCCTTCAGAAGTATTTATTGAGGATTTTCTATGTGCTGGTGGGAAAAAGAATGTAGCAAATCATGCCTCTAAGGGGCATTAGGTTGAATGAAAGAGTGGCATTAATCAAATCGTTACTTTACGGATGTGTCATTGCAAAGAAAGATAAATGCTATGAGGGAAAGGAACACAGCCCCTTAAAGGGGTTAAACAAACAAAGGAACCCAACTTGTACTGATTGTGTTGAAGGTTTGACATCTTACAATCAGGAAAGCTTGGATGGGGAGGACCATGTGTTCTGGAATCTGAAGAATGCAAATTAACTACAGGGAAGGAATCTGGAGGAGGAAGTGGCATACACAAGGCCCATGGTCAAGGATTTATGTGAACTCGTATAATAAGAAAGCAGAGAACTAAAGGGCAGGTGGTTTAAAAGAGTTTGATTAAGTAGGGGGTGTATTGAGCCAGGAAGTTACTGAAGACGTAAACTAGTGTAACAGGATTTTGTTTTCATTTCTAAAGATCTATTAAAACTGAAGTCTGAATCATAGACCAGAAGGAGCAAAGAACTGGTGCAACAAGTCTAAATTAGGAGGCCATTTCAGAGGATAGACTGAGGGTGGTGGAGTTTTATGCAAAAAGAACTGGAAATAAATTAGAAAAATGGGGACGTTGTGGTACTCTTGGTCCATTTCCAGCTAGAAAATCTCTAGCAGCGGAGCCCTCCAGGCAGTCACTGGAAATGACAGTGAGGAAATGGCTTTCCGTTGCTGTGACCATTCCAGTGTCCTGCTGGTCATGCCTAACTTCACCTTTGAGTTAAATCCATGCAGTCACTTGCTCAGGGAAGTACTAGGAACAGTTGTCATTGAATTGATCAAGTTAGTCATGGGATGCAACAGCTCTTCTTATGGGCTAGTTCTTGTAGTAGTTTGCTAGGCCAAGAGGCTCGGTATGGCAATGAGAAATTTGCTCTCAGTACATTGCCTTGTCAATAGTGGTTCTCACTGGCGGCAGCTGCTCTTCCTGGGGCACATTTTCCATACCATCACAGGTTGGGGGTGAGAGCTACTGGCATCTCCTGAGCAGAAGAAAGCAAAGCTACTGAGCATCCCGTGATGAACATAGCAGCCCCTCCCGGCAGCAGAGAAAGATCTGCTTCCAAGTGTTCAGTGCCAAGGTTGCGAAATGTTGACTTTTCAAAACAGGCTGATAAGATTTCTATCTATCATGACATGGCAGGCAAAACTCTTCAGTCATGGAAATGAAATGAGAAACAGTTTAAAGGAAAGAAGTTGACATATGCTAACAACACAGGTTATTTGTAATGTCTTGGGTGTATATTCAACCAGTATTTACAAAGTACAATACCAAATAGAAATGCTTGGAAGAGAAGAAGACAATGCTTAGTGTTTTTTTTTCTTCTTCCAGATTTATTAATTTGTAATATTTCTTTCACCGCAAACAGTTTTGTAAAGTGCTTCTTCAGAAACCGTATTTGTCATTTTTCAAACATGATGCGCTCTTTGACCCTATTAGCAGATAATGCAGTTTGCTTTCTTTGTACATTTGAAGTTGAAGGAAGAAATACATTATGTATAGTAAAATGAATTTATGGTCTTAGCATTTAACAGTCTTGGTTTCCATTCTGATTTTCAGTAATTTTGATTTGCCTCCACACTGGATAGCTTTTGCTTGACTCACCAGATCCCCTTTCTCTGTACACTGTTCATGGGGTGCTGGTCTCAATATCTGTTTCCACATGTAGTCCTACTTTCTGACCTCAAGAGGCATTAGACAATAAGAGATGGGAAAGGAAAATAAGGTGTGTGAAAAATTGTTTCTCTGAGTGGTCACAGTAGCCTGGTACCATCCTTCATAATTCATTTTAGCCCTTTTCACAGCTCTGTTGTTTCAACATTAGAACCCCACCACATTACAATGCCTTTTGTATTTTAATTTATAAGGCTACACCATTGAAAGTAGTCTTGCTTCCAGCTCTCACTAATATATTCAGCGTTTATTGTTTTCTGCCAGTAGCCTGATAAGTGCATCTTGTTGTGGCTTACATGTTCCTAGGGGCTGACAAAGATTGCATATTTTATCGCAAAGCCCCTTGCAATTGGTATACAAATAATGCATACATCTATGCCAATTGGGATGAATCCACAGAAGTGGCCTTGGTACCTAAGAGTCTTCATAAAATCAAAACACAAGACTGAGAAATATTGTAACTGCCTAGGTAATAGATAATTCTTCATGTCAATAAAGTATTTATGCAGCTATATTACAAGGGATATGGGGAGACTCCTCAAGAACTCAATCTTTATTGCAACCGAAACTCCCTCTTTTATGAGCCAGCAGTTAACCCATCTCCCAGAACATTAACTCATTATTGTTTAATTCAATCTCCCACTTAATTAGACATTAAAAGATATTGCTCTGTTATTTTATTCTATGTTCTGTACAGAAATCAGTCCTAACATCATCTGATTTCCATAGTCCCAGGCTACAGTACCATCCACCCCTAGCATCTGTGGGGTACTGCTCTCAAGATCCCCCCGTAAAATGGAATAGAAGTTGCATATGCCCTGCATGCATGATCTCACATACTTCAGATCCTCTCTAAATTGTCTTTAACACCCGATGCAATGTAAATGTTTTGTAAACACTTGCTAGGCTGTTTTCTTTCTGGAACAGTGACAGGAAAGATTCAATACACGTTCAGCACAGATTCAGCTATTTTTCTTGAGAAGTTTCAATCCCTGGATACAGATCCGGCAGATACGCAGCTGCGGCTGCAGCTGTGGAGAATTCCTAGTTAAGTATCTCTGTGCCATGGCTCTTTATCAAGACAAACAGCCTCAAACATCATCGAGGCCGCTCGCTGCGTCTGCAACTATGCGTAAACCCCTTAAGATAGCTATGCCTTAGCTTCAGGATCTGAGGATGAGATTTAAGGCACTTATGACATTTGAAGGGCACAGTATATTGTCTCTGCCTCTCTTTCTTTCTTCCCTTCCCTCTTTTCCTTTCTCCCCTGCAAGAGCAGTCAAAATGATGTCATAAAAAATGTCATTTAATAGGAGGCTACTTCACAACGACTGGGGCAGACATAACTACAGCTGATGCAGGGGGTGTGCTCCAGTGTGTACTGGGGATCTTCATTTCCAATGTATCCTACTCCCTTGCTTCCATCTTTACACAATATGAACGTTTCAGAGATCTGCCCAAGACAATGCACATTGGGTCCTTAATGAGAAATACACGCTGAAGGATATTGCGAGGCCTTGGCTTTGCTTTCTCTATGTCTTCCTTCGCTTCCACAGGAACTGCAAATACCTTAACAAGACACATGTTACTCCCCTCAGATTCATATTAACTAAGAAGAACTCATTAAATGATTTATGCTATAATAAAACATACAAAAAATAACTGTTGCTCTTGTGAATTATCACACGAGGAGGTGATTAGCCTGTCATTTATATCAGATACTAATAAATCTAAACAAAAAAATTAGAAAATCAGTTTAAATAGGGTTAGGAGATTAGATTATAATTATTGAATTGTTTTAAGTATTAGCAGTCTTAGAGTCATAATTCTGAACTGAGAATGCTAAGTGTGTTTAAACGGTCTTCATGACTGCTACAAAATGGGACTTCTAAAGTCCCTTTCTTTCCAGCTCTTAAATGGCCGGATAAAAATCAGAGCCCCAGCCAGTTCCCACACCTCTGATGTGGGCTGGCATTCTATGTGCTGGCTGACCTAATGGCAGCCTGAGGCAGATCAGTTTACGGCAGCACAAGGCGTCTCTGTGCTGGGACTTGTGTACCTGCGTTTGTAGCTAGTCCAGTCATATACTACACACCTACTTTGCCTGTAACCGGAGACAGCTGATACACAATGGTGCTGAAAGAAGCGTACCTTTTCAGCCAGGGGACTTGTAACAGATCCCTTCTGCATGCAGAGCTGTCACACAAAGTCCCCCCATCCCGTCCTCCTTAGAAGTTCCCGAGTGATGGAGAATACTATAACTAGTAGAATGGAGTGTGTGTATTCAGAGGTTCTGACCACTCAGCGTGCCGCAAAGGGGATGTAATTTAAATCTTCAGTGTTTTTATTTTTGAATGAAAATGGGCAACTTGAAAGCAGTTTCAAAGAAAATATTTGTGAGGTTTTACTAGATTCCCTCAAGAAGTTGGGATGGTCCAGATTGAACACTTAAACATTGACACTAAATAAAATGAATTCTACTCTGAAGAAAAGGTGAGAAGAGGGTGTTGCTATTCTCTTCCTGATCCAACAACAAAAAACACTTCCGTGAGCTCACAGAGTACAGTGGCCACGAAGGCAGGATAGTAGGCGTTGCACAGGGAGACCCCTTCACGAGATTCCCTGTCATGAGGATCTGAATATTAAATATAAAAGGAAGCTATCGGCTTATCCTTTGACAAAAGCCCCTCTGTGTGAGAGGCAGAAGGATTGGAGACAAATGTCACCTTTCTTGGCAATTACCAGCCTAACCCTTCAATGAGCCAGCAGAAGGTCATAACAGATAAAAGAGGAAAGCCGTAGCCCCCGTCACAGCTGTACTTTGTATTGTGTGCGCTTTTCAATTTTTCATGGCTCTTGTTCTCATAGACACTAGACAACTCCGTTTATCTCTCTTTTGGCAGCCTCAATCTCCCCCGACTCAGCCACTCCCAAATCAAGGATAATAGTGATCAGGGCTTAGCTGAAATGTCTGCAAGGATCTGAGAGTCATGGTAGGCTTTAAAAATATACAACGCCACTTCCAAACAATCGTGACGTGGCTGTGCAAGTTAACTAGCTCCTGGCGGGAACTTACTTGTAGAAGCAAGGGAAAGTAGCTTGCAGCTTGTTTGTGAGATGGTTGCATCAGAAGTACGGGTTTCATTTTGGGAGAGGGTATATCACGATAAAGGTGGGAGACATTGTGAGTGAGGCTTTGAGGCATTTTAATTGGCATGTAAGAAATAGAAGCAAATCCACAGGAAGACATAGATTTGCAAAGAGCTGGAGTACATCAGCCACTGTCTTCACTTTGCCATACACCAAGCTAGCTGTTACTTTGAATGACAACTTTATGTAAGATAAGTTGCAAGCATTCCAGAATCCCAGAGCAATGATTCTAGTTCTTAAAAAATAAAACGAAATGAAATGAAGTAAGAAAGCGTAGTCCTGCATTTTTTAACACTTTGAGGATCCGTAGCCTTTAGACTTTTACTGCCAGAGGTTAGCTTAAAGCAAGCTATGAACTCTGGCTGCAGCTTTCTCTGGGGCCTTTGAAAAGATCTGTTCACCTCTCTGAGCTTCAGTTTCGCCTTTGTGTAAGGGCAATGCTAACATGAGCACTCAGTGAGGTTCAAGGACGGAGGGTGATAATCTTCAGGTTGGAGGGTTCACAGAGGCTGGCAGATTGCAAACAGATACCAAACTGGGTCTTCTCCCATCTTCTTCCACATTGACTTTGGATCTGTGTTGCTTTGGCTAGCCACAAGCCCGCCTCTTTCTGGAGTACCCTTTTCTCTTGTGTCAATCAGAACACCTCTTTCCATAAGCATTTTGAAATGCTTATGGAACTCAGTTGAAATCTTCTTGGCAATGAGTACTCATTCCTGTGGTGATCAGTGCCCAGAAGTTTAAGCATACCCTACATTCTGCCGAGTCTAGTGGAACACGCCTTTGATAGTGGAACTCTACATAGTGAGTTCCAGGACAGCTAGAGATACATAGTGAGAACCTATATTAAAAAAAAAAAACAAAACAAACAAAAATATACTACATTTTTAAATAAAAAAAAAGACAAATAGGGTTGCCTCCCCCACTACCTTACATATGGCACTGGGGTCCTAAAACTAACTTTGTAAATTAAAAAAGAAATTTAAAATTTGCCTGAAAGAACTAAAAAGAAAAAGAAAAAAGGTTCCCACATCTACTTGGAAACCTTCTCAAATTTTAAAAGCAATTGATTCTCAACACAAGATTTTCCCATGAAAACTCAATCAACAAATGAACATGTACTAGTGTGTTTGTTAGTGATATGTGTTACCTCCATTGGGGCAGAGCAGCAGCTATAGATTGAATCTGCTGTGTGTTTTATTCTATTCCCATTGCCTAAAGCAGAGGTGCCAATCTAGTAGGTCCCAGTGGATATTTGTGACATGAACACATGGGTGGGTTGAACATACTATTTATGTAGGGACGGGTAAATAGGTATAGATGTTGCATGCCTGCCCTCAAGGAACTTGTTCGGGAGACAGACTCCAAATAAAGAGGGGTGCACAGTTTTGGTGAATATGGATGTTGTCAGTGAACAGCCGGGAAGGGCTCATCTCTCAGGAGTCTGGCAAAACAAAGGCAGAGACAGAAACCTCACTTCTTCCTGCCCCTGTAGGCAGCTGATGATGCTCTTAAGGGGATACACTCAGCATGCCAATGATGAGCATAGTCATGCTAAAAAGCTGCCACGTTTAAATTCATATGAAAGCAAGACAGAAGTAATTCATCATGATGTAGGTGCCCAGGTTTGCTTGCATCTGTGACATACTAACAGGCATATTCTTTACTTTTCTGGTAGGCTCTTCAATTTGCTGAGGACATACCCAAATTTCATCCTCCAGAGTCATTGTTCTATTTTAGGGATGAACACTTCTTCTAAAGCTATTCACATTTAAATGCATGTATGTTAACTTGAATTTGAGATGAATATACTCGTCATCTTGTAGTGAGAATGCAAAGAACATGGAATAGGATGCAAAATAGTACCCAGAAACCACCATATGCATCCTCAAATATATATTTGTAATGCATATATTAAAAACTACATTTTGATGATATTTCATAATCAGTAAACATCAATATTATTTACACATTTTAATATTTTATTGAGTAATAAATGTGTAAGATTCAGCATTGTATTCGTTGATAAGGGGTGGATATCCAGGAAAGAAAGCAGCCAAGACTCCAACATCACAAGGTTATAATCTAAGGGGCAAGATAGATATTATAGTCAAATGATGATATTGTATTTGAGGTAGGGTCTCACTATGCAGCTCTGGCTGGCCTAGAACTTACTATGTAGACCAAGATGACCTTGAACTCATAGATATCCACCTGTTTCTGTCAACCAAGCGCTGGGATTAAAGGCATGCACTAGCATGCCCATCTTATCAAGTGATATTTTAAACAAATCACAACTACAGCAGAGAGTTTGATTGCGGGGAACAGGCTGTGTGTCATATTTGGGACAGACAATAAACACTGGTAGCCTCTAAACACAGGAACTGGCATTTCTGCACTACATTTTCTTACTGACAAAATAACTGAGCAAATTAATTGTAGTTTGGAAAGATTCATTGCGGCTCACAATTTCAGAGGGCTCAACCCATGCTTGGTTAGCTCGTCTCAGTTGGGCTGGGAAGAGGCAGAAGCAAACAGTGATGTGAGTATTTGTAGTCGTACTGGCATTTCATTTGTATTTGAATAAAAAATAGCTTGCCTGAGGATCAGAGAGCAAAACAGCTGCACCGGTCAGCCTTACAGACCGGGCAGCCATGGCACACACCTTTAATCCCAGTAGCCACACTAGCTTGTCATAGAAACCAGGCAGTAGAGGTGCACACCCTTAATCCCAGAACTAGAGAGGATTATAAAATGGGAGGACACAGCTCTCAGTCTCATGCTGAGATTCCTGGAGGCGGGATCGCCATTTTCATACTGGGGTCGAGGTAACAGCCAATGATTGTCTGTTTTGTTTTTCTGACCTTCAGGATAAACTCCTATTTCTGTTCCTGAGCTTTTATGAATGGTGCTTCAGGTAGTGGAACTTGTTCATCTCAGGGCAGGTGGGAATAAGAGGCCTGTAGTGAAGTAGAAGCAGGAGGAGGAGAAGCAGCCACCACCAGGCAGAAGATCAAGGCATGTCTTCAGTGGTTCCTTTCCTCCAGCCAATCCCACCTTCTTCCAATTATATGCCATCCAAATAAGCATCTCTCAGTGGATGATACCCTTCATTAAATCAGTTTCCTCATGACCTACTTATTTCTCCAAAGTCCTACTTCTGAGCATAGCACTGAAGACTAAGCCTTCAACAATTGATCCTTTGATGGTAGTGGTGGTGTGTGTTGGAGTAGGGAGCTTCTAAGTCTAAATCTAAACAAGATCAAGATCAGAAGTGAACATTTGTGGGCTCTCAGTCAAATGGGGTTTTTTTTGTTTGTTTGTTTGTTTGTTTTTTGCCCGCTTTATCAATCACAGTAGATTTGTTCTACCTAATCACATTCAGAGACGGTTAGTAAATCTAGGGTACTTCAATGATTCAGTCTCACATGACGGAAAAACAACCTTTAATTCATCTTGTCTCCCTTTTTTAAAGCCTTCTACAGCTGAGTTTGAGGCCAAGCACTCTCACATATTTTATTAATATGTTCTGCCGTAGGTCAACACCCTGACTGAAGAACTCAAAGAAAAATTTAAAAGCATTCACACATAGGCATGCACGCACACAAATGAATGGTTAAGTATACCTTTAAATTTTTAAAGATTTAGAAAAGGATGATAAACTGCGGTGGTTTGCTTATCTTTTAAATCTCACATCAGCCACTGTAAAATGGAGACACAAAAGCACTGAGCGGGAGGAGGGTGATCTGGTTGTGAGGAATCAGGTAATGTATGCAAAGTGCTTACTGTTTTCTCCTGGCACATGGGGTGCAGAATAAATGCTTCCTGCTGGTATTGTCATTGCTTTTCTATAAGAACCTACACCATATACTAAAGCCCTATGGAATGGAATTTTGCACTTGTTTTCAGGGGCGTTTTAAATATCTTCCATGCAGTCCCCAAGGAAAAGAACCCGCAGTTGTAGTTTGTATCATGCTAGTGTTTAAAAGCCAGCACCTTCCCAACGCTACTTTTACATTGGGATAGTTCCAGTCTTTTGGATTCTTGCTGTTAAAGTGTTTCTCCTTGTTCCCACATCACCTGATTCTGAGAGTACAACCCATGAAACATGATTTATTCTCTGAATGGCACTCTTGGTTTGCAAAGCAATTTTTTTTTAAAATTGTAGTTTCTAAATTCTTTCTAAAAGTAGGCTGACATCTCTGAGAGAAAACATAACACTAACACATGTAAGAATTCTTTGAATTTTATCCTTAATTAATTCATTTATTGATAAAACATATTTCTAAAATCCCAAATGCTGTGAAATGAATGGCTCTGCAAAAGCTCCCTGTAATATTATATCTTGTAATAGGAAAGATCACTCCATGATTGGTGAAGTTGCAAACATACTGGTTAAGTGAAAAACAGCAGAGAAATGCTTTACAGTGAGTAAAGTACCCTCACTTTATACAAAATAGTTATGTCAGCAATTCTGTGCATAACTGCATCATTACGGTTATGTTAAAGAATGTGTAAAGAGGATTTTTCATTCCTATCCAAAATGGGAATAAAGACTGAAAGAAAAGAGATAGAAAAAAAAAAAAAACAAGCAATCTCTTAAGTGTTTGCCGAGCAACAAATTCAGACTTAGCCCTAGGTAAGGAGCTAAGAAAGTTGCATCCTGAAACATTTACGTTATGATGAGGGAACTTTTACTGCCGAAAATTATTCCCCAAATTGCTGGGCCAAATTTATTCAGAGCACAACTAAAACTGTGGCTTTGTCATACATGAAACTCCAGTACATGCACAAATAGAATTTTGTAGATCAGCATCAGAGTTGGGGGTCAGCGGATAGAAAATGTAAGAGGAAAGGGCAAGGTTAAACAAATTTTTGCTGAACTATTTAACCCAAAACAAAACCCAAAAGGACCTTGCAGAAGGCAGGCCAGATAAGATATGAAGGGTGGGGCTTCAGGAACTTGGTCAGATAATAAGGGTGACTAGATAACAGGAGCAGAAGATTCCCACTCTATTGACCGTCAGGATTTCTGGCATGTGTTGGAGACTCAAGTGATGCCTGGGTAAAGTCAGGACAGAGACAGTCTTCCAATTCAAAGAGAAAGGAGAGGGTGTATTATTGAGGAAGCATCTAAGCGTATAACAAAGTAAAAATGGTGGAAAACTTGTAGGATGCCAACAGTAAGATGCACTTGCCCCCTCCCACAGTGTACCTTAGTTTGGAAATGTCCTGTAAGTGTTAACAGACCAACACTAAAACCTTTGCAAACCAATTGTCAGGAGAAAGGAAATGGCTTAAAAACAGCTGAAAAACTAAGCTTAGAGGAGAAAGTAGAATAAGGAGGTCTTTAAGGAACAGCAACAGACAAAGGGAAAAAAGAGGGTTGACTACTGAGGACCTGGAGAAATCTCAGAGACATTAGCAGATACAGAAAGGGATGTAAATTTTAATAACCCACACATACTTTTCAGTGACATTCTACCAGTTGCCAGCAAGCAGGATTGGCTGATTCTATCATTATCACTATTCTGGGTGACACAGATGATGCTGTGTACCTTGACCAGTGACTATTTTTTAAAAAAAGTGAAAATACAGATGCATTAAAATATTAAGTTAGCTAAAAATAGATTTATCGCAAATCAACAACTCCTGCTGAACTAAGCCAAATGTGTGGGCTTTCTTCTCCACATAGTGCCAAGTTTTTATGGCAAAATATAAAGAGAACAGCGTTAGCTGAATGTGATGTCACTGTTGGCAACCATCTGAGGCCAGCCTCAATCAACACCTACAAATAAGGCCCAACCCCAGATGAGATGAGGCCAAACCCTCGCCTGGTCATACCATGATTTGTTCTCTGAAAGGCACATCCCACGCCCTCAAAGCTAATAAAAGTATTCTCCAGATTTCTATCACCCACTAGAAATATAGCTGTCAGTATCACTTGGTCAATTAACCTACAATGTTTTCGACTCTCAATAATCAACTGTATAACAGTTGTGGAGAAAAACAAACAGAATTCATCGAAGCCTTCTGGTTCGAAATCCAGCTAACCCTGTCTCCCTCTGCTAAAAGATAGTTTTGTGTCATTACAATGTGGCTCTCGGGCAGTCAAGTGTGTGGCTCCCAGGCAGTCAAGGCTATGATGGGCATTTGCAGCTTTCAGAGACAAAGTTGATTTATCATCACTGTGTGTGCTGATGACCAGTTTCCTGGAGGAAGATCAGAATGACTTGCACCAGCAGTGACTTCAAAGGCAGAGCAGAGTGCAGGGTAATTATATTTTCATGTGCTGCTGAAAACACCACCTACCCAGTGATCTTATGTCTGCTTGAACATTACAGGATTTGAATAGTATTATTGTAGAGTTATCAACTGTTGTGTTTACCGTAGCCTTCAAAGTAGGGCAGCATTTAAATGATCTTAGTGAATCTATCAGTTTGTGTACATGCTTATGTGTTTCCTTAAAAAAGAACACAAATTAAATGACTTATACCATGGAAATTATCTCATATGTATGAAAGCCAGAAGGTTAGGGGCAAGGTTACGGCAGGGTGGTTTCCTTCCGTGGTTATGGGGGCAAATCTGTTCTGTGCCTCTCTCTGCTTTCTAAGTGTTTGTCCAGCATGCCTAGCATTCTTCAACTTGGAACTACGTTACCCCATTCTCTGCTTTCATCTTCACAAGGTGCTCTTCCCATGTTTGTCTGTGTCAAAATTCCCTTTGTTCATAAGGAAGAACATCACTCGCAATGGCCTAAGAGTCCACCCTACCTCACCATGACCTCATCTTAACTGATTAACTTAATAGCCTGTTTCCAAAAAGGATCACATCCTGAGATACTGAAGGTCAGGGTTTCAAAATATGCATTTGAGAGTAGTGGACACCATTTAGCCAATACAGTGGTGCTTTGGGGAAAATGGGTCATATGAAATTAGATCCTTACTGAAAAGATAATAAAACTTAGCTGCACGGGTTGACCTTAAACTGGCTTTTAGCTCTCACTATATCTGACCCGATGGACTGAACCACATGCTTCCCAGAGATTCTAGCTTTGTCCTAAATCAAAAGTCTTTTCTTCAAAGAATTTTCTCTGCAGAAAAAGGCAATCTATAGGGAAGCTGCATCCTCAACCCTTTTCCAGTGGGTTCGTTTTAGTCTCCCGCTCCAACCCCTGACTGAACCGACTTTTCTTTTAGCTTTTGTGTCTTTTTCCTCATGAACTCTTTGGGTACTAGCAACTCAGAACTTCCTGTGTGAGAATCTATAGAAAAAGCAGTCTTGAATCCTAGTCCTCAGGGTAAACCTTTGTAAACTCTGTGGACAGAAACATGTGTAGGCATTTTCCCTGTCACCCAAGGACTTCTATTCTATTGGTAGAGCCAAACAAAGATACTCTTCTAAAATAAAGGGGTCCGATTTGCCTTAACTTAGAACACTTACTGTCTTTCTAAAGAGCGAAAGCAAAATAGTTGTGAATATTCGATTCAGACCATATACTCTCCCACAATGTGGTTCCCTTCCCCTGAAGACTGTCTACATAGTCCTCCATATTCATTCTAGACTACACTAGCTACAAGACTCCTCTAATTAGCATGACTCTTTCAGGCAGTTTCTTACAGAATCAAGCAACTTTTGCACTATTTGTCCTTGGCAGTGCCTTTTATGTGTCAAATTGTTTCTGTCTCTCAAGATCAAATCCAAAATTTATAGACGTCAAAATAGACTAACAACCAAAACTAATGAGGAATGTATCAGTTGCCCCGTGGGTGGTTGAATAAAACCTAAGCCAAATTAAATAATGGAGAGGAGGCGTTTGTGTCATAAAGCCACAAGGATTTAATCCAAAGCAGCTATTATTTCCACGTGCTTCTGTTCCACTGTTAAGGGCCAGAGCTTCTGTGGCAAAAGCAGAATTTTCAACATATTTATTCCCTGTTTAAATCTCATTTGTCTATAAGGCAGAACTACAGTACAATACATGGAAGATAATAGCAACAGAGCTTCCTTGAATTTTTTTTTATCAATTTACTCTGTCCTATGTTGATTGAAATCTGAGTTTCAATATGTTCCAAGGATATCAAATACATAAGTTTCACCCATTGTGTGCCAGCATTATTCCAAGTGTGGTGATGATGCCAGGGCATCAGATCACCAGAACAAGCCCCAACCGAAAAGGACGCCATTTCATTATTGTGTAGCCATTGTGAGTACCCAAGCTAACTCCTTAGACATAGGAACATCAACTGTGGGAATTTATGAGTTCTATCCACACCTTCACCATCATCATTGAGAAACAGTCCAGTTTATATCTAGTGAGGTAAGCTGCTTTTGAAATGTAGGACATGGTCAAAATGCATTTTATTCTCCAGAGTCTCTAAAAGTCAAACAAAGATATATCTGGAAATCAAAGCAAATCACCATTGGAGAACATGAAAAGTAAACATGGATAGCTATTGTTTGGAGGTGTCCCCTGTTTGTTATAGGATGACTATGAAGAGGACCTCTAAGGGTTCAGGTGTTGAAGGCTTGGGCCTCAGCTGATAGAGACATGGAGATGTGATCTAATCAATGGGTTAAACTATTGATAGGTTCTTAATTTGGTGGTATTATGGGTAGGTGATAGAAAATTTTAGAGGTAGGGCCATGTTAGAAGAAGTTGGCAACTAGGGGGACACTATCGGGGTTCATGTCTTTTAGCCTCTTTCTACCTTTCAGCATCATGGCTCACAGGGTGAAAAGAGTATCCTCAGCCACATGCTTCTACTGCTGTGATATCCTACCTGATCCCAGGTCCAAAGCAATGGAACCAGCAGATCATAACCTCAAACTCTGGTGATCAACTCAGGAATAGAGAATTTCACATCTCCTGAGGACAAGAATTATGATAATAATTCATTTGTTAAAATGTATGTCTAGATCTGTCCTGAGTCAAAATATGAAAGAGATGCATTGAGGACTATCCATTGATAAAACTCTGCTATTGGCTCCTGACTTTATAGCTCACCTGGAGATGCCCAATGAAACCATGAAACTTAGGCCACTGCTTCACTTCTCTGAGAAGAGATGGGGAAATAGGGACAGAGAGAGCGATGAGTGTGACATACTGTAAAGAAGAAAGGACAGGTCAGGCAGCACTGGCCTTCAGTCTGGATTGTGTTGCTCTGGTGTTGGCTCATTCCTGGATCCCTTTCCATGAGGGCAATTCAAAGATTATTCACACCTTCTGGTCCATTTCCTCTTCCGGTGTCAGTTTTAGTATTCTTAAGAGCATTATTCCTGTTCACATACTTCCAATGACTTCCCACTTTGCAGATGCTAGAGGAACAGCTAACACTTTATAGCTCAGAGGCTCCTGAAAACCTGAGGGGATCTGCCATTCTGACTCATTCTCTCTATGTCTCTCTGTTTCTGTCTTCGTCTCTCTTTTCTGTGTTTCTGTCATTCTTTATATCTGTCTGTCTCTGTCTGTCTCCCTCTGTCTATCTCCTCTCTCTCTCACTCTCCCTCCTCTCTCTCTCTCTCTCTCTCTGTGTGTGTGTGTGTGTGTGCCCCTCTCTCCTCTCTCTCTCTCTCTCTCTCTCTCTCTCTCTCAATACTCTGCTCTACCTTAGTGTTCAAATTCTGTGCATGAACTCCAGGTTATACAACTAACTCAAATTTCCTGTCCTGGTCTCTGTATCATACCATTATCACCACAAGCCTGGCCATTTCTAAAATCCCAGTTTTAAGTCTCCACTCTGATAACCATTTCTTGTCTTAGGCAAGGTATTCTAGCACAGTCATGGCAACTGCCTGTAATGTCCCTGAGCATCCCAGTACACCGACACTGCCCATCAGCACAGCTCCCCAACCCCTTTATAAACATTCTTGTTTACCTTCCACCTGACACTTCACACATGACATGCTTTTTATCTTTAATCCTTCAGTTTATGCTCTCTGACTATATGCAACCAATCGATTTTGTTTTACATTTTGCTTTGTAAGAAAATAGAAACATTATGGGAAATTTTACTTCATTTTCTTTACTAAATAAACTCTACTTGAATTTTTCTTTCCTGCCATCTTATTCACCTGTCTCTCTACAAGGCAAACTGAGCCCATTGTCTGGTTCATAGTCTGTTGTTCTGCTACTCAATTGCCCATGCAGTTATTTGCGTAACCCCGAGATGGCCAGGTTCTCCCTTTTCATTGGATTGGCCAGCTTTGAAGAATGGCAGGCTCTTGTATCCTGAGTGTCTGCACTGAAATTAGCTGTAATTTTCCACACTAGCAATGGCCAAGCTTGACTTCCCTGGCTCTATCACCCTTTCGCTGTTACTCTGAAGAATTGCTTATATTTTCTTTCTCAACTTTATTACCTCCTTTCCCTACACACACACTCCAGTGAGGCCTCGTCTCCATCATTCTGATGAAATCATTCTTCAGCGACAGCCACCATCACATTCTCCCTCATCTAGTCCTAATATATATGTAAAATCCTGCCCTGGCTTGAACTTTTGTGGACTTTTGACCTGGATGACCACGGTTTGTTTTGAAGTGTCTAATTTTTTTTAGGCCACCACAGACTGAGTTTCACTGCATCTCACTGTCAGTTTTCACGTTCTCTGCCACTGGACAGAAAGTGGGAAGGCTTCAGCACTGGTCCCGGCCTTTCACCTACTCTCTCCTTTAGTGATCTCAAATGATACAATGGGGTAGGTGCTATATAAAGACAATGACTTCTAAACACACATATTCATTCAGTTCCTACATCTCAATTCATCTCCAGTCCCTATGGCTCGGCTCATCTCTAGAATGGTTGGTGAATGGCCAACTTTAGAAGAGACTCAAACTTAGCAGTGCTTACCCAGAAATCTTGATTTTTGCCTCCATAGAATTACTGATCTTGGAAATTCCTCCCTATTATCATGCTCCTCTCCCATCAGCACTCTGTTCCCCATCACATCTGATCTGATCTACAGGGCCTTTCACCACAGTGCATTGGAATTCCGTTACACCTTCCCACATTTACGGCACTACCTTCCCACCTCTACCCAAGCCTCTCATTCTTCACCAAGCTTTGCCTTTCCATCTGCAGTGGCCTCTCTGACTGCATTTCTTTCACTTCCATGCTTTACCATCAAATAATAAACTCCAAGAAAATCAAACATTTCACTCTCCTGCTTAAAATGTTATAATGGTTTTTCAGCATATAATCAATAAAACCCAAATTCATTACCATGATGAGCATTTGCTTTGGACAGGGTCTTGTGTCCGCAGGTTAGCCTCAAACTACGCAGCCCAAAATAACCTCGAACTTTAGATCCTCCTGCTTCTACCATAGGAAGGAGGAGATTACAGTTGTGTACTCCCACACCCAGTTTATCTTGTGCTTGGGACAGAACTGGGTTTCATGAGTGATAGGCAAACGAGCTACCACCCCTTGACATTTCTGGTCTTTATACTCTGATCCAGATACTTCTTCAGCATTTATCTTCATTCTTCTCCAAGGTGGGGACACCACTGTGCTCCTGCTCTGGGGTCTTTATCCTGTTCTTCCATCTGCTAAAATCCCTCCCACTCCCTGTGGTTTTGCTTGAATGCTTCCTGTTCATCACTCAGGGTTCACTTCCCTGTTGCGCTCCAAAGAGGCTTCCAGAGTGACTCTCTCTGAAGGGCTGCAGCTCAGTTACTCTCCGGCTCAGCAGATTTCAACCAGCAGAGATTTTTGCCTCCCAGGGGATCTTTTCCCAAGGTTAGAGTCATTAGGGGTTATCATTACCAGGAAGAGTGTCTAGCACTCGGGAATGGATGCCAGAGACACTGCTGAACATTTTAGGATGCACAGAGCAGCCCTTCATGGGGAAGATTTATCTGGACACCAGAAATGCCAGCTGGACCGGCGCAGAAAGCCATGCACGGTTGCTGGATCAGCATCCCTTTACTGACCAGCGCAGCAAGAGTTAACATTTATTTCGGATTTACATGCATCATACAGTGTCAAATTTTTTAGATAAGTTACTCTCCGTAACCATCACATATCTGCAATTGTAAGAAGAAGGTCCTATTTTCCTGTGTTGCACTGATAATACTGGGGCATGAAACGGCGAAATGTCTTTCTCTAGGTCATGCTGGAGGGCTGTGATTTGAATCCAGACTGTCTGGCTCGGCTTCTTTCGCCTTTATATTACAGGGCTGTGAAATTATATTTTTCTTATGTATTATTTGTCTTCTCTCTCTACTGTATAATCTCTATGAGGAGCATGGATTTGTTGGTGTTGTTTACTCTTCTTTTATCTTCTCTGTCTAGACATGTAAGCTATCAAAAAGCCTTGAATAATGAACAATTTGGAATGCCTTCCCAGCCTCACTTCAAAGGATTTCCTTAAATAAAACCCACTTCTCAATTAATGGCATCCTTTCTACTGCTGGGGCATTCTGTTTCTGGTCTCTCTAGTTCAGCCCACACTCCTTCCCAGGTCTGGTTTTTCCATCTTAGTGTTTTCATCAATACTTGAACAACTGTACCACTTTTCCACCCTTGCCTCAAATCCTACATAATACATTTTAGGTCCATAGATCCACAGTGTGGTTCTCAAAGAGAATTTAGAACAACTTTAGGAGGCCAAGCCTAGTTATGTGTTTCAGCAGAGAAAAGTAAGACTCAGATAAACTAAGCAGTACAATGATAAAAATTCAATTTTATCTTGAGAATTTTCACATGATGCTAATCATAATGCTAGTGGAAAAAGAGAAATTGTGGAAGTTCTTAGGAAACAAAGTCCTCCATCCCTTACTCAGATAAAGCATTTTATCCCTTAAATCGTGTAGAACTTTTGCTTGGCTCATCACTACATTTCATATCTTCTTTATTTCTTTAAATTTTGTTTCATGTGGACTGGTTGGGTGTCTTACTTGCATGCATGCATGTGCACTTTGTGCTTGCAGTACACACAGAGACAAGAAGAGGGTATCAGATCCCCTGGAACTGGAATTACAGACAGTTGTGAACTGCCATGTGTGTGCTGGGGATACAAACTAGATCCTCTGGAAGAGCTATGTCTTAGTCACTGTTCTACTGCTGTGGAGAGACAGCATACCAAGTCAGCCTTTATTAAAAAAAAGCATTTAACGGGAGGCTTAGTCTATTATCATCACGGCATGGAGCATGGCAGCCGGCAGGTATGATGCTGGAGCAGTAGCTGAGATCTACTGGTCAGCAAGCAGAAAGAAAGAGAGAGACAGAGAGAGAGAGGCAGAGACACAGACAGAGAGAGACTGAGATAGAGAGACAAAAAGAGAAACAGAGAGACAACCTGGACCTGGGATTTTTTGAAACCTCAAAGCCCACCTCCAGTGACATACTTCCTCCAACAAGGCCACACCTACTAAAACAAGGCTGCATCTAAGTGAGCTTATGGGTGCCATTCTTATTCAAACCAACACAAACTACTAGGGTTTTTAACCTCTGAGCCATCTCTCTAGCCCCTATTTTGTATTTTTTTCATTCCCAGCCCTCAGGCCAATGTGTCCTGGTGCTCTTATCTCTTAAACACTATTTCTCTTTACCATTGTTTGGGGAGTTAGAACTCCTTGATGACTTGTGTGTTTGCTGTGTTGCTTTTGAGTTGGTTTTCATTCTGTTTTCCAAGCTTGCCTCTAATTTGGGCACTCTTCTTACCTGTGCGCCCAGAGTGCAGGATCACAGGCATTAGCCACCTCTCCCAGCCCTTCCTTTATTCCAGAAACTTTACACCTGTGGTTCTTGCCCTTGGTTCATTTGTTATATAGATAGGGGGAAAGATACTGTTTGTTTTCATCTTGGGTCTTCATTGTGGTGCAAACTGGTTTATTGCTGGAGAGAATTACTGGAGAATGTCACAGTTCTTCAAATTGCTCACTGTGTTTTGGGGAATGTAACACCGAACAAAAACAAACAAACAAACAAAAGTCTGGGACTGTGGTTCTAATAAGAAATGTCCCTCCCAGGGTCCCATTTTGAATCCTTGTTTCCTCAGCAGGTAGCGCTATGATGAAAAGCTCTGAAACCTTTATGAGCTGTGGCCTGTCTGGTGGAAGTATGTTATTGTGAGTGGAGCTTGAAGATTTAATCCAGGTCCCAGTTCTAGCCTTGCTGTCTGTCTTCCAGTCCATCTAACCCTAACCCTAACCCTAAACCTGCTACGGGCTCCTGCCACCATGTCGATGCCATCCTGATGGGCTCCAATCCTCTGAGACTTTGAGCCCAAATAAATCGTCCCTCTACATATTGTTTAATCTAAGTGTTTTGGTCACAGTCGTGCAACAGTAACTAATACAGGTGAGTTGTTTCCCAGATGATGAGCAAAATGTTGTATATTTAATAATCAGGACAAGAGAAGGGTTACTGAGCAGTTAATCTGAGTGGCATCATTTGTCTTTCCTATAATGCAAGTGGTTAAATTCAACACTTAGTAAGAGGGATCACTACTGTGTTTAACCATTTGCCTGTGTGGACTGGGTTTATCCTGCCTCATAAGAACCCGGTTCCACTGCCTAGTCCCTAACAGAACACTTCCTTCTGCATCCCTGCACTGTGCACTCCAGTTTCTGGTTCTTGTTTGCTGAGTCTTGGAGCCCAGATGCCCAGATATAAACCACCTTTTCACTGCTTTGATCAAAAGAGCATCCACTTGCTTTCTGAGAGTTGTTTAGAGCTTGACTAGTGATTGTGATTCAGCTGTCCCAGGAGGGTATTACAGGTAACATTTCATCTCTTTTGCTCCCCTTGCCTCTCAAGTTCAGAGCAACTTTTGTAGCGTTTCTAGAACTGTTTCACTCATGGACCGCCACTTCAACACATCCAGAGCAGATGTATCCAGAGATGATGCTCTTTGGATTCATTAAGCTCACAATGAGGACAAGACTCGCAGTCATTTAGAACATGATATTCTATAAAATGAGAAATTGCTCCTCTTTGAAGTAACTGATGATAGAAAAGAAAAGATGGGTTCTTTATAATGGAAGGATCATTGTAGTTCTCCTTAACCAAAAGCCAAACATGGCACCAGTGCAGTCTAGCATTATGGAATGGGGCCTTCAGATGTGAGGCCAAAAACAGTCCCACTTAGGATGCATTCTTCTAAATATGTAAACAAGGTCTGCTCAAGCTACAATAAATAACATCTATTTAGTAGGTTAAAATGGGAATGAGTAAATAATGGTGTAAACATTGTGGTCATGAAACAACCATTGAAATCCTGATTGCAAGAAGTGTTAGGGGACGAACGTGAGTGGCCAGATGGAGGGATAAGAAGGCTTATGTTCCAAGTAGAAGCAACAGTATTCAGAAGAACATGGGGTGGGAAACGTTTAGCAGCTCAAGTAGGTCAAAAGGTATGGAACACAGAACAAGGGTGGAGAGACCTAATAGCCAGCTTATCTATTGAGAGATAATCCAGAAAGACAAATTAATCCATGAGGAGAATTGGAGTCTATTCTGAGCACACAAGGTGATCTAAGCAAACTTTAGGAAAGTTGTTAACATGAATAAATGTGTCTTTAAAGCTGGTATGTGTGTAGTTCCTGGAGGAGGTGGGGCCTAGAGATCTGTTATAAGGCTATTTTCATAACCATGACAGAACAAAGCACAATACATTGCCCCAGTGACTTTCTTGCGGTTGTGATAAATGCTATGACCAAGAAACAAAAGGGTTCAGGTTCATTTGGCTTAATAGGTTACAGTCTGTCATAAAAGGGAGCTGAGGCATGAACTGGAGGCAGGAACTGAGGCAGAGATCATAGAGAGAGACCACAAGTGGAGATGCTGAGGCACACGCCTTACTGACTTGCTTCGTGCTTCTGGCCCTATCTGCTCAAGACTGATACCTCCAATAGTGGCCTAGGATCTCCTCCATCAATTAGCAATAAAAATAAAAATGCCCACAGTCATGCCTATAGGCCCATCTGACACAAGCAACCCCTCAATTGATATCACTCTTCCAAGGTGTGTCAAGTCTACAACCAAAAGTGCAGGGGGAAATTGGTTGAAAAGAGCAATAACCCACATCTTCCTTTCTAAATGCTGTTATCTAAAAATATATAAGATATACAATTTTGAAATCTGGTGTGGGAGGTCCTTCTGTCTATGTGTTGCTTTCATTGGTTAATAAAGAAACTGCTTTGGGCCCATAGCAGAGATGTAAGGAACAGAGCTAGGCAGGAATGCTGGGAAAAAGGAGGTGGAGTCAGAAGGATGCCATGGAGCTGTCACCAGAGATAGACATGCCAAAACTTCGCTGGTAGGCCACGACCTCGTGGTGATACACAGATTAATAGAAATGGGTTAAATTAATATGTAAGAAATAGCCAATAAAAAGCTAGAGCTAATGGGTCAAGCAGTGATTCAATGAATACAGTTTCTGTGTGATTATTTCAGGTCTAAGCTAGCTGAGTGGTCAGGACGAACAAGCAGCCCATTGTTACAACAGAAATTCAAGTTGAATATGGATATCAAGTATAGAAGAATTGCAATATGTCATACCTGGAGCAGTCGTCTTTCAAGACATTTGAATTTGGTAGATGGTTTTCTGATTAAAATATCAGTAAAGAGAATGTAACACAAACAAAAGCCAAGGAAGACATGGAGCACTGCTGCATCTCCCTAGACACTGGATGTCTTCTTAAATAATACACTCATTCTTTCAAAAAATATATCAATGGGATAAGTTCTCTAGGCATGTATTTACCAAAGTTTATAAATAGGATGTATGTTACAGCATAGACTTTTCAAATGTAGAATACCAAGAAAACTTGCAATTAGCATATTATCTCATGAAATGGAAGAAACATTTACTTTAATTACATAAAATACAAAATTATAGCCTACTGGGTTGTTCTCAAGTCCAGAAATCATTTTTTATCAATAACTGCATGTTTGTCTAATGCACAGTGGTCAGTCTTGAAACCACATACATACAAACAATAAAAATAGACTCAGCAGGCTTTATACAATGTGTGTAAAAAACAGAGCTAAAGGAAAAAAGGTTCTCAACTTGAAGGTCGGGAGAGGGGAATTGGAGGGATTTGAAGGAAAGCAACTGGGAGGGGCTGGAGGGAGTAAAGGGAAAGCAGAAGTAATAAAATTATTTTCAGCTAAAAACATTTTAAAAAATAACTAGTTTTGAGTGAAAAAGTCAGACATTTCTCACTGGACATTGAAAAGATTGATAGCTTTTAACTTGGCATCCTTTTAACTTACCAATAACTTGGTAAGTATTGGGACAAAGGATAAGGGAGACCTTTGTCTCTAAGGGTTATGGTCTTGGCATTTATAGTTTTTCCTTTTTTAATGTTGTTTCTGTCCTTTACCCTCTCTCCTCATCCTAAACAATGCAACCTGAGCATACGGTTAGATTTCAGTAATAATAATTCTCCTGCTGTAGTAATGAGACATTTCAGAACCCTGGTCTCAGCTAAGAAAATCTTAGTTCTCAATTCCCTTAGCCTGGAATGGAAAGGTTTTGTTTCTTCTAGTTGCTGAATTTTCTTTGCTTTTGAATTTCTTAATATGCCTCTAGTTTCAAACTCTGGGGGTAACATCAGATGCTTCTCTACCAAAGCAACACATTCAGCTTTTTCTTGCTCGGGCTAGAAAGGCACAGTGCAACAGAGTGATAAAAGATATTAGCCAAGTCTCCAGGTTGAAACAGGTCCCAGTGCACTGCTTCTTTTGGCTCATCTATAGAATGGGATTTATAAAACCCCTTTCTTTTGAGTGTTTACAAGTTTAATTTTTATAATATGCTTAGGACATGGCCCAACCCAGAGCAAGTTCTATCTAAAGATGTGATTGTTAATTTGAATGTGACTGGTTCTTTTCTTTTTTATCATCATCATCATCACTATATTCTTCATTATTTAAAACAATTTTCAAATATGAATATATTTTGACCATATTCTTCCCCTCTCCCAAGTCCTCTAGATCTTTTCCCTCACCTACCTGCCCAACTTTAAGTTCTATCCCCGAAAAGAGACAACATATGAAAAACCTGATACCATAGCAAAAATACCCAAACTAAGAAAACAAAATAAACCACAAAAAAAGATCTAACTATAATCAAATAAAATCCCAACCAAAAAATCTATGGAGTCCAATTATATAGTTGATATACTTATCTAGTGTCAATCTATTAGAGAAATCTGATTTTTCCTCTCCTAGCAGATGTAAGTCATGGCTCAATCTTTAACTTTTACCTCAGTGTCTAGGTTTTCATTCATTCATTCATTCACTCATTCATTTTTTAAAATGTACATACAGGAAAATAAAATACAGTGAGATAAAACAAAAACTCTCACACTAAAGTAGGGCAAGACAAGAATGAGAGACCACCTTGTTTTCTCACTCAGGGATCCCATGAGAACACTGAACTGAAGCCATAGTGTAGACACAGAGGTCCTGGTGCAGACCCTTGCAGGCCCTGCTCATGCTGCTTCAGTGACTGGTTCTGCCTCAGCTGCTTCTTGGGGGATTAAAACCTGTGCTCAATGCATTCTAGACTCTTCCAACACATATTCCCTAATGCAGCTTTTCTGTTATTTTATGTTTCTCATCAGACTACCTATATTTGTCTGAATTTGTCCATTCTCTGTTAAAGCATTATGATTTTTAAGATCTTCCTCTGCCCTGTTTTTCCTAGAAAAAAAATTCCCTAGAATTCATGAGCTTTGTTCTCTCCTGAAATTATGTTCTGTATTGGGGAACTGGTGTGGGAGATCCTTCTGTATATGTGTTGCTTTTATTGGTTAATGAATAAAGAAGATGCTTGGGCCTATGACAGGGCAGAATAGAGAAAGGCAGGAATTCCAAGCAGAGGTAGAGGAGGAAAAGAAGGCGGAGTCAGGGAGACGCCATGTAGCTGCCGAAGGAGACAGATACCAGGTGGAACTTTAGCAGTAGGCCACAGCCATGTGGTGATACACAGCTTAATAGAAATGGGTTAATTTAAAATACAAGAGTTAGTAAGAATCCTGAGCTAATAGGTCAAGCAGTGCTGTAATTAATATAGTTTCTGTGTGATTGTTTGGGTCTGGGTAGCTGGGAAACAAATGAGCGGTCTCTGACTACAGGGAGCAGTGTCGTGTTGTTAATACGCATTAGTCCGCCCTCAGTACTTCTCATTAGCTCACTCACTTGCTCTTCATTCATCAGTCCACCTATGATAACTGTATTTCTCTATCCTTCAATAATTCCAGATGTAGTAGGAAAGGAGGGCAGTATGCTATGAAGTACACATAAATAATTTTCAGGGTTTGATTAGGTAACATGTAACATGCTTACCTGACACATGGTATATCACATGTGAGACAGACTCTTTTATAAAGAACACCACTGCCAGGTATGGGGCACACACTTATAGTCCCAGTACTGAGAAGCTGAGACACGGGATTGCTTTGACTTCGTGGCTAGCCTGGGGTATCTAGTAAATTCAAGGCTAGCTGGAGCTTTACAAAAAGACCCTGTTTCTAAAGAAATAATACACAGTCATCTGAAAAGAGATGTGAGGGTCTAAACAGCGACAATGGGAACTTCAAAGACAACTCTGGATTTGAGACTTATTCGGAAATTGAATTGACAATGTCATTATTATCAAAATGCTCACTGACATTTTGTCTCATGAAACCTGGATGACATGGTTTTACGTGCCCTGTGATGACTAGAGGAGGGAGAGAAGGGTGAAGTAAGACCTTTACCTACAAAGGACAATTGGTTCTGTCAAGAATATTTTTTGAGAATGAGGTTTGTAAAGTCTGCTTTGATAGAGACTTGGGAGGTAATCTCAGCTGTGAAGAATGAAATGAAACTGGGCCTGGAGTAAGGTTATGGTTTTGCCAAAGGTGGCAGGAGGAGAGTAATTAACAGAAGTCTATCTTAGTATAGGGTAAAGATGGTAAGGCAGCATTTTATCAGTTACTTTGAAGGGGCTGTTGAATCCATTCAAATATTTACTTAGTGCCTGAGTGTGCTTAACAGAGCCGCATAGAAGTGGTGAAAGCTCCCCTGGGGGTGGGGGCAGTAGTCATTTTTGAACATGCATGTTTGGATCCAGAATAAATGCAAATCTCTTTTGGGTATAGTGTGTGTGTGTGTGTGTGTGTGTGTGTGTGTGTGTGTGTGTGTGTGTGTTGTGGTGATGGAACTCACGTGCTCACACCTGTGTTTACAAACAGGCCAGTCTCCTAATCCTAATCTTTTCATTTTTATTATGTGTCTTTACTTGTTGAGGGTCTTTTTTAATTTAACATGGTCCATCTTTTTTTCTAAGAAGTTGAGCAGGCTTTTGAGAGACATTTGAAGTGCTGTGTCATGACCTGTGTCAACAGCGGGTGACACTCTCTGTTCTATGGTGTTGGGTAAAGGGAATGTGAGTGTCTCTGTGAACTGAATACAAATGGAAGAGAGGCCCAGGTGCTCCACAAAGAAGCTGAACACCCACCCAGTGAACCCACTGAGATGCTTCCTTTGTGCCTGCTGGGAGAAAAACACCCTTGGTAGTGTTTAAAGTAGGGAGAGAAGGAAGGAACCTTAGACTGATTGACTCACAGGTCATAAACCCAGATTCTACCTTCAAACGATCCCTCACTGACATCATCCTAAACAAAGCAAGGCCAGTTTTGGTAGCACTCCTAGAGAAGAGCTTCATTGTTTTCCATTACCTGCCTGACAGGGATGTTACAACTGGCTGCTGCTGGCTGTTTGCAGGTATGTGCTTCGCATCATCCCTTTGGGCAAATTAGAATGAACACACACTTGGCTTGGTCCAAAGATTTGAAGGCGGAGACACAGTAGAGAGCTCAGGTACTTGTAAGGGATGGAGAAGGGCTGCTCATAGAAATCTTGGACATACTTTAAATGTTCTCTGGTGTTGAATAGGGTTGCTCACGTAATTCATGCTGGAGGCTCTTCAACTGATTCCAAAGGTCCAGCTTACTGCCCAGTTAAAGTCTCAGCCTGATCTCTCCACCACTGTTAGAAGCTAACCTCCACCTCGCAGTAGGTAACAAACACGCTGGAACTGCTTTGACCTGGTCTTAGAAATCCTTTCCACCAATGCACATTCTGGATTTGGCTCCCATACCAATGAAATCGACCTATTACTTAATCGGCACACATTTATGAGGTTTTGCTGAGAATCAGCTCAATCCCCTGGCGCTAGTGAGATCACAAGGATGCCAGGACAGAGTGGCCCAAGGTTGATGAGTGGTGCTAAACCTAAATAACTTTTTTCCCGACTTACAGATTTAAATGTTTCTTCAGACCGAGTTCCTATATGTAAGCCAAGCGTATGATCCTCCTGTCTCTGCTTTCTGAGTACTTGGGAAATGAACATACGCCATCATGCCTGGCTCCTACTCACATGTTTACTGCCAGCTCACTTCATCCTTCATGTTACTTTGGTAGGTGGTAGTTTAGTGTCAATGAGCAGTGTACCTCCTGAGAAAAGAATGGTGCTAACGTCTTAAATAAAACGCAGGATATCCTAAGTCACAGTGGTGGATTTAAAGGCATATGCTCTCTTTTCCTTGGAAGAGCTCCAATCTGGTAAGGAAATAAATATTATAAAAATAAGGCAGACAGACTGCCATACCACTAGAAGAGTGAAAGCTGATAGCTTGTCATGGTGTCCCTTCATCCAAAGTCCTCTGCTTTGCAGAGATTGTACTGTCCAATTAGAATGAGGCATTCTCTTACTAAGATCACTCTCAACAGATAAGGCATAAGAAGAACTGGTTGGAAGTTGGATATGATCAAAGAGGCATACAGGAGTAAACTTGAAAATGCAGAGTTGGAGAGATACCCACGTTTGAAGGTCATCTTTGCTCTGGAGCCATACTCCTCTGTTGTAATTGGAGTCTGGCTTACACAGGACCAGAGTTAATTTTCACAGATGCTGTTCTTCACAGTGTCCCCTTACTTGCCCTTTGACAAAAGTTGCTATTAACAAAATTATAATTTTGCTCTGTCTCTTAAAGTTAAGTTCCCTTTCCTTGCATTATTTCATCTCAAGCAAGTGGTCAGTTTCTGCTACCAGCATCAGAAAGTGACTGCTTCAACTTCCTTATAGGTAACCAAGAGGGAAAAACAAAGCATATGTATGTCAGGTTCCTCTCCAACTCTGCTGTCTACCTGGGATGTTGATGTTATTTTGGACCCTCAACCCAACAGCATGGTTTGAGTTAAGTAGCTCTCTCTGTAGACATTTATTTTTATCTTAGCATCATGGAATGTGTTTGCCACACTCTTTGCTTTTCACTTAGCTCGTTCTTCAAGGGTATCCTTTTGTCGTAGTATTCCCAGCCTTCCTTCTTAAAACTTTGCTCTCTACTGAGCATTGTTTACTAGGCACCTATGCTCTGGTCTTTACAAAACCCAACCATGAAATAAACAACACTGATTGTATTCTTCCCAAGGCAATTTGCATTTAAATAGGATTCAAGGGCATCAGACTGAAAGGGAAGTTCTAGGAAAGTAGAAGTTTGGTATCATATGAGAGACCCAAGAGAATAGGGGGGCGTGGGACAGATATTGAGATTCTGTAGCCTTCCTGAGGTCTCCAGTGAAAAAGTCCCTTGTCTAAGAGATATTTTTTTATAATGATTTTTTTTTTTTAGTTTTTGAAATTGTAATGTAATCAGACCACTTCTTCCCTTCTCTTTCCTTCCTCCCTCTCACCCGTCCTGTGCACCCCTCTTCTCCTCTCTCAAACTCGTGGCCTTTTTTGCTATACATACAGATGCATAGATGCCTGAATATGTGAATACACCCTGCTCAGTCCATATAGTGTTATCTGTACGTATATGATCTCACAGCTGACTGCTTGGTTTGGATAACCAATTAGGGTACTCTTTCCCTGGGGAGATCATTGCTCCCTCTCTGACATGGGAGGGGAAGTTCTCAAAGGAAGAATGTTGTCTGTGTCAGAGCTCTCATGCCCTCATAATAATGTGTTCATTTTATTTACAAGAACTATGTGTTATTATGTGTATTGCTGATAATTCTCATAGGCCAGTCAGGTAGGCTTGATTCCATTGGTCTTCACAGGAAGTGAAACTTTCTGGGGTCAAGGCCACACCTCTAGTTTCACATTTTTTTTTTTTTTCGAGTCAGGGTTTCTCTGTAGTTTTGGAGCCTGTCCTGGAACTAGCTCTTGTACAAGCCCAGGCTGGTCTCCAACTCACGAAGATCCGCCTGCCTCTGCCTCCTGAGTGCTGGGATTAAAGGCGTGTTCCCCCACGGCCCAGCTGGTTTCACACTTCTAATAGCGCTTGGGCCCAGCTGGTTTCACACTTCTAATAGCGCTTGGGAAATGCCATGTCCTTGTCTTTTATACTTTTACCTGCTGCCCTGAAATGCTTCATACACACTGACTTTGTTTCTCCAGGATGACTTCCTGCTTTTCTTTTCCATTTCCCATTAGCAAGAACAGGTTAACACTATCTTAAGTACAATTTACTTATAGCCAAGCACAAGATGCCGCCCTTCTGTGATCTCATGTGCTAGCAGACACCAGGTCCTATACGCCATTACCATTCCTCGAATGTTAGCCCTGTGGTCATTCAGTCAATTATTTACTTTCTCAAAAGCAATGTCCTTTAAAAATACTAAGAAATGAGATTTTCTCACATAGGAAAAAATACTCATTTTACTTTATAGCTGATTTTTGAATGCCATAAATTAGAGTGTACATTTTTACATTCTTATCATTAATATATTGTATGATTATTAAGCAGTGATTATAAGAAACATTGGTTCTACATACTGATTTGACTTAATTGTTATACTCAATAAATATAATCATCCACATTTGAATAGAGAAACCCAAATTACCAAAGTCTGTCATAGTAACATAACTGATAATTTTACAGAGGTAAATAAACTTAGTTACACTGGTAAGGATTAAATGAATAAAAAGTAGTAAAATACCACTGGATGTGGAAATTTAGAAACTCTATCAATGCCTTATCATCTAAAAAAAAACTTTAAAAATTAACTGCACAGATAATCTGTACCGCTTCCACAAAAAAGTCAGCCCTGGAAATTTGTTATGAAGGTTACATTATCCGTGTGTCCTGCTTTTGGGAGACAATTACAATGAGCAGCATAACATTCCTGGCATTTGTGTCCAGTCTCTGCAAGAGCAGATTCTCTCTGCTCCTCTCAGGCCACCATTCATAGCCCACTGATGCATGGCTTCAGATGTCCCACAGAGGATGACGCTTAACCAGTGAAACCTTCCATGTGATTGGTAATTTAACATCTTAGACATAAATTAAGTACCGGGTGACATATAGGATAAACAATTGCGTGAGTTTAAAGACAGCGAACGCCATGGAAGCCCCCGTGTTGTCTGCTCTGCTAACATGACTGAAGGGACAAGAGACAAAAGACACTCTTAGAAATAAATGCTCCTTGAAACAATCACATGCCTCACCTAGCGCGTATGTTTCTCAGGGGTCTTTTGTTACTCTGTAGCATATTGAATTATCCTTCCCATTACCTTGGGAACTCAAACAAGGACCCCTCACATGCTGATGACTTTGAGATGATGGCACTAGCTGCCAGAAATAGATGATAATTAAAGTATTTTAATTATTAAGCGGAATTGAGAAGTTTTTTTTTTATAAACCTTATATGTTAATCACAGAGGAATCCAATTACTAGCGGAATTCTTTCTCTCTGTTTGATCAGCAGTTTGGAGCTTTTTGTCTCTAAGGCTGGTAGATAATTACAGAAATTGCAACAACCTTGAAGACACATAGCCCCATCCTTCCCCTCCTGCGTCCTTAGTTATGAATGTAACAGAATGTGACGACTGAAAGCAGCATTATTAAGCAGCTTACCTTGAGAACAATGGCAACATTAACAAAGGGGCTGTCCTAATAAAGGGTCTGTGTGCAGCCCGTTTAAGCAATGGAAAGTGTCCCTTTATTCTGCCTAGCACCGGCTCAGCCGGAGGTTGACTATTTTAACGCAGGCAGTAGCCGGAGAAGGGACAAAGCATTGCTAGAAAGCAGAAAGCCTCCCCAGCGCCAGTCTTTCTGCTTCTTTTCTTAAAAATCATAGGGGCTCAAAGGAAAAGGACCAATACCTTCAAGTGAGAACATTCCAGCACAGGAGCGTCGTCTTGGTGGTTGCTGTGCAGAATGAGTTGCTTGGGCATCCGTCCCTCTCTTCTTAGACACGGGGTTGCTCTGTGGCTACAATCAACCCAAGAAGCCTTTGCAACACATATGCACTGTTCATCCGCAACTGAAGGAGACTAAGCAGCTGGGCTTGGTGCTGTTTGCCTGCGGGCGTTGGATCTTTAGACCCTCTTCATCTGATTGGCTGCTTCCAAGTCTCACTGTACTCCTCTGCCTTAACCTTTGGCTCAATATATTTTCCCTAGGGATATAGTCAGAGAATTGCCCATTAGGGAATCTGTGCCAGGTTAAATGGAGCTAGTTTAAAGAAGCAGGGACAGAATTCTCTATGGTTGTGTCTGTGCTTTTTTCCAGAGTTCTGGGTAATCTACATACCTAAGAAAGGTGGATATAATTTAACAGCAGTGGTTTTATGTTTCCTCCCTGAAAATGCCATGCATCTTACACCTGCATAACACACACTGAAGTGATCAGGTGGCACAGCTTGTCTGGATAATCAACCTGAAATCCAAACAGATGGGATGACAGAAAATATTAACAAGGTTATTAAAAAAGCCAGGAGATGCAGTTGGATAACTCTACAGAAGCCATCTCAAGAAAGTGTTATGAGTCATTTACACAGAAGGTCTTTACAGAATTTGTAACATTTTACACAGTACTGATACAAAAAACATAAAAATGACAAGAACTAACTATAATAACTTGATTAAAGTGTCTGGAAAAAACATAACAGGTAAATATCTTTACTTTCTGAAAGTACTAAAACTGAGAAAAGAACCAAAAAGTATATCTTTATCAGCCATATATATGTGTGTAAATTATACATATACACATATATACATGTGTATGTTTATATATTTATATAAATTATATATGCATATATACACATATATGTGTATATAAATATTAGGTTTGAATGATCAAGAGCTCCAGGTATTAAAAAATATTCATATATAGTGTGTATACATATGCATGTATGTACATGCACACATACATACACATACACACATGCATATCAGGTAAAAAGTCTTTAGAATGAAGATAGTGAATTGACCACACACATTTAAAGTTTTCTCCCTCTCAAAACCCCACCAAAATGATCACAAAGTTTTTACTTTGAAAATCTTTATGCAGAAGCATAAAATAATAGAGATAAGTAGGAACAAGATTTAGAAAGGCAGGAGGCAGGTTGTTAGAGGAATCTTCAACCAAAAAGGGGAAACCAAGAAGCAATGACATTTACAGCTACCAGCCCCCATTTCCCCACCCCATAAGCCTTGATTGATGGCACACTTGACCTGTGAAAGAAGGGATGAAGGTGGGGCTAAACCACAGTAGGTGGCACTCAGCTCAGATGTAGTAGCACAAGCATGTTATCCCAGCCTTCAAGATGCATGTTGGAGGACCACATTTGAGGCCAGCAATGGCTGTGGCTGCATAGTAAGTTCCAGGTTAGCTTGGGCTACATACTGAGACCTTGTCTACCTAAACAAACAACAAAGACACACACACACACACTCATGCACATACTTTAAGAACAGCAGGTGGTTTGACTGTCTGCCCCTTAAAGTAGAATACCAAAGCTTTATTCTCTGCAGAGTTTGAAGCAGAAGGTCTTTGAACACACATGGGTGAAAATGAAGGTACCAGACTGAAAAAAAATGAGAGATAATGGGAAATGAATGTGTATACAGCTTCTAGGGCTTCCTTCCCCTATTCAGCGCCAGAGAGACAGGTAGCAGGATGCTCACTCTACAGAAAGATGATTTGAAGAATATTTTTCTGTGGAACATGACTGTTCAAAAGATAGGACATTTTTTGGTTCTGTAGACTGACTCCTGGGTCTTTGGACTTGGTAGATTTGCTAAATTGCACAGGCTGGCCTTGAACTTGGAACCTTCCTTTTTCAGCTTCTGTAGTAATGGGATTATAGGTCTGTAACACTAGGTCTGTCTCCAAAAGACTTGCAGGCTTTGACCAGACAGCTACTACTTAATCCCACCTTAATAAACTCTGTACATGAATTTTCAGAGTCCCATTCTTATACGTAAGGTGATCAAATGTCTAATATAAAAGCAAAGAAAGGAACAAATCACAAATACGAGTTGGAAAAAAATACTAAATTTGAGATAACAATATATATGTGTATATACATATATATACAAAGAAGAGTTCATATACCATCCTTGATGCCCTTTAAGGTATGATATGTATAGACAGCTCTCATTTAACATGGTATCTTAGCCTGTTTTCTATTCCAAATAACACAATACTAAGTTACTTCAAAAAGATAGAGATAGATTTATTATTAGTCATATTTCTGATATAAAACTTCCTGACCTTCTTGATACCATCATCACAAAGACAAAGATGTGATTTTTCTAAAAATTATTTCATATGGATGAAATGACTGTTGTAAAAAAAAAATAAAGATGTCTCAGAGGAGGTGGTGCTGGTAAAATGATGCATAGTAAAGGACCTTTGGAAACATTTCATAGAATTAAAAGCACAAAAGATGAATATTAGAAACTGACCCAAACTCAGTACTATAATTTGCCAAAACATAAAAAAGAAACACATTCTAAGTTAAATCAAGAAAGAGCAAGTCTGTGCCAAGAAAGAAATCATAATATTTTTCAATGTTTTAAAGTACAGCATACCAACTAAATATTAGTTTAAGAAGCCTATTTCCCTGTACATTTGTAATTGATACCATAAGAATTTTTAGTAATATGAAAAAATGTTTCCTGTTAAAACTATTTGTCATGGTTTCAGCTCACATGATCATTCATACAAGCCTGCTTCTCCACACCGGGTAAGGGCTGATTATATTGCATACACAAAGAAAGACCAAATCCGCTCTACTCAGGAAGCTAAAGTGGAAAGACTGCTGTGGTTCAAGGTCAACATGGGCTATACTATTCCAAGGCAGTCTGGGCTACAAAGTGAGATACTGTCGTAACAAAAAACAGTAACAAAAGGCAACAAACAACAACGAAGAGCTACGAGAAATACAAGAAACACGAAGAGTCCTTTAACAGTGGGACTTACATATCAAGTTAGAAAAGTGATCTTAAAAGCTGAATAAAATGCCAAAACAGGAAAATTAAAGCATAAAATTAGAAATATAATCTTGGGATCTAACATAACAGGATATCAAGAGAGACTGTAAAAACAAACAAACCAAAACCAAAAGGAATAAAATCACTGCAAAATACCTCAGATAGCTTGAGTTTCTGGAATGGAAGCATGGTATGAGTGCACATGATCGTTGATGTGAAGGCTCATAATTCAGAACTTTCTGAAAGTTTAGGGGCATAAAGTTTGTTATTTTTAAAAAGAACATTATATATTCCTTATAAAGGGTCAAAAATTAAAATGGAACAATTTTCTTCATAATAAGACTAAAAGCTGAAGGCAAAGTGAAATGTCTTTAAAGTCCCAAGAGAAATGACTGCTGCTTAGATTCTCATACCCAACTAAAATATCTCAGTTCAAATAGAGTAATTATGGGGGGTTATGAAATGCCTTTAAATTTTTTATTTCAATAATCTTTCTTGTGAGTTTATTGAAAGGTGTGTACCCTATAAATCTCTCTCTCTCTCTCTCTCTCTCTCTCTCTCTCTCTCTCTCTCTCTCTCAAACACACACACACACACACACACACACACACACACACACACGGGCAGCAGGGAGAGGACAGACAGAAAGACAGGGAGAGAGAATATGACAGGGAGAGAAAAATATGATCCAACAAAATAAAGAAGTCAAGAAATAGCCTCTTAGAATAGTTTGGGGTAATATTTAAAAAAGACTATACAGCAGAAGTTGCATTGAAACAGACCAAAACTTTCTAGGAAAAGTGGTTTAAGTCAGATAGAATGTGTATTTGGTATATTGAGAAAAGATTTGTATAATTGGGGGAGTACTCACAGATGTACTAGTACTAAATACATAAAACAGCTGAGATAACAAACAAAAAAGAGAAGTGATTGACTAAGAATAGTTTTCATAATGTACCTGTAATTCTCCTTCGAGTAGTTTCTTTACAGTTGGGTAGGTGTGAAAGCCCCGGCACTGCTGCCCACAACTTTGATCTCGTGAACATTATAAACACTTGGACTATGCAGTGTTTATTCTATTGTCAGCATTAAAATAACTAATTTGCTCTAATTTTTTAATTCATAACCTTAAAAGATTTTCAGCTTTTGAGTTTTATAGTAATACTTAGCTTAAACTACAAATGAGTCATTCCGCTACACAAAATATTTTTTTCCCCTCTCCTTTCCTCCTTCTTCCTCTCCCTCCTTCCTAACTATCTTTCCTTGCCTGGGATTGAAGCTAGGGACTCATCCATGCTAAAACAATGTTCTACTATTGAACTATATCTCCCCTGTGTTGTTTTCACTTTTTATTTTAAAATAGGGTCTCAAGAGACTGCTGGTGTTGGCCTTGAATGATATCTATAAACCAACTAGGCATTGAACTTGCAATGTCTTGCCTCACCCCTTCTAGACAACAGGAATTACAAGCCTGTGTCTATCCCCAATCCTGCCTGTTTTCTCTGTTCATAATCTTGCTGTATAAGACTTTTGTTACGTTTTTATTGACTTTTTACTTTTGTTAAAAGCTAAGACATACCCAAATACACATCGTTCTAAGCCTACGTGTGCTAGATCCATCACTGCCATCTCTTCACTCAAAGGTCTCAGAGATGATGTGCACACGCAGCTGTTATCTCCAATGATGAGGCTGCTTCTTCATGAACATCTCCAGAGGCTGGTTGAGGAGAGGGCACTTTTCAGAAATGTGTCCTTGGTGACTGACTTGCTTTCTTTCCTTCTCTCTTTTCTTTGCCCTAGATTTGCTTGTAAGCAGAAAACAAAACATGAACCTCCTTCTCTATTGATAGAATTTTTTGTTGTTGATGATGCTAAGGGTACATGTTTTAAACCATTTGAAGAATCTGTTTAGGTCTTCCAAAGCTTTAGTTAAAGCTGTCACTGAGTTTCCTTGGGTGGCAGTCACTCTTTTTAGTTCTCTTTTTTCCTGCTTCTTCTACGTCTGCATATTCCCATAGTGTGCAATCCCTCCTCCCTGGCCAGTTCCTCTGAAGCACCACTAGGAGCTACTTCGTAGCATACTCATCCACATCAGGAAGCTTGACATCTCAGCACACACAGCCTTGTGGGTTTCTTTAACTTCCCTCATGTTTAGTGACTCACTGAGTCATGGATGAACATGCTGAGCTTCTTATTCTAGATACCCTTTGTGTAATCCTTGATGACATCATCCCCACCCATCCTGAAGCTGCACTCACAAGTATTATGATCCTTCCAGAATGTCTTCAGTACCATACTATTGAAGTACTTTCTTTAGTTGAAGCAAGATCCAGGCAAGGATCCCATTATTAGAGTGGGAATGCTGCTGTAATTCCTTTTTTTTTTTTATTGGTTGGATCAAAGAAGGGGCTTTTGGCCAGGTGTGGTGGCACTCCCCTTTAGCCCTAGTACTTGGGAGGCAGAGGCAGGTAGATCTCTGAGAGTTTAAGGCAAGTTTGGTATTCATGGTGGGTGAACTCTAGGAAAGCCAGAGCTACACAGAAAAACCCTGTCACAAAAAGGGGAATTTGGATAGAGAAAAATCATATCCATGTTGAGATGGACAACAGAGATTAGGAGAGGATGCCCTGAAGACTTGTCAGCACGGAGCAGAAGCCTGAAGGCATTTCTCCATTTCTCCGGAACATGCCTTGAGGAGCATCTGGGATGAGGAACTAGGTAATCTATGTCTTCTTATAGCTCCTGTGTTAAACAGGTAACACATGCTGATTGCAGTGCAGTGATTTCTGGGTTCGAAGGCACAAAGTCTATCAATGAAACACACCACAAAAGGCTCCAACCAGTAGCCTGGGAGATTGACCCCAAGCAAGAATGTTATTCTGTCTTTATTAAGACTTGGCAAGCTTTCCTCTATAGATGAAAGTCTCTTCAGTAATCCATTTCCAGAACAGGATGCTTTTATCCACAGGTAAATAATTCCCCTTCACAATCTGCTTACCCAGAGTTGCCAAAAGCTTTTCATCTGTCTTAATGTTGGGACTTGGAGACTCACCCTCATATTATGTAAAGAATAGTAATTCTTGAATAATTCAAACTACCCAGAACAAGCAGTAAATGTAATATTATAGGTGGATATAGCCTTCCATTTTAATATTTGATTTAAAAATTTTGGTTATGGTCATTAGTGTCTATAATCCACATCACTAGACATTTCTCCACATCTCAAGAGGGAGACCTTCCTTAGATATTTGCCCGTCTCCTGGATTCCAGTGAAGTAGATCCCTCGTTACTTCTGTCTCACTGCTCCTCTGCCTCATAACTGTTGCTATGGGGGGTTGACTTGTGCCTGCCAAGCACTGGCCACCACTGATTTTCCACTGTCATTAACATTTAGTGTCCAGGCTAATAACTTGATGTAGCCTCTACTCAGCATGAACTATGGGTTTTGTTCAGCAGCTGTCCTGATGAACAAAATGTGAAACTCAGTCGAGCACAAGAGAAAGAAACCCAGGCAAGAGAAGCACTAAACACAAGTGTGTAAAACTGCTTCTGATTAACACAGGGGACTCATTCACAGTAAAACCTTCCTAGTGTGTTGGAGGTTAGAGTCAGCTTCAGACATGCTAGGTAGGTGCTTTCTTACTGGGCCACAATCACATTCCATTTAACATTTTTTTCACAGATGAGAGTATATTTTAAAATAAAGCAAAATCTACAAGTATAGTGAATTCATATGTCAGTAACACAGTTGCTGTGTTTATTGCTTTGTTATTTCTTTGACAAAATACCTGATATAAACAGATAAAAGGGAAGAAAGAATTATTGTGCTCATGGTTTCAGAGGCTACACTACACTGGGATGGGGGATGGGGTGGGAGTGGGGGAATATGATAGGAAATCATGCTGAAAGAGCCAGAGCGAAAAAGAGCCCCAAGGACACACTTTCGATGACTCATTTCTCTCATTTGGGCTCCCCCTCGTACTTTTCATCACCTACCAATAATGCCATCCTATTGGGAATCTGTCATAGGGTTGATTGATCCATGCAATTGACCAGAGCCCTTGCAGTCTAATCATTATTGGAAATGCCACTATCGAAACACCCAGAAGGGTGCTTCACTAATCTTCTAGATATTTTTTTTTATCAAATCAAGTTGACAAAATACCATCAAAATGAACCATTGAAGATATTTTATTATTAATTATTATTATTATTGCTAACAGGAATACGTGACATATCTAATGGCACGCACTATACTTTTATATGATTTGGCAAGGAACCAGGTTTGTTTATAACACTCTCATCACAAATGTGTGAGCACTGAAGTGTATCATGATGGCCCTATGATGTTTATGGCAACACTTATGGTGGTTATGGTGACGGCAATTTTTCTGCTTTATTTTAACTTTATGAGACCCAAATTATACATGTAGTCCCTTTTTGGGTGAAACACAGTGTGGTACCAGACTGTATTTAGCCTGACAAAGCAACACGCCATTTTCTTAGCACAGCAGAAGCTGCACAAACTGAAAAAAATCACACAGAGTATTTTTAAAGTTCACAGGTGGAACTGCAGTAGCAACCATGGGCTGTTGTTTACACAATTGATGGACATGAATAATTTAGGCATGCTGAAGCCTTAACTGTAATGTTTATTCCATCAGTTATGAAATGAGTAAGCCTTAGGTAGCTCATTTAAACATTTAGAACTCAACATTGTCTACTTGGCTGTCACACATAAAACAAAATACCTGTAAACCATGAAATTATTCTTTAAATGACAAACAAATCAAAGAAATAGTTTAAGATATAGTAGAGCTCTTTGTGAAACACAACAGCATTTTTTTATGTCTGGATTGTGATTTCTCCATGTGACTCTTAATATTTCACATAGTGTGACAGTTTGCTACGTAATGGCTTTTCTTCTAGGCTACTTTGTTTAATATAGCAAGTTATAGAACTTAATAAAGGAAAACCCACATTCGATCATTTTATCATTTACTCTCTACTTTCTCAAGATAATTTGATTTCTAGGGTTAAAAACAAAACTTAAAAATAGAAGTATCATATAATCCCACCATAGCATTCCTAGGCTTATGCGCAAAGGAGTCACCATCAGTACATTGCAGTGACACCTGCTCACCTAGGCTGGTAAAATACAGGTCTTCGGAATTAATGAATCAATATTATACTAGGCTACAGGAGAGCCAAGACACATTTTTATATAATTAATATTTATAATACAGTTTGTAATACTTTTTAAAAACTATGAGTTTGCAATTAGGAAAAGTCTATGGTTAAATTAAAAAATCACACTTACTGTGGCCTTAAGTTTTAAACATTGTTAGTTTGACATTTACATTAAAATAGCAGGCATTAAAGAACTATTGTCTCTGTATAGGCAAACTTCACAGTGAGTTTTAACTGTGCTAGAATTCCTGACCGTTGACTGATAAAAGGCTTCGTCCTGGTTTTCATTCCATTGCTGTGATAAACACCATGGCCAAAAGCAAGTTGTCGTCTTAATAGCTTATAGTCACGCAAGGAAGTCAGGGAAGGAACTTAAGGCAAAAAACCAGAGTCAGGAACTGAAGCAGAGGCCATGAAGGAAAACTGAGCCCTGCTTCCTGACTTTATTCTATGTTTGCCTTGACTGGTTTTCTTATAAACTCCAAGACCTCCTACCCAGGGATGGTACTGCCTACAGTGGCCTGGGCCCTCCTATATCCATCATTAATCAAGAAAATGCCCTACAAACATGTCTAGAGGGAAATCTGGTGGGGTTATTGTCTCAGTTTAGGTTCCCCTCCCCCGATGGCTCAGGCTGGTGTCAAGGTGACAAAATACTAACCTCACAAACTTCAAGTAGACTGTGCAGCCCCCTCTCTTTCCCATGTCCCTTAGGTTTCCCCTGTCTTTTTGTCCCTGCTCAGTAGAAGAGGTGCACATCATCTAAGTCATTTGTGTGTCACTGGGAGCTTCGCTGGGCTCTCCCCGGTTCCACAGTCCCGGTTGTCATTCAGAGAGCTCAGATGAGACACACAGTAGTGTAGACGTCAGAGTTCACTGCACAGCAGAGGGCTGCACACTCTCACTGGGTACAAAGGTAACAGAGATCTTTGAGTTGGTTCACATTTTAGGAGGGGTCTGTGTTATTTCTAAAGTTTCCAGAACAGCTTTTTCTGAGAAATGCTCTCCTATCCAGGTGACTGATTAGCCCACTTAGATTTCCTCTTACAGGAGAGGGAAGATATATCCTTGCTGTTTAGCAGTCTTTTACTAGTTAGTAATGTTTTACAATTTTTATTCATTTCATGTATATGAGTTTCTGGCTTGCATGTATGTGTGCCATGTAAGCATTGCCACTAGATATCAGAGGAGGGCATCAGATCCTCTGAGAATAGTGGATAAGTGTAGGCAGAGTTTTTCTGTCCCAGAAGCTGCTTTCAAATTACCACATGGAGGCTTATATTACTTATAAATGCTTGACTGATTAGCTCAGGCTTATTGCTAACCAGCTTTTAAATTTAAATTAACCCGTTTCATTTAATCTATATATTGTCACATGGTTCATGGTTTTACCTATCCTCCAGCATGTCCTATTCCTCCTCTGGTTGGCTGGCATCTTCCCGACCCTGCCCTCCTTCTTCCCATCATCAAAAGTTTGCTTTCTCATCTAACTTCCTGCCCAGCTACTGGCCTGCCAGCTTTTATTAACCGAAGAGAGTAATACATATTCACAATGTACAGAAGGATTATTCCAAGGCAGTTAAGAGCACTGCCTGCTCTTCCAGAGGGCTCTGGCTGTTCCCCAATACCCATAAAAGCAGTCCATAGCTGTCCATAATTTCAGTTCTAGGGAATTATGATGGCCTCTTCTAGCCTCTGCAGGCACCAGGCACACATATGGCACAGACACAGATGTAGGCAAAACACCCATACACATAAAATAAAAATAAATAAACCATTTCTTTTAGAAAGCAATTGAAAAGCTTTTTGTGCTATATAAAAATGAAATAATTATTGCAGACTGTCTCGTTAATTAAATTTGTATGTTTACAGCAGATTTTAGACTATATAGAAAAGGAAATTCTCAGGTTTAGAAATATAAACATGAGCTGCCAGTTCAAATTCCAAAAGCCAGAGATCCCAAGTGCACTTTTGAGACCTTGCCAATGGCTCAAGAAGGCAGCCCCTGGCCTTCCTTAACACTCATTCTGTTTACAGTAGCCTCCTTCTTTTCCATCCCTCATTGCTTTTGTCTGCTCACTTCAAAGCCACAGTCAGCTGCAATCGCAAACACAATGCACTTGGCTGGTGTCTGGTTACCAGCGCTGAAACCCATTTTGCTTAAGAATTGCCTTCACAGCTAACCTTATGGGGCTAAATTTACCACCGTGACCTACTTTGTTCATTTATTTTCAGGAAAATGAAGATATCTAGGGCTGATTCCCATGACAGTATTCAATAGACTAGAGTCCTGATAAAAAAATAATTCTCCTCTCTATTAGCCAACCCATTCATATTGACTCTTCTGAGCAATGAGCAAGAAAGTAAACTACTTATATCTTCATAAGTAACTCTGTTTCAAAGCATGTTTCAATGCGTTACTTCAATCTCTGATATAAATAAGTCATTCTTCATCCAAATCTCCTATTGGTTCCATTCATTTCAGGCACATTGGATCACCACTGTCTCTTATTGATACTTGGCCTCAACTGAAATAAAGGAAGATGGAGAACTAAAGGAAGAAACTGAACAGAATTATTTTACCCCAAATTCCTCTATTTCCTTATACTTTGGTTCATAGTTAAGAGGATAGAAAGACGCTTTTGTTGCAAGAAGCTTAAGCAAGGCTAAATTATGCACTGTGCAGTGTTAGGATTAAGTGGTAGGGGGTACCTTGTTGTGTTGGGGCCAAGGTGTGTCACAAAGAGATCACACCATGCAACAGATCTCACTTAAGAGGCTTATTGGGGGTGTGTGAAAGGCTGCCTCAGAGTGGGAACATGAGAGAGAGAGAGCGAAAGAGAGAATCACAGACAGAGAGGTTGAAAGACAGAGAGAGAAGAACAAGAGAGCCATCTAGGTTGGTGGGGACCTTGTAAAGGGTTGTTGACTAGTGATGACCATCGCTTCTGAGTTATTGAGTTCCTGAGGGCAGGCTGGGAGAGCTCTCCTGACTTCTAATCTGCAATGAGAGAGAAAGAAAACCTGTAGTGAGTCTATTCCAGAAGAGTGTTGGAGGGGTTGAAAACCTGACAAAATTGTCGTTGAGCATCAGGTTCCTTGTTAGCCATGTTCTTCCTTATATTGCTTTCTTAAGTGGCTGTCACAGTTGGAAAATAAGGTTAAAAATCCACCCCTCTTCTCTTTAATAGATTATATATAAATATAACTTACCAATAAAGCATACATCATCATTGCATACCTGGACACAGTTTGCTCAGCCAAGCTTCAATTTCTGTGCCAGCTTTTACTATCTTATCACTAGAAATCTACATTGTTTATTGTTTCAATAAAACATATTTATTTGTTTGCTTATTTATTTATTCCCTTGCTGATGGTGTTTTGAGCGAGGCTGGCTTGCACAACTTCAGGAAATCCTCCCGCTACAGCCTCCCGTGTCCTAGGATTATAGAGGTTTAACAGTATGCCCAGCTGTGATTTCCACAAAATCACTTTAAAGATCTAAATTAGACAACGTCTAATGGACTTTTTAAAAAAACTCACTTATCTAGATATATATTTTTCTCTCTCTGTTTGACTGAGTTCACATTCCTTATAGCATCATATTGAAACTAATTCATCATTTCATTGAGTATATTGAAGCTAAATATTCTTCTGTCCTCTGTCTGCATTAAAACAAAGCTGGCTAAGGGAGGCCATGAAGGAGATGTGATCTGATAGACATGTTTATTAGGACATATCCCGAGATCTGTCTCTCTTCGACTCTTCCTTCAAGTACAGCAAACGTGCCAGATACTCTTGCAATCAGGGTTCCCATTCTTTCGCAAATACTTTTGCATCCACAAGCCTCATTTTTAGGTTGTTGAGGGACTGAGAGAGAATTTTTGCACAGAGATATCATGACAGGCAATTCAGAAGTCTCCAGATTGCAGGTGTAAACAACAAGATGTCAAAAAATGGATTTGACAGGTTCCTTCTGTGCCTTTCGCAGACTCTTGCTTTGGAAGGGAGGTGTGAATATGGAGGTGCCGTAAACAAAACCCGCTGTTCCAGCAAAGGATGGGGAAGCATAGACAACGATTTGGGGGAAAAGATAAAATAGTTTTCTTAGCCATATAACCGAACAGCAAAGAAAGTTAGAAAAGGTTCCAAAATAAAGAAAAATGAAAACCCAATGTTCAAACAACAAAGGGTACCAGATTTTGTTGCTAATACATAAAGAATTAGTATCCCCTAGGCAATATAGAAAACATAAAAGCAAATGTTTTGTATAAAAACAATGAAGAGCTGTCATCACCCCAAAACCAGAACGAAAGGTGCTACCAAGTTCTGGTGTCTGCCGGGGCTGGAACCTGCCACACAGGCTTTGACTTGCTGATGGCCTACTTTGTTAAATAAGCTTTGCTTTTCACAAGTTGGCAGCTTAGTCGGATTGGGTCTTCCTCTGAGGTCACCCCTCTCTTTATTCCATTTAACATCAAGCCTTGCTTTATACGGCACAGGACTTGGCTCCCACACTGCAACCCTTGGGGCTCTCTTTCTCCTCAAACTGTGCATTTTCTCTTTCTTTCTGCCTTACTTGTTCTATCATTGTAGGTCTGTAGAGTAGTCATTAATAATCACATGACACAGCCAATACTAGGTTGTCTTGAAATCTCTTCAGCCAATGACAATAGTCCAAAACTCTTCAATCTAGCTTCTGGGAGACTTTTTTTTTTTCCTTTGGACAAGGGCAGAAAGCAGCCACATCCTTTACCAAAATATCACTATAGCCTGTCTCTAATATTATTCCCCTCTGAACCCCCCTGAGCTGGGCCTCCACGGTCCCCATTGCTCTCTGCACTACTATTCTTTCATCTTCCTACTGGGATGACTCCATGCTTCACCAAACAAACAGCATGGTCAGGTCTGTCACAGCAGGACTTCATTTCTAGTACCAGCTTCTGTCTTAGTCACCGTTTTATCGCTCCAGCCACACACCTCCTCCAAGGCCACACCAACTAACCCTTCCTAAACAGTCCCCAATCTGGGAACCAAACTTTCAGATACACGCGCACATGGAGGCCATTCTCACTCAAACCACCACAGGTGCTTATTAACTGCCACGTACACAGGAAATTCCATTTCCCCAAATTCCAAAAGCCAGAAGGGACAAATGACTATTTATGGTGACTACTGGCACACCAAAGTACATGCTGGTGTCCAGGTTCCCTGAGTGTCACAAGTACCTGTTACACATTTCAAAGTCCATGCTAGTACTTGCGCTTCTTTCTTTTCCCCTACTCTAAACACTCCTCCCTTGCTTCCCCAGCTACTCATTCTACTTATAATCCTACTATTTTGATCTCTCTCTTTTCTCCTTCCCTCTCTCTCTCTGCTGAATTCTTGTTTCTTTCATGACTAGGTCCACTCTGCTGGTCATGTTCAGTGTACTGCTTTCTCTCTTTGCTCTGGTGGTTCTTTCCCTCAAATCCACAGTACAAACCTTTCCTTCAACCATACCCTGGAGTGGTACTGTGGACAATTTATTCATCCACCACACCAGGGAGTTTCTACTGTATCACTGGTATTTTGGTTGACATCAAGATTACCCACAATAAACATAGGTAAGGCACAAGTATGGTTTGCAAATTTAAATGGCATCTGTAGTTGAGGAGATGTGAGTAATAAACATACAAGCCATGTTTGAGACCACTGATAGCTTAAGAGTCTCAGTAAAGTAACCCAGATAGCACTGTCCAAGAAGGTGTATTGTGAGATGCAAAATTAAAATCAAGTTGAACAGTTGATTATGTACATAGGAAGAGATGTTGGAATAAACCACAGCAGGTGGCTCCAGCAGCAATGTCACCTGAAGGGGAACTGGCACAGAGTGCTGAACCAAGCAACTGGAGAGAAACCAGAGAAACAAGGAAGCAAGACCAGGATTCAGTTGAGTTGAGTCTCAGTTCCATCTTCAAGGGCCCTTGTCATCTTGAATGGTATCACAGAATTGCTGAGGGATTTTTATCACCTCATTAGCCAGTCATTTTTGGCTGGGTCCTGTAAGAGGAGAGGCATAACCTGTGTTTCCTGGCTAAGTGTTTCCCGTCACCCAAGAACAAGTCACCAGAGAGGAGGACAGCCAGCAGGGAACTGTCAGGAGACGTCAGAGGATGGGTGCGCTGCCTGGCAAATGGGGAGAGGGGCATTTGAAGTGTCTGTGACAGCAGGTGTGAGGGGAGGTATGTAAGAGAAACCCAGGAAAGGTTGAGATGGAAATGGTCAGGGTAGTTAAAGCAGAGTGTAGATGAATGGGAATGTCCAATTTGTCTCAACAGGGTTCCAAGAAAATCAGATTTATGAGAATGGCCATCACTGATATATAAAGTACCTTTCATTCCACTGAAAACTTCTAGCCAGTTTGGAAGGGAGCATCCTAGTGCGAATAAAATACAGCAATCTGTAGTTAGGTGAGGGTTTTCCAGGAGCAGCAACATGACCATTCAGACTGGAGAGGTACTGTGAGTTCTGCACAAGACGAATGTGTCCAAGCTTAACTTGCCTTGAAGCTGCAGGGTATGAAACTACAAAGTCCAGCTCTAATAAGGGAGGAAAGACAGTTTACTTATGGATGGAAAAACAACTATTATTAATGTCACACTTCTTCAGTGGGAAAAAGAAGTGTGGGAAGAGAGCTGAGTGACATCTCTGAACTGATGAGTGGGACAAAAGGCCAATTAAAATGCTGAATGCAACTGAGAAAGTACTTACGCAGGGTGATCAGAGGTGAGAGCAGCCACCCAAGAGCCCAAGACAAGGCTAAGGTCAGCCAAGGAAGGTACCATTAAGGAGTTAAGTCTTAAAAACTTTCAGCTTACTGTCTGATTATTTTCTGTCTGTGAATCTGTGTCCAGAAATAGTCTCTTAAGCTGTAATACGCAGATCACTCGCTTTGCTCTGAGCAGCTACTCATTACTCTAACATTCAGGTTTGCTGTAAGGACCTGCAAGGAAAGAGAAGAGTCCACTCTCGTCATGGCGGGGAGCCTGAGAGCATGCAGGTGGCACTGGAGCAGCAGCTGAGAGCTACATCCTCATGCACAGGAATAGAGGAAGATGATCCTGGGCTTGCTGTTGACTTTCTAAAACCTCTCAACCCACAATCAAGTAACACACTTCCTCCAACCAGGCCATCCCTCCTAATCCTTCTCAAACAGTGGCTAGTCCTGATGACTACGCATTCAAATAAATGAGCCTATGAAGGGGGGCATTCCTATTCAATCCTCCACAAAACTATAGTGAGAATGAGGAAATCCAGAATACATTCAAATAAGACATTACATTTCCAATGATGCCTGGGGTCTTAAGTCAAATTCCTTTAAGGAATATTTAAATAATATTTGTAAATGGTGTATAGTCATGGATGTAAGGGATTAGAGATAGTTGTGACCTATGATAATTATAATAAAGGTATATTATTTTTGATATATGAAGTTCTGCTTTCCAAAATTTTATAGGTTGGCTATTATTGAAAAATGCCTCTAAAATATGAAATCTTTTTAAATACAGCAAAAAATATTTACATATTTAACTGAAAACCACATAATGGGAAATTGAACAGAAAATAAAGCAGTGAAGTTTCTGAATTTCTAGATGTCAAACAAAGTTCTAAAATATAAATGTTCAATATATTTGAAACCAGCCCTTCAATAAAAGCTAAGAATATCATTCTATAACAGGCAATGCTTCAGGTTAATAGGGAATACTGAAATTTTACCACAAACCTAAGGTCTTTGAAATGCTTCAACTTTTGATTTGTAAGTGTCACAGAGAAGGACACTTTCTCTTTTAGTACCAATACTGAAAAGAAGTTAATATAATTCTAAGCACTCCTTTATCCAGGACATCCCCAAGTGAGGCAGCAGCATCATAGCCCAGGACAGATGGTCCCTGGCGTATATGTTAGAATCTAGTCCTTTTGAAGTAAGTTTCCCAATGAAGTCATCAGATTTAAGCTAATGAAATAACACTTGAAACCCAAAAGTTGTCATTTCCTGACATGTCAAGATGAAGTTAGGCTAATGGGCATTTTTCAAGTCACTTTGAACTGGGCTTTCTGTCTATGCCATGTGGTTGTGTTTCCAAGAGAAAACAAATAAATGCAAACTAGTATCACTACTCTCAAGCATGGGTAAATCCGAGCAGAATTTTTCTGATGCTTTTTCTTTGTTCCTTTAGTTGCAAACTAAGTGGCTTTGATGCATCAGATTAACACGATGGAGACATGAAAAAGATTTAGTCCCTTAATTTCAAACAAAATAAGCAGTTCATGCCTGCAGCAACCAAAATCTCATCCTGCTTGGAAGATGATCAAGGCTCAAACTGACAAATTAGTACCAAGCAATTGCTGATTTTACTGGAAATGGTTTCTAAGAGCCATCTGGTCCTCAGTCCTGCAGAAAATGAAAAGTATATTTCAGAGATGGGATTGAATTAAAGGTTGTGAAGTTTCTATCTATGATTTATCAATACTTTCCCAGCTGTGGGAACCAGAGCAGTTAAAGGATTCTGAGATGTGGGTGGTAGCACTTCTTTTGCTTCAATTTCACTGGTTTTATCAGCAGAAAACATTCACGCTTCTCGCAGTAGAAATAGAAAAGGCCAGAACGTAAATCATCATGAATGGCTTTCAGCTGGACAAGTGAATCACTCTCCTGATTTTTTTTTTTAAGCCCCAGCTCAGCACTCCTGGAGAAAGAAATCAAGTGTCTTTTCCACCCAGGACATTCTCTAAGGGTTCATTAGGTGGTGGAAAGAAGCCAAGTCTAAGGTTCAGGGAATGAAAGAGCTGTGTTGATGCCACCAAGAGAAAACTATTTCCTCCCACACTAATATGATGTTCAAAGTCAAACCAAGCAATGTTGAATTAAACCCAAACTAAGCGAATCAAGTGCAAAGTACACTGTTGACTTTCAAACTAAAATCTCTTTTTTTTCTGACACTTTTTGAAACCAGCTGTTCAATAATAGCTAAGAACACCATTGTATAAGTTCTTTCTGAAGACTGTCAGTATTTGGAAGATCTAATATATGATGGGTTGCTCCTTTCACACCAATCTGTTAAAACCATTAAACAAGTATCTCTCCTTGTACTTTTTCTTAATGTTGATTCCTCAGCTAGATTTTTATGATCTAAGATGACAAGTTTCATTTCTCTTTGTTCACCTCTCTATCTAAGATTCATTTAGGGGCTGGGATGCAATAAGTATTCAAGCTACGTGATATGACAGTAGCTAAAAAATAAGTCAATTATTATTTAATTGCCATTTCACTTGAAAACAAAACTTGGATAAAGGAAAATGGTGTGTGTGTGTGTGTGTGTGTGTGTGTGTGTGTTTGTGTGTGTGAATGTGTATGCTTGTGTTTGTGTGTGTATATGTATGTAAATATGTGTGTTTGTGTGTATGTGTATGAGTATGGAGGATGTCAGGTGTCTTCCTCCATTACTCTTCATTTTAGTTTATGAAATAAAAACTTCTCATTAAACTGGAGCTCACTGACTAGGCAAGCTGGACCGCCACCGAGCCCAGAGATCTTCACGTCTCCACCTCCCCAGAACTAGACTTACAGGCATGCGTCACTCACTGGCTTTTTACATGGATGCCGGGGATTGCACTCATATCCTCCTGGTGGCACAACAAGCGCTCTGCAAACTCTAACATCTCCCCGGACCCTATTTTTGGTTTCAATGAATACATTATGACTTATTTTCCGATGAATTAGCAGAAGCCCAGAGGGGTTACAGGTTTGTTTGTTTCTGAATTTGCCTGTCAGAGCTGCTGTACAAGCAGACAGTTTGGTCCCCCTTGTGACCTGCAGTCATTGCGCTCTGTTTACAACTAGCAAGGCTAGTGCTGGTTATTAAAGTCTGATACAGGGGATGGAGAGATGGCTCAGTGGTTAGAGTACATACTGCTTTTGCAGAAGGCCTGAGTTAGGTCCCCGGCTCCCAGATCAGGCAGCCCACAACTGTCTATCACTCCAGCTCTAGGGGTCCTACACCCTTTTCTGGCCTCTGGAGACATTTGCACATACATGGCACACACATCTAGGCACACACATACACTTAAACAAAGAATACATACAAATAAAAATTTTTAAAAGATCCGATGTTATCCTGGACAATAATAGATCTTAAAGAGAAACAAGAAGCTAAAAACATGTTCTTTCCGATTCTTCTTTATTGTCTCCACTATTTTAATTTAGTAATCTTTAATAAAATTAGGATATCCTTCATATTAGCAATGTTATATTTCTTAAGGCATTTTACTTACTCTGAGCTAATATATATATATATATATATATATATATATATATATATATATAAAAAAAACACTTTTTATTATTATTGTGATAGGTAAAAAGAATCTCTGCAACTCTGATGAGGGCATGGTGGCCCAAACCTATAATCCCATTATGTGAGAGGTTGAGGCAGAAAGATTGAGAGTTCAAGTCTAGCCTGGGATACATGAGGAAACCTTGTCTAAGAAAGAAAGAATAAAGGAAGGGAAGGAGGAAGGGAAGGAGGGAGGGAAAGAGGGAGGGGCAAGGAAGAAGGGAGGGAGGAAAAGATGGAGCAATGGACAGAGTAGGGAATTCGTTTAGGACAGCCTTACCTAAGGAAGTAGCATTGAGTTAATATCCAAACACTGAGCAGAGTGAACTATGAGTGGCGTACACTATATGATTCTGAAGAGAAAGGCTCAAGAGTAAACAATCTGATGCTTATTTCCGAGCTTGGAATACGAGATCCATAATGAAAGAAAGGAAATTGTTTGTCCTAGAGACTGTGCCTTCAAAGGAGACTTTTATGCTTTTTACACAATGGCCTTGGCTGTTTCTCTTGACATTGTTTGTTCCAGCCTAAGAGTCAGCATAGGAGACAGGCGCAGATCTATGAAAAGTCACAGGCAGGCTCGGGGCTTCTGCTGTCAACGTAGCTTCAGTGAGAGTGCCGGCTACAGAATAGCTGCTCCACAGATAGCTAAGCAAGAGGGAATGGATGTTTCCCGAGCATACTTTTATATCTTCTTTTCCTGTTTGATATTCATGACATGGTAAACATTTGGGACATAATCTAATGTGAGGTAAAATGTCTTCTACATTATGTTTTGGGTGAAATCTCCTTACGCTTTTCCTTTATAATTAAATAAACAGCCTATCATAAATGTTTAAGTGAATTTACTAAGGTGAACCCAAGGACATTTCTTAAGAAGCATTTTTTTCAAATTATAATTTCAATTTCCTCACCAAGTTTAATACGTACCAAGATATGAAAAGATACCACATACCTGATGTTAATTTCTGTCATGTAACCCAGAGTTCTAATACATCACTTTACCAAAACTCCAATTATAACTTGAAGTATGTAGAAAATTTGCAGTACCTAAGCAAAGGAAGTTAAATGGGCATCCTTGTCTTTATTCATGTCTACACAATATCAAGTGTCCAAAGAATGGAAAAAGTAATTTCAATACATAACAAGAAAGGCAGAAGAAACACACATCTGGCCTGTTTACATACTCAAAGACACTGACACACACCCCAAATCCCAGAGAGACTTCAGTATGTTTGTAAATCAGTTACAACATTAAATATCTATAAATGGAAAGACAAGCAATTGTAGATTGAGATGGCCTTAGGTTCCACTTCCAGTTGAGTGATCAAACAAGGTGTAGTAAGGCCAGAGACTGCAGTAAACATGTTTCACACCTACAGGTGGAATATCAATGAATGGCTGGCCGCCGTGGAACAGTGACCCAAGAGTCTATGCCAATGTCTAACGTTTAGTTGGAGATCGCTACTCATCAATTTACCTGGCAGATAGGTGAACTGAGTTTACAAATCACTGTGATTGGTTAGGATCAAGACTTAGTGCTCCTAAGTAAATCCCTTGAAACTGCAATGCAAAAAATTTTTAATTTCCTTTCATGTACCATTCTTGCCTCCCCGAGTCACGCAAGCTAGCCAAGAGCAAGGTCGCTTCCATCCTGCCAGGAAATCCTCATCTTCAAGGTTAAACACAAGTTCAAGGCAGTAGCATGGGGAGAGGATTCAAGAACTCCTTGATCTGATAAATGTCACTTCCACTCAAGCTCCTTCTAGTAGAACTTAGTCAGAGGGTGTCACCATCTGCAAAGGCAGTTCAAAAATGTCCACAGAAGACCAGTGATGAATCGGGGTGCAGAGCAATGTTTAAAGAAAAAGTGGGAAGGAATTTGCTATATGACTGCTGTGTTTATCTAGACCCATCTCAACATCTAGGTGTTCTGAATAATGAGTTGTTTCTGAAAAGCCTGCTTTCCAGTGTATGGGAACCAAGCAACAAATGCAGAAGGTGCCGAGTGGCCACAGAAGAGGGAGATGGTCCCACTACGGCATGAAGTATTATGGGCTTGCAGACAGACATATATGCTGGGTGAAGAAGAGACAGGTTGACAATCTTCCACAGCAGGAGGGATGGGTCCATAGCCTAACCTAGGTAACATTGAGCTGGTCACTACTAATTGAACTATGACTGGCCTTTCTACAAATTCTATTTATTTGTTAAATATCACTTAATAAACAACCTGATACAACATAATTTGACTGACCGTTATAATAACTTCATTTGAGATACATGCCTGGGTTACTGGTCAATAAAATGGCAGTTAGGACTAAAATGGCTATAGCGATGCCAATCCAAATCCATATGTGGGTAGTGTGTCTTGTTTGGTCCATTTGTCTATATCCTTCCCTGTTCCCAAGCCCCAGGGGTGGAGTGTGAGCAGTGGAGCTTCAGTAAAGATCTCAACTGAGAAGAGAGAAACAAAAATGAAACCCAGGAATGGTGTTCTGGCTTTATTTCCGTGACAGTGGTACGATATCCCAACCAAAACAAGCATAGGGAAGGGAAGAGTTTATTTAGCTGAGAATTCTAAGTTACAGTCCATCGTTTCTGGGAAGTCAAGCCAGGGACCCACGCAGACAGTTACAGCACATCCACAGTTGAGAGCAGAGAGAAACATCCACTTTCACCTAGCTTTCTCCTGTCCTAAGTCATTCTGAACCTCCTGTCTAGGAAATGTCATTCACAATGGGCTACATCTTCCTCTGTCAATTAATAATTGGATACAGGCATGGCCACAGACCAACCTGCTTAAAGAAAAATGACTATTTTCCCTGGTGATTCTGAGTTGTGGCAAGTTGACATTCAACACTAACTGTAACACTCAATGTTTCTATGCTAATATATAAACTGGAGAGAATACATATATGTATATATATACACACACACATACATATGTGAACATATAAGTGAATATAAGTGTACATGTATGTGCATTTATATGTGCACATAATATATATACATATACTGCATATATTCACTTAAGGTCAAATCGTCATGAGCCTATGTGTGACAGGTTTGTGATTTCAAGAATGTAGAAGGCCTAATAGCATGATACTCTTCTCTAGTTAGTCTAGTTAATCTGAAGTCCACCCCCCCAAACCCTTTTCTACAAATATTTCCTATGCCCACCTTCTTTACTGACTTCCAAGATATGCTTTCTCTTCTATTTCAAAGGTGCCTGTGGAGGGACTCTGAAACTTTGAATCTGTGTTACAAAAGTGACACTCTTAACCTAATATAGTCTGCTTTTGCTTCCTGGGGCTCTGTGAGAAAGACTCTGAAAAACAGTGACTGTTCATCCACTGATGTTTGGGATATCAAATAAGAAGATATTTCTAACCCCATTGATTTGATTTCATCTATACTCTTGCCCTAAGGAATTCAAGTAACACTTTCCTCCATGCAATAATACACAGATTCATATTCTAGCACAATGGCTTTTGGTTTTGCAGATCCATGAGGCCTTTCGAGATATAAGTGATAATTATTTTATCAAAGCAAGGCTAACTCTATCCTTAACCTGGCCAGATTTCTCACCTCATTCCAAGAGCATAGTTTCTATGCCCTACTGAGTTAGTACCCAGGCTTCATGTCCTACTGGGTTAGTACACAGACTCCATGTCTTGCTTAGTTAGTACACAAGCTCCATGTCCCACTGAGTTAGTACGTAGGATCAATGCCATGCTGAGTTAGTACACAGACTCCTTGTCCTGCTGAGTTAATACACAGACTCCATGTCCTGCTGAGTTAATACACAGACTCCATGTCCTGTTGAGTTAGTACACAGGCTCCATGTCCTGCTGCGTTAGTACACAGACGCTAGGCACAGGTTCTATCTTACATTGGTTGCGATTTTGCTAAAATTGCCGTCATAAAGAGGTGCCATGACGCACTGATTTGGAACATAGTGACCTTGTAATTTATTTTGAATGTGAAATAAAATGCCGATTGCAGTTACTCCAAAGCAAAAGGCATAAAGCAGGTCCTTGCAAAGATAAGCAGGAGCGTGGTAAAGCTTTAAAAATGTGCAGTTTTCTCACTCCAGCGGAAGAGGACCACGGAGGATAGCCTGAATTGGTAGCATGGCTCCTTTCTCTGTGTGCCAGGTTTACCTTCTTTCTCTTACACTTCCTAGGACTTACTCTTTATGACTCACAACACCTCCAAAGTTAAGAGAGAGAGAGGGGGTGAGAGATTATAGACTCATGCTTGTACACCGTTTAAAGCCATGATGCTACTGCATTCTCTTTCATTAGGGGAGAATGTGCCCATCAGACTTTCTGTCACACTGATAAGTACAGAAGCAGATTAAAGGGGGGGGGAGATTGATTTGGGCTCCCATGTTTGGAAGTTTGAGTCCATGATCAGTGTTTCCATTAAATAGATCGTGGAAGAAGGTGATGGTGTAGGAACGTGGTGAGTCAGGAGTCAAAGACAATAACAAGAACCCAGCACGGCGATACAGCTTCCACAGGAATGGCTCCAGTGGCCATCTTCCTCCCGCTCATTCCAGCTGTGGTCGTTTGAATGAAAATGGCTTCCGTTTTCATTTCAAGAAGTGGCACTATTAGGAGGCCACTATTAAAGGAAGTGTGTCATTGGAGGCGGGCTTTGAAGTTTCAAATATTCAAGCCAGACCAGTCTCTCTCTCTCTCTCTCTCTCTCTCTCTCTCTCTCTCTCTCTCTCTCTCCTGCCGAGCTACTCTACAACACCATGCCCACCATGACAATAATGGATTAAACCTGTGCAACTGTAAGCCAGCTCCGATTAAATGCTCTCCTTTATAAGGATTGCTGTGATCACAGTGTCTCTTGACAGCAATAGAAACCCTAAGACACTACCCTTTCACAAGTCTACCACCCCCCAATGATCAACTCAATGTCTGAATTATAATTAGGTTGAGCTATTTGCCGAGGTCAGACCCTTGTGATCAAATTCTTACCGTAAATCCCCTCAAAGACAAACTCAGAATTTCCCAGGCGGTGTTCGGTTCAGTCACGATGCCTGTCCAGATTAACCATGGAAAGAGCATTGCAAGTCATCTTCATGAGAGACTTGGAGATACAGTGATCACCGATGGGAACAGAAACATGCTCAGTACTACAGGATACAGGAAGACGAAACTGGATGGATACCCAGAAGCTGCCATCATAGTAGCAATCTTCCTTACAAGCAAATATTTGCTCATTTAAGGATAAAATACTGTTGGCAATGTTTTGCTGTTGGAAACCTTCAGAAATTCCTCCCTTATGAAATCTACAGTTCTCAACTCCATTTCAGTTCTTAAAGATCCTGGTTTGCTAGACTCAATGGCTCAATTTTAAAAAGACTTTGAGGTATATAATCTTTCATTATTATTTTTCATGCTTGTGCTTAGTTTTGTAATATTTCAATAATGTACTATCTATCTTTGACATAGATCAGACATCTTTTGCTGGGCACAGATACGACTAATATAGTTTTTTATTACTACATCAATCATAAATTCCTGATGTTGACAAAGGAGAGATCCTTGTCTTTATTCTTCCCTTTACTTAATATCTGAAATAGATTTTTATGTTTTCCCTTACTGTGCCTAAGAGTTTAAGGGTTATTTTAAGAGGAATAACCATCAAAGTATCTTCTACAATCTTTCATTGCTTTTTAAAAATTTCCTTGAAGTTATGTATCAACAATAATCACATGTGGGCACTTCATATGGTGGCTCCCCATCCTTCTTTGCACCCGGGGTGGCTAATGCCTGATTGATTCTTCATTTCCTGGGAATGAGTTTTTCCACCATTTTCAAGACCCACATAATTAACTTTGTGGTATAGGGATTTGCTAATTGGAGCCTTGACGGTCTCCTATTGTGAGAGAGACTTCATTTAGCAAGACCACTCGAAGGCAGTTTTCACAGGGGCCAGGGGGCTTATGATAGCACCGTATTCAGAGAGCTCTGGGTCTCAGTCTTTTGTACTTTTTAATCCTTCGACCTTCCAAACATTGTTTCTGCTATTATGAATGAAAGAGCTACCAGTGTCTCCTAAAATTTTGACATGGCTAGCCTGTCCAACAAAAATCTCTTGTACTTCAAGATGCATTCTTTAATCCCAGTGTTCTAGAGGCTGAAGCAGACAGATCTCTATGAGTTTGGGACCAGACTGGTCTACATGATGAGTTTCAGGCAAGGCCAGCCAAGGCTACATTATGAGACCTTCTCTGAAAAAACACAGCTAAACAAAAGCTCTTTAGGGTTTATCCACAAACCCCATGTTATTATATAGCCTTGGTGTCAACTGGTTCTTATAGAAAGGTAACAACATTCAGAATCTGAATAGGTCACTGCTACAATAGCTTCAAAGAGTCATTATGTTCTATAAGAATTATGATTTCTACAAGTAGAAGAGAGCTAGAGGGAATCTGACTCACAGAGATACATTGCTACATGAGACAGATTTCTTTGCATAGAACCTGCACGCAGGTATAAATGTCAAATTGTTAAAGCACTGCCCAAGCGTGAGCTTATAAAATTACTAAGTGTGAAATGACCGTTCAATGAATGAAGACTGAAAGGTTCATTTACATTCTGAGATCATAATGATGGAAAAGGGAACATCTGGGTGAACCCCTGTGATGCATAAAACATAATGAGAGGCGTGATGGCCCTCATGTTTTTCCTGCATGGATTTCTCCAATACAGTATATAAAAATAAAGCTTTTCATGGGAATTAAAATGAAAGGGCCCTTTCAGAGGTCCAAAAATATGACTCAGGCTTTGCCAAGACTAATATGCTCACAGTTTCCGTGAAGGGCATAATTTCTTGAGAGTTATGTCTGCTCAGATGTGTAAAAAAAAATCACCTGCTTAGCACTCTTCACTGATTCACACACCTCAGGAAGGTTGGTTTGGCTTGTTCTTTTATTCTTATTGCTATATTATTAATCCATTAATCTTATTAATCTTATTAATCCATTGCTATAGTTTTTGCTTATGTTAAAGGTTTTATCTGGTTTAACATTAAACAATCATTTGTTCTTCCATGTGTCTGAAGTTTGGCAGATATGGTTATTAGTGTTTTTTTCAGCTTTTAGCAACAAAGGAGGAAAAGTGAAGAGAAGTAAAGTGAATGAAATCACATATCTGGTAAGTGTTTCCCCAGTTCAAGGGTTTTTGTTTACTGAAATCCATCTCTACTAATGCAGTGCATTATAATAAATGTGGATGACATGAGACGATAGATTGCTTTTAATATAATCATCTAGAAAGGCTAGATTGTCCCTAATGTCCTTCTGCCTTGGTTTTCAGCACGGGCACTGGCTGCTTGTTTTTTTGTTTTTTTTTTTTTTTTTTTTTTAAAGTAAGAAAGAAAGAAAGTTCTTGAAAATGAGGTCAGATCTAGACTTGGAATCTCTGGGTCTGTGCAGGAGAGCTTGAAGAAGAATGGGTTGGCCAGGGCAGTGACAGTAACTATGCCGCCTTTGAGAGATAGCATCAAGGTAACCAACACTTCTGCCTCATTAACACAAATTCTACTTTGGCTTTGTGTGAGATTTTCCATGAGGTTCTTCGTTATTGTCCTTTGCTGGAGAGATCTGGCAAGTGATATTTGGTGACCTCATTCCTCTGAAACCTTGGGCTTGAGCCATAACTGGAGTTTGCAAAATGGAAATGGCTTGAGGGGAAAGGAAAGCACAGAGTCCATGCTCATCAGGGAGGCTGTGAGGTTACGAATTAGAAATGATCTCCTTGGGACTGAGTCTGACTATCCTGCTTGGAAGTCGTTAACAAGTGGTATAGTAGACTAGTTAGAAAAAGAATTTACCAAACATAGAAGCGTTAGATTTGGTGGACTGTAAACTAAATTAATTCTTAATTTAGATATATAATAATATCTAGGGAAACCAATTTTCCTAGAAAGTGGTCATTTATATGTGACACAAGTTATGCAGACTACACTCAGCTTGCATCGTATTCTCCTTGAGTACATTGTCAGAAGACTGTTCACCATGCCTATAGGTAAAAATAAATTTCAAAAGCAGCACTAGACTACTGACTTAATCAAAAGGTGAGAATCCTGGATATCCCCAGAGTAAGAGTGACCTAATTATAAAAGGATTTTCTATGTATCATCTCCTGGAGAAGTGGATCAGAATTGCCAAGTGTAAAGAATTAATTTATTTGAATAATTCACTTATGGGCATAAACATTGACATGAAAAGATAAATTAGTGTAAGACACACATGGGTTAAAGGGAAAGGAAGCATAACACTTGGGGTAGTTATTTACTGTAATGTATATCTGCGTACTGTAGTAAGAGGCAAGTGGGCTGCATCCCACGGCCCAGCTAGCTTAACCCCCAAAATAACCACACAGAAATTGTATTAATTAAATTACTGCCTGGCCCATTATATCTAGCCTCTTCTTGGCCAACTCTCACATCCTGATCTAACCCATTTCTACCAATCTGTGTAACACCATGAGGTAGTGGCTTACCGGCAAGATTCTAACCTATGTCTATCTCAGGCAGGAGATTCATGGCGTCTCTCTGTCCTGCCTAAGTTCTGCCCTATCAAAAGGCCAAGGCAGTTTCTTTATTCAACCAATGAAAGCAACACATAGAAAGAAGGACCTCTACACCAGCGTACAAATCTAAAGTGTTGCTTTGAGTTAATATAACAAAAAGTGGTGCTTTAATACCTTGGTATGACAAGGTGTGTACATTCAGTAAAAATCCAGATGGGCCTAGGCTCATATTTCAGACTTCTTGTATTGCTATGATCTTAGGCAAGTGTCTTTACCTTCTACAGACTGAAGTGCCATATGTGTGTAATGGGGTTGGTAGTGAAACACGAAGAGATGTGCCCGGACCAACAGTGGCATTTTCTCCTTTCTCCCACTGGTATAAATGGTACTTGTGATGGAGAAAGTTTGGGCATCTGGTGAGAGCCAGCTTACTAAGCAGGGGTTTCTGCCTCTTTTGTCAAAGATTAGGTTGGGCCTGATGCCTTCTAGTTGATCTGTCATTGGTACCAGGTCCTTTCTAGACTTTCTTTTTCCAAGATAGCTTCTGTTAGTTTAATGAACTATAAATGACAGCTGTGGTTTGAACAGCCCAACTTTACGGCACATTATTAAGTAGATAATGGTAATTTTCCATGAACTCATGTCCTCTATAGGTAATACTGGTCTCTATTAGAATTATGGTTGGACACAGCAAATGAGAGCAGAGCCAGAGAGCACATATGTACTCCCAGCTACTTGAGAAGCAAAAGCAAAGTGGTGCTTGAGTATGGGATTCAAGATAATCCAGAGAAGTATAACAAGACTCTGTCTCAAGAGGAAAAGTGATACTTAGCTGTCACCTTTGAGTGCTTTGATAAGCTACAGTGTTCCCTGACCTCGTCTACATTACAAAACGTCTCCAAGATGACTTAGAATTTTCTTGTAGAGAGAGTCACTTCCTCTTCCTTTTCCTCTTCCTCCTCCTTCTCCTCCCCCCTCCTCCTCCTCCTTCTTTGATTTTGAAATGATGTGACTCTTAGTAGGTGAGCCACACTCCAGGGCCGGCCCCATTCCAAAGACTACCTGGGCAACACAAAATAAAATTTAACCTCAATGTGGGGGAAAGAAGAAATATTAAAGTTGTACGAGTAGCAAGTTGAAGGTGGGGAAGGGTAGACATGGGAGGGGTTGGGGAATGGGTGAGTATGGCAAAAATACCTTGCATGAGATTCTCAAACAATTGCAGCATTAAAAAAATTTTCTTTTGTAATAACACTTTCCATATTTGATTTTTTTCTGACCTTAGATTATTCCCTACTTCTAGAAAAATATCTGGTATTGTGTGACTAAGAATGACAGGTGACAGTTGACATGTCACCACATTAATTATTTTCCCCATTCTTTAAAAACTTACCTTTTTAGCTGGTGAATAAAAAATTGTACATGTGTTTAAGATGTGATATACTACAGCAGCTGTGACCTGTGAAAATAGGAACATCACAGTCTAAGATAATTTTCCTTGAGTGTTAGTGCAATAATCTATGCAGCTCACCTCTGAGCGTTGTTAGCACTCTGAGATGTATAAATATAGCAGTCCTCTTTCCACCGTGGTTTCCTTTCCTGTCATTTGTTACCCATTGTGCAATGTGGACTGAAACCATTAAAAGAAAAATTTCAGAAATAAGCAATGTGTAAGTTTGAAATTCCTTGCCGTTCTGAGCAGTGTAATGAAGCCTCACACCATCCTTCTCTGTCCTGCCTAGAACAGAAATGTCCCACCCCTTGTCCAGTGCATCCTACCGTATATACTATCCGTCTGTTAGTCGGTTCCCTAGTATCCTTCTCAGGTGTCAAGTACTGCAGTGTGGCATTCAAATAACCCTTGGGTTTGTTTTTTTTTTTAATAGTCATACTCAAAATTTGCATAGTTTTCTTGTAGGAAAAGGTAAAAGCTCTTGACTTTATAAAAAATAGAGGGGGAAAAAAGTCAGGTTGCTGAAAACTGAAGTAAGAACAAAGAGGAGAGCTGTGGACTGTAGAGCATCCAGCACTGTGCCTGGTTTCAAACATCACTGGGACAGGTAGAACCTGTCCTACCAGAGCTAAGGAAAGCATGCCTCCAAGTAAATAATTACACAGTTTATTTTCCATTTTAAAATATCTATGATGGAAACAGCATCAGCGTAAAATAAAACTGGGAAGGAAATTAATGGAGAAGTTGGTTTCCCAGATTTTGTACTAAGTCTACTAGAATTGCAGCTGCTACGTCTGAGGAAGCTACCAAGACCTGAGAGAAAGTGATTTCAGTGAGGAGCACCTTTGACTCAATGCTTCATGAAGCCAATGAAAATATTTATGAGAATGTTCAAAACCATACTTTGGAATAATAACTATATTCAAATTTTTACATAACTTAATTCAATATAAGTTATAAATGGTAACCAAGTTAATACTGTGAGTTTTTATTTAAATAGTGAATGTCTCCATATGGAGCAACAATCTTTCATGATGCGGAATGAAGAGACTTCTCTCTGCTCCATTCTGGTCAGGATTCCACAATGCTGACCACATCCAAATTCTGCTTATTTTTAATTCATGGTCCATATTTTGTGTCATGTTATGATACAGAATAATGTTTTAATGACGTAATTTTTAAAGATTCTCATTCTCTACAAAACATATGCCTTTTATTGGCTTTTAGTTACATTTATTTAGTGTATGCATGCCTGCCTATGTATGTGTGTGTGCATGTGTATGTGTGTATGTGTACGTGTTGGGGGATGAGGTGTGTACATATCATGGCACACATGTAGAAGTCACAGGACAACTTTCAGGAGCCAGTTTATCTCCTTCCATTGTGTGAATCCTGGGGATGGAACTCAGGTCGTTAGACTTTGTGACAAATGCCTTTATCCATGGAGCCATCTCTCGGGATCATAAGTTACATCTTAAAACTACTTTTAGTACAAAGTTAGTCAGGTAATAGAATTTTTGGTGTTTCCAGAGTTGTTTAACTAATTTACTGTTATTCTGTTTCTTCCAGTCACTCAGTATCCAATGCGCCTCTAATAATTTCTATTCTTTGAGAAGAACACCACAAGCTATTTATCTGTCCTGACTGTAATACCATTTTTCACTTTTAACAGCATTCTCTGTTTTACTTTTTATACCATGCTCCCTGCGACTGATAGCCTTCAGGGACCCTCCACTACTTGTTTGTACCCACAGTAGAAGAGGCTTCTCCTTCATTGGTTAATCAGTATAATTAACCTAAAGCAGTCTAGATGGTGAGTATAATATGGGGCCTATACATAGAACTAAAGACAGAACTAAGTAAAGTTGAAGAGAGATTGCACATTTCCTGCCATGCATCTGCAGTGTGGAACTCTGGGAGCCTCACAGGTATTGACATAGCCAGAGGTGAGAACCAACAAAAGGAGAGTTGTCAAGGAGATTATTTTTTTCCAAAAAAAAATTATTAAGGTGAGATCCATAATGACTCTGGCACTGACTAGATTAATCAGTGTTATATGGCTCAAAAACTACCCAGGGCTATTATTCCAACCATATGGCTCCAGGGCTGTACATTAATTACCTAAGAGTTCCCGAAATGTGTGCACATGTGCAATAGGAACACACATTTACCTGGATTCTTCTGGATCCTCAACTGGAAGTCAATGATGATGTGAATGATCTAGTCCTGTCGAGCTCCCCAGAGGTCTGTTTACTTGAGGGTGCCCATTGTAAGAAAAGAAGCACCCAGAAACTTGAGCTAATTATGGGCATAGCTTTAAGACATGGGTGAGCGAGTGTGAACCAGAGGGCAGCGGCACTGGGCAGCCAAGTGTCTCCATCTCAGTTCCACACACCTTTTTCTGGGGAGGGAGGAGAAAGGAGGGTAGGTAGAGGAGTGGGGGCGGGGGCTTCTGCCTGCCTGGGTGTGAACTTGCACACTCCTTCCAGAAAAGGCCAATGTGTCTGTCTGTGTATCAATAACCTCCAGGTTGTGTTACTATCTAAGAGATAAGGTTATACTGGACACAATAACAGTTCAGCAGCAACCCTTAAATCTACCTGGTCATTAGGACATAAGCATCTTGTCAAATTCTTACAAAAGTCACTGGGTAAGGGTGTGTCTCTTAAAATTCTCTCTCTCTCTCTCTCTTTCTAATAGATTATAGAGTTTGTTTCTAGTGCTGACAATTTTTAAAGCTGTTGAAAACTGAATTTAGGTTATGTTTATGAACTATCCAAGGTCTTTCCTTTTAATCAACCTGTCAAGAACTATCTGCTTTCTTGGTAAAGAATTTCATCACACTTACGAAGGAATCTGGTATCTGTTTTCAGATTCCAAATCGGCATGCTGACTTAGAAATTTTCTCCTACCCAGTTTTGCATAATTCAGAGGCCAAAGAAAATCTACCACCTGTCAGCAATATATACATACACACATATATGTACATATATATGACACACACATATACATATACACCTTCCACAGTAATATATATAATATATATTCCACAGTTATACACACACACACACACACACACACACACACACACACACATATATATATATATATATACACCTTCCACATTGTCCATCCAATTAGCTAAGCATGTCATCTCTCCACATGCACTGTGACTGGATGTCATTATAGTCAGACTTCAGAAATAAAGTTCTTGCAGGCCAAAGGAGCAACGGCAATAACCTGTGTTTTTTCCAGCATCACCCCAGACCAACAACTCAAGAAGTATTCTACATCTGTCACTGGGATTTTTATTCATCAACTTTTGACTTCTGTGAGGAAGCTTACAAACCAGTAGGTTTCCATATGGCTTTTCCAAATATTCTTTATATTAGTTATCTCTTCTCTCTGCCCCATCCTTCTACCCATATCTCCTCCTAAACCTCCCTCCCTGTTATTCCCCTTCATATCATCTACGATCTAGTATGCTCCCTTCCCAAGCTCTTTCTTTGCCTTTTCCACCAATGGTCCCTTTTCAGTTTCCTGGATTCTACACGTACTACAACTTAACCACATTATCCTAAAGAATTGAGACTAAGGTCCACACATGAATGAGAGCATGCCACATTGCTCTTCCTGGATCTGGGTGACCTGACACAAGTTAATATTTTCTAGCACCATTCATTGCTGAAGACACTACCCACTTTGGTCGCAGGACATAGAGAAATTTAGTTGGTACTGACAGGAAGCTTCTTCACTGATACCCACTTACAGAAATATGTGAGAAACATGGGGCTGGAGAGGTGGTTCAGAAATTAAAAACGTTTGCTGCTCTTGCAGAGGACCTGGGCCAGTTTCCAGTATCCACATGGTAGCTCACAACTATCTGAAACTCTCCAGTTCTCCAGCGGATTTTGATGGCATCTTTTGACTTCTGTTTAAAACTAAAAATAACTTTTGAAAAGGTAGAAGGAACAGACCAAATAGTATTTAGATTACCTTCTAACACTGGCCTATTATTTTATGAAATGTACCCTAATCTCTGTACAGTTCCACTCCACCTTAATTAGAAGTACAAGCCAGGACATTCAAAGGTCAACAAAGTTTTTGGTATTTATAAATGTTTACATCTATAACATTTATTTTTAAAGATTTCTTTATTTTTATTTTGCATGTATTTTTTACCTACATGTATGCTTGTGTGTTATGTGTAATAAATAAGCAAGTGGGAGAGAAGAGGACATGAGATGCTCTGAAACTGGAGTTACAGAGCATTGTTAGCTGCCATGTGGATGCTGGGAATTGAATTCAGGTGCTCTGGAAGACCAGTCAGAGCTCCTAACCACTAAGAGAGCAACTTTTGCACTCCGAAGGCTCCCCTTCTCTACCTTAAGCTAATGGAATCAGACAGGGAACTGCATGAATTGCCATCTTAACTCCATCTTCTCTGTCTTCCCTTAGATCCAATATTTTTTATTTTTCTCAATCCTTTGTTTATTGTAGTGCTACTAGGTAGACATTAAAATTCTTTTTTCTCATAGATATTCATTTACTTAATATAATTTGTTTGTGTTCTGTATATATAGTTGTGTATATGTGTATAAATGTATGAGTATACATGTATGTGTGTATATGCCTACATGTGTTGAATTGTTTGTGTATATGTATACATTGTATATGTGTGTGTGTACATGTGTGTATACGTGTGTGTGGGTATACGTGTGTGAATACATGTGTGTATGTACGTGTGTGTGTATACGTGTGTGTACACGTGTTTGTGTGTGCGTGTGTATGTGTCTGTTCCAATGCATTACCTAAACCTGTAACATGTATTTCTCCTAGGAACAGGGTGGTGGGAGGGTTGGGAACAGGCTGGAGGCTTCAGTGTTCATAGTACATGCCTTTATATATATGCCTATAGGGATGGTTTTGGCCTTATATTTTTATTTTGTGCACTTAGCTTAATGTGTTAACAAATTTTAAAAGCAAATTGCAAATAAATAGTAATGTGAAATGCACTAATGAAGCGATGACAGACACTACCATGATTTATGCCATTGGCTTATTAGAGCATTGTCTTAATCTCTTTGAACCTCATTTGTCACGTCTTTAGTAACAGCATCTACCTCAAACCCTTTTGGTTTGTATTAGAGAGATGTCTGAGATTGACAATCTAGAACTCCAGAGAAGGGTACAGGTTTGCCTGTGGTCATAGTTGCCCAAAGCTATCTCTCAGCCTTATTAAACCCGGTAACCACAGGTAAGGCAGTAGAAGTGCAGCTCCTGGAACGCCACCCGCCCCCAGCCCCAGTTTGTCACCATACAGTCTCCTCTTTGTCATGAAAGCACAGAAAACTCGCTTATCCTAATCAACTCTGTCCCAGTTCTCATCATTCATATGCCGAACCACAGTATAAATGACTCTAAAAACCCAAGGTTAACTTCTTTTCCTTCCCACAATCTTGGAACATAGATTTTGTCATTATTTAGGTATGATAAGAAGAGAAAAACAAATACATAACTCCCTTTGAAAAGATAATCTACTACCCACCGACAGCAAAAGGAAGGGGCATGTCTTCCAAGGGCATCCATAGGGGGAAGCTCCAGTGGGCCAGGAGGAGAAGGGAACAAGAGAAGACACAGGTGGGTAAGGCCCTCTGCTACAGGGCTCATGGGATGGGCAGGACATGGTGGGCAAGGCAAGCACATGGGTCAGCTAGTTTAGGTCATTCGCCAGGCTTGTATTGTTCTTTGCTTGGCTTTGGAGTGATTAGAGCAGGAGAATAGGAGCGAATCTGAGAGCCCACACATAGGAGGATTTGGATTGGCTCATGTGCATTGGAGCTCTTCTTCAATGGGGAGTCACGTGCTGAGGCAGGGTGAGCAGGCCCTGAGAGTCAGCAAAGATCCCAGATTTCGAAGCCCAAAGTCGAAAAAATAAGAACACATGGTAATGTGTGAACATTCTTCAATGTCAAACATGTAGCAAAATGGACAATTCCTACCCGCCATCTCCATCCATAGAATGAAAAGGAAATATTAGGAATAATTAATATGGCAAAGCACCGTCACACTCAACAGTCTGTAATTTTGCAAGCAGAGCTTGCGAGTTGCCACTGTCTTGTTGCACGCGGCTTTGGCTGTCGCTCTTGCCTGTCCTTTTAGCATACTCATGCATCTATAGACATGCGCCCACCTCAGATGCCTGGCACCGTGGAAGGCAATGCTGCGGGGCAGGTGGTTTTGAAATTTCCACCTGACCATCCTTAAGTGCAGCTTCCAAAACCTTCCATGATTCGATTTCTGAAGGACTTCATATCAAAGAATTCTTGGCTTATTTCACAGCCCAAGGAAAATCTCATTTGTACCAGTTCTGTAGATTTTTAGCAGCTGTTAGGCTATGGAAGGCGCTTGTGTTTCCCTCTGTAAGTGACTTTTGATTTCCCTTTTCCTGAACAGCTATGGTGGCTCAAATTAACAAGTACTCCTTTACAGCGCAGGCTTAGGAAAATGCTCTGTTAAATACTTTATGTATTCATTCAGCACACATTTATTGAGTGTTGATGATGGGTCAGGCCACTCCGCAAGCCTTGAGGATGCTGTCGTGAACAAAATGGACACATCCTCCCTTGTGGAGCTTCCTGCCCAGCGAGGAGCTGGCAACAGGCAAAGTAAAAATACATTGCGTGTCAGATGGTGTGAACGAGGTGGAGTTAAGTGCTACAGAGGCAGGGACCCCGGCCTGCAGATTTAAATAAAGCAGAAGGGAAGGTCTTTGCGCCGTAACATGGTAGCAAAGACTGGAGGATGTGCTGGAGAGAGGGTTGGACACAGGAAGCTAGACAAGGTTGCTAGAAAAGGGACGGCTGAGATTTGGGGTGCTAGAAATGGAGAGTGTGGAGGTGGTCTATAGGAGTGATGAGAGAAAAAGAAGCAAAGTGAAAGATGAACTCTCTGCCCCGACAGACTTGGTGGTCTCATCAGGGAGAGGCCATCCACATGGATTCTATCACACAATGAGTAAATTCATGTATTAAGGTTCTCACTGCTATGGGACCGGTCCCTGTCACAATGAACAATAACCAGATTGTAGTATGGACTGGTACCCCACAAACCAAGAAAGTCTCCACGGTTATCCTCACTTCTCATTCCCTCCTCTGTGTGAGCTAGCCTGTTGAGTACCAGGACAAAGAAAGCTGAGTTTTGGGAACTGGCTATGTGAGCACGCCTTAGACCATCTGTCCTTTTCAGAGAAGGCTCAATGAAACTGTTCTGGAAGCCAGAGGCCTTGGCAATGGCCATCAGCTAAGAGCCTGACCAGAGTGGGTCAGCTGTGGTTTTGTGTTGAATGAGAGGGAGGGGGTTGGCCCCACTCTGGGAGTGTAAGAGGATAAGAGCCCCGTTCTGACATCATGAGCTCGCCTCCTACATTTATGGAGATGTATGCAGAGAGGGGGCTGTGGGAGAGGCCAACCTTGTCTTGCTCTCCATAAAAGGTCGTCAGCTCAGGTTCAGTAAGAGACAGCTTCCTTGACACCGTCCATTCCTGCAGCCACGTAAGTAGCTCTTTCCCTTTATAGGACTTGCAGGAAAAGAGCCACAAACCTAATGAGCATGTAACACAGTCCATGGGAGAATACATGAGAAACATACTATGTCATATATCATTCTTAGTGATACCTGTACAGAGCAGTAGGTATCATACACAGTCCATGGAGAATACACGTGAGACATTCCATGTCATATAACATTCCTAGTGATATATGCTCAGAACAGTGGGTATCATACACAGTCCATGGGAGAATACCTGCAAGACATACTATGTCATATATCATTTCTAGTGATACCTGCTCAGAGCAGTGGATATCATAAGGTGTGGTACAGCAACAGCAGGAACCAAGGAGGGATAGTATCAGTGGACCAGACTGTCGTGGGAAAGAGTCTCTGTGGAAACCAGCATCATATGTAAGTATGTATCACTACATAGTCCAGCACAGTACAAATAATGTGTACTCCATTTTATGGGACTGAAAATAATTATCTAGATTTTTAGAAACTGGATTGAATCATAGAGAGGCAGAAAGTACTCACAGGAAGAGGATGCTTGGCTTAGAGGGGGCAAACATCGAGCCAGAGAATATGAATGGGTTTCTCCTGTGTGGCGGGTGTGTAGCCGTGTGTGGCTCCATCTTAATGCAGAAGTTCCAGCATTGTAGGGGCACAAGTCCTGTAGGCCAGGAAGCCAGGAAAACTTATGGTTTAAACTCTCCCACTATAGAACTTCTGTAGGATATTTTTCTATCCTTTTAGGAACAGGGGTTGTTCTGCAGACATTAGAAATGTCTGTTTACACACAAACCTGTGTAGTCAGCAGAAGAGCCAAGTGCAAAGGGCCATGTAGTATGTGTGTGTGTGTGTGTGTGTATGTGTGTGTGTTCGTGTGCATGCGTGTGTGCATGTACAGAGTATTTATCACAGGAGCAGAGTTTTTATCTTTCTCTTTGTAAATTTTTGACAGCCAATTTTCCTTTATTGAGACTGAATAAATCCATCCTCAAATTTATGAGTTTATGATAAGCATTAATATCTGATAGCTTAACCCTTAGAAATAGATCTGTGGGGGAGTGAGAATATGAGCAAAGAGGTCAAGACCTTGATGGAAACACCCACTGAAACAGCTTACCTAAGCAAATGGGAGCTCACCAACTCTGGATTGAATCATAGAGAGGCAGAAAGTACTCACAGGGAAAGAACCAGCATAGGACCAAACTAGGCCCTCAGAATGTGGGTGACAGTTGTATGACTGTGGGGTCTCTGGCAGTGGGACCAGGATTTATCCCTACTGCTTGTACTGGCTTTTGGAATCCATTCTCTTTGGAGGGATACCTTGCTCATCCTAGATATAGTAGGGAGGACCTTGGTCCTTCCTCAAAGTAATGTGCTTTACCCTTTCTGAGGATTGAATTGGGGGTGGGAGAGGAGTAGGTGGAGGGAACAGGAGGAAGGGAGGGAGTGGGAACTGGGATTGGTATGTAAGATGAAAAAGATAGTTTTTAAAATAAAATACAAAAGAAAAAGACCTGTGGGCTTAAAATATTATCCTTGCAGTTAGGAAATGAGAGCTCAGCACACAGGAAGAGACCTGATAGACCAGACCAAAGTGCCTGATGAAGAGACCTCTCTATACGCTGCACTGCTCAGTATGCGGGTGATTTTCTGTTGGCATTGAGGCTGGCAGCTGAGATGCCATTTGGAGCAAGACATGCATGGGCACGTCCTTGGCATTCCAGGTCTACTACAGGTACCCTGCGATGGGGGTGTGTGTGTTTGCCCTCAGACGTCCTAGGTTTCCTCGCAGGACTCTTGGCAACACATACAGAGAACAATAGCGCCCTCTTGTGGCCAATGAGCAAAATTGGAATTGATTTTAATGTTCCCTCCTGACCCTGTCTGTGATTCCCAGGACTGTCTCCAGGGCAGTCTGCTGCTTGCCAAAGTGAAGGAAATGATTGGCAGAATTCACTGGATAGAATCCAGACTCAAATAATCCTGGTTTTGTCTGACTTATCTGGGTGATTACAGTTGCATATATCTACTCAGCCTTCGGGGCAGTAAATCACGCATTTCCCCATTCATAATTCAGCTTTCTTCCAGGCAAATTCAAGATCTCTGTCCCCACTAAATCTCTCCATCTGTTAACTCTGCTATCAGTTTCCCCTCGTTTGCTTTCCAGACGAGAGTCAAGCACCTGTCTACAAAGTGGAAAAGTGTAAAATTCTGAATAAACGTGTGGCTAGTGAGGAAAAAGGATGCTTCTCTGTTAACACTTCTTTGAATTTCTGTTTTAGGGCTTGTCCCAGACATCCAATCTCTCTGAATCCCTCATCATATGCATATGTGTGAGTGACTATACTTGAAAATTAAATTATGTCACATTATACCAAAATTATGTTGCATAATATGTTATAGTGAAATTAAATTCTAGATAAATTAAACTCAAATTATATTGTATAATATTATAGGTAATTTATATTAAAACTGTATTATATAATATAGGTAAATGATATTAAAATACATATAGTAAAATAGGTAATTGTCTGAAAGCTATGTTATATTATAATATGTAATTGCCTTCATTGTAGTCCCATTACTAAAAGTCTTATTGTAAAAAAAATGTACAATCTGTGACTTTTGGGAAAATACATGCTTTTATCTTCATGATTCTTCAAAAGAATTATGCACCCCACGTTTCCAGTACACCCATGAGGTATAGATAGCAGCTTTTGCACAAGCACCGTCACAAAGATGTGCTCGGCAGAGACAACACGGCACAGTGGAATATTTTGGCCCTTATGCAATGAAGGGGAAATTTCCCATGAGATGCAGACACCAGTTTGCTTTAAAACTCTCTAGGCACTAAAGCTCAAAGAAGGGGACCGTCATAAAGGACGAGCGAGAAGGTCACCTTTCCACTATGTGGGGTGAGACTTAGGCAATGACACTTGGGTTCAAACCATATAATATGACATTATGTTTTTGCCAGAAAAATAAAAATATCAGAACTGGGAGACAAAACAACAGAAACTACCGCCTATGCGCTGGTAGTACTGGATATGAAGGGCTATGTCTATTAAGAAGAACAGTTACTTATTTCAGGCACTGTTGTTCTTATAGATATTTAACCCACAAATAGATATTGGGTATGTAACTATACCAAGGGAGTTTACATCTTGACAAATGTTGACAATGTTTCAACTTCTCAGTTGGGTGAAAAGTCAGAATAACAGAAACTTTGACCCTGAGATAACCCAGAATGAGCTGGAGGCTCTGACCCTGAGATAACCCAGAATGAGCTGGACACTTAATTAGCATAATTAACATACTTCAGGGCTCAGGACACCATCTTTGCTCTGGTTGGCCCTTACATACTAGAGACTATGTTGGTATAAGCAGACCAAATTGTGGGGTTTCATTCTCCACCCCTCCTTCTCCCTCTGCCTTCTTCCATCTTCCCTCCTTCCTTCCCCGATTCTTACTTCCTCCTTTTCCATATGCCATTTTTTTTTTGTTCTTGTTGAGACATCGCCTTGCTAGATAGCTCAGGCTGGCCTTGAAATCATAAGCATCCCAGGCTAGCCTAGAACTCACAATCCTCTTCCTTCAGCCTCACAAGTGCTGGGATTTTAAGTGTGTTACCATACCTGACTCAGTTGTGAATTTTTTTCATTTATAGGCTGGTTCTTTTTGCCTTCATCAACCTGTTTTTAAAGTAAACAGTTGAAGAGAAGGAATTAAAAAAAATTCAAATTGCGTTATTCCACTGATCTTCTCATAAGACACTGTCTAAACTCAGTCTGCCGCAGAGTCTCCTCCGACCATCAGGACCAAATTTTGACTGGTGTCCCATGCTCCTCCGGGCATCTTGCTCTAGCAAGCCTCTGTTTGGGCTGTGCTATTCTGGGCCCGACACTGACGTGTGCGCTGTCTGGACTCCACTTAAGAGACCGAAATAGGAGAGCTTTGTTTTCAGACTGAAGCTCGTACACACTCCCAGGAACTAAAAGTAAGATCTCTACACGCTTAGGGCACAACACAGAATATCCGAAGCTAAGATAAATAAAAACAGGGAACCTGTACACTATAGCACCTGAGGTACTGATGTCAAAATTCTTCTTATAGAAAAATACACCTTAGTCAGATTGACATTAGAATCTCTGTTGTTATTGCTATTGTCCCAGAACTTGCCAACCTAGGGAGGGGCTAATGTCAGTTGGGGGACTCAGGCTCAGAGGAGACAAAATGTCTGAGACCAGCCAGCCTTTCTAGACCTAGACAGAATAATACACAACCTTTGCAGGTGGGAAAATTCTTACTAAAATTCCAGGAGCATATTGGTTGGCTTTTTTTTTTGCTTTGTTGTTGTTGTTTTGTGTTTGTCAGCTTGAAAGAAGCCAGAGCGATGTGGAAAGGGACCCTCCACTGAGGAACTGCCTCTATCACACTGCTCAGAAGACAAATTTGTAGAACATTGTCTTGATTAAGGATGACGGGAGAAGATTCAGACCATTTTAGGTGATGTCACTCCTGAGTAGGCAATCCTGAGGTTGTGTAAGAAAGTAGGCTGAACAAGCTAGTGAGAGCAAGCCAATAAAGAACCCTCCTCCATGTTCTCTGCTTCCGCTCCTAGCTCCAGGTTCCTACTGCAGGACCTCCCCTGACTTCTCTTCATGCTAGACCATAGAGCCTAGCCTCTCGGTCCCAACCATAGGAAAACACACATTTCCTATGGTCTTAGGAATTGAGACACCACTCAGTAGTAAGATTACAGTTCTGAAGTAGCAGCAAAAATGAATTTATGGTTGGGGGTTCCTAAGACCATGAGAGATATGTGTTTTCCAACGTCTGTGGCTCACAGGTTGAAAACCACTGCTGTAGGGCGTAATATGAAATAAACCCTCTCCTCTCCAAGTTTCTTTTGCTCATGACACTATCATAGCTACAGAAAGCCAACTAGGATGTACAACAAACAATTTTGCCTCCTCATTTTTTTTTCTGGGTCCCCTTTATTCTGGACCATGGTGTCCCCCACCCATTCTCAATATGGCATTCACCACACTGCTTTATACTTTTGTTTCTGTGCCTTAATTCCTTTAGCTTAGCAGTGACTAGAGGACAAAGACTGTACCTCATTCACTTTTGCCCCCTCAGCTCTTCACACAGTGACAAGCAAATCTGAAAAATCTAAGGTCAAGCTCCAAAGTCCAAACCATGTTGAGTTCCAACCGGACACTGTAGTGAAAAAAATTCCACCTCTGACTGGAAACACAGACACTCTGAGAACACTGTATAAAATTATCTTCAGACTATTGGAGAAAGTGTATATAAAACATAAACAAATTTTGTGCTTGGGCTTGTATCTCATTCCCGAAACAACTCTTTATGTTGTTTGTAAATATTTCACAAATCTTAAAAATATCTAAACTTCTAATCAGTTCAGATGAAGGATATGATAAGCTTCTATGTGCAGATTTCTAGCCAGTGTTTGCTGAATGAACAAATAGTTCACTTTGGGGGCTTTGGGAGTATGGAAGCTTTGATTGCCTTTGAGGAAGTGGACTAAACTCCTGACCACCCACGTTGACTATCTAAGAAGACAGAGTTTAGCTTCTGCATAGGACAAAGATAGATTGAAAAAGATATCTTAGCAAGATAGAGAATCCAGGCAACCTACAAAATTGTAATTGTGACTTTCCTCAAGTGCATTAGAAAGCTGAGGGTGCAAAGCACCCAAGTTTCTCAGCTCTGGAGAGGGGCAAGTCTGGAGACAGGGCTGACACACACTGTGTCTCCTGTGGAAGGGCCTATGTGAGAGGCTGCAGGAGGGGACAAAGCTGTCTTCAGACCAGGGTGGAGGAAAATGGACAAACGTTCTGCAAAGGCGTAAAGATGAAGCACGGGCTAGAGTACTAGTTAGGTTAGGACACTGAGAACCTTCAAGGAGGGGTGTGTGTGTGTGAATGTGTGTGTCTGTGTGTATGTGTGTGTATGTGTGTAGTGTTTTTACCCACTTTTTTGTTGTGTGTTCAAGAGCAATATCTGAGACAAGACAGAAAACCTTCCATCCATCATTCTCTGGCAAAGGAATATTGCTTCTAAAAGAAAAGTGTGATGTTTATTGTAGAGGAGATGCTGGAAAATAACCAGGAATGAAAACTCTTTCTTGTCAGAGGCTCTGGGTAGTTTTTGAAAATGATACAATATGGATGTATCATAACCTCATCACCATCATCTGCTCTGGTGCACCCACAACACTGGAGGAGTGGGGAGCGCCTTTGCCACCAGGCTTGCTGAGATATCTCCGCTCCTCTAGGCTCTACCTGGTGCTGCTGCTCATGTTCTCTAAGTCTCACATGGGGAGTGCAATCAGACCTTAGCTGCAAGGGAGTCTAGGAAGTATAGGTATTATGGTTGTCACCGTTGTTGGCTTTTCTGTTGCTCCAGTTTAACAGGCATTCTAGCTATAGTTGAGAAAATGACTATAAGTGACTTAAAATTGGAGCTGAAAATCCAGTTGATAATCCCATCAGTCTATCATTCAACTAGAAACATAACATCAGATTCCTGTTCTTTTTATTTTTTCATAGCGACTGCACACTTTTACCAAAGTAAAATTCATGTACTCACTTGTTTGTTGCTTTTTTGTTTGATGTGCCCCATCCTCTTGGATGGTCCAAGAGAAGAATTCTGTGCTCTGTGCTTCCAACTGCCTAGCTCAGTGGCTATGACCCACTACTGAGCTCAGGAGGCCCCTAGGCCTCTTTCTTTTATTTATATGTCCCTCTCTAGTCTTGCTCTGTGTTCCTTTGTTCTTCTGAGTGTCCCAGTTTGAATAGCCTATAATTGGCATTTGCTAAAGGTTATTTAGTAAGTGATCTAATTCTGAGAATTCAGCAAGTACTAAATTAAAAATAGTTTTTCTTCCCATGGAAAAGCACATACATGTTTGTGTTTACCTTTCTGAGACTCAAAGGAGGAAAGTGTAGGTGATCATGGAGATGCATCTGCTTTGCGCATGAGCTAGTAAGATATAGGTGGTTTACAATATCCTTCATGACAGAGGGGAAGACAGAGAGAGACAGACAGACAGACAGAGAGACAGAGAAAGATAGAGAGAGAGAGAGATTGATCTAAAAGGTTACAAGTTCCAAGCCTCTGCATGTGTGGAATATGTTTTATTGGCAACTCATTACCCTAAAAGTACAAGATACCATCTAGAGCCATGTTTAGGAGTGCCTGGCAGCCTACAGGCACTTCTTGGTGCATCTCCAGTCGGCATTGCACAAATTCCTAGAACTTGTGCCAGCTGGGGGAAAAGAAACCCAACAACCAAGGTCTTAGGATGCATTTTTTTCATTCCCTTTCTACAGCTAAAATGCTGCTAGAGGCTTAGAGGAGAATTTGCAATTGCTGAATAATAGCCAGGAAGGGAGGTTAGTTAGCAAGAATCCTTCCAGAGCTGCTCTGGTCTTGGATAGAGCAAGAGAAGAATTCTGTGCTCTGTACTTCCAACTGCCTAACTCAGTGGCTATGACCCACCACTGAGCTCAGGAGGCCCCTAGGCCTCTTTCTTTCTTCATGAAGGGACCGAGATGGTGAGGTTTGTCTGAAAATCTCCCTCCCCCAAGATCCTGGAACCAAAGCAGGACATTACATGGCAGATTGGTTGGAGGAAAAAAGAGAGACTTGCTTGCTTGGCTCCCTTCTGCCTAGCCCCAGGGAACAGTAAATCTTCTGTGACTGCTGAGAGACTTCAATTTGGCGTGAAGAAAAACTCCTTCTGGTGATTAATGTATTAGATGGTCTCTGTAGTTCAAAGGCAAGCCAGCAGAAGACAGCAAGTGAATAAAATTGTTCCACATTCTCTCTACTTTCTGGTCTTATTTCCTTGGAGAATGCTGTCTTATGACCTTCTCTTTTGTACAGTTCTGTAATCTTGCCAAATTAGCATGCCTTAGGCTCATTTCCCCAACGACAAGGAGAGAGAGGGCTCTTTCTGCAGGGGTCAAGGAGGCGAACATTGTAGAACTTCTCCTTATGTCCCCATCTCTCATGTTTGGGGTGGTTCATAATGAACATATTTTTAAAATGTATTCCTTGTCGGGTATATGCCAATTTCCTATAAATCGTAATGTCTTGGACACCCCTGGCTTTTGAAGTGATGGATGTGTGTTCACAGGTGAGGAAGCTCAGGCAACACTCCCCCCACACACGTAGAGAGCTCTGGTAATGAAGACATCAGAGGGTGCTGTGCATTAATCAGCTCTGCATCTCGGTGACAAGATACCTCACATATTCAAGCAAAAAGAAGAAATGCTGAGACCGGGGATTGGCACAGCAATAAAATGCTGGGCATGTAAGCATGGGGGGCCTGAGGAGGATCCCAAAACTTATGTCAAATACAAGGTGCAGGAGTACACAGCTATAGTCCTAGTGGGGTGATGTGTGCGAGCGTGCGCGTATGCGTGCGTGCGTGTGTGTGTGTGTGTGTGTGTGTGTGTGTGACAGTCATCTCCCCAGAGCTCACTGGACAAATCTGTGGGCAGCAGGCTCAAGCAAGTGAGTTCTGTCTCAAAATTTAAGGGAGAGAGCAGGGGAAGAACACACCCAATGCTAACCGCTGGCCTCCGTATGCAACTGCACATATGCACATCTGTAAGCATACATGGCTCACACACACACACACACACACACACACACATTTGCACACAGGAGCATATACATATACTCAAAGAAGGAGAAAAAGAAAGGTTCATCTGTGCTCCTGTTTCAGGGGCTCTGTTTCTTCTGGGCCCGCAGGAGGCAGCGCATTGTGGCAGGAGTATGTGGTAGAGGGACCAATCCACCTTGTGGCAGCTGAGAAACAGGGATGAAGAAGAGAGGCCAGGATCACACTATGCTGCTTGCTGCCAAGCCTTCAATAGCCTAAATCCCTTCTACTAGTTGCCATCTACTAAGGGCTCTGTTATCTCCCAAGAGCACCACAGAGTGGGGATCAAACCTTCCACAGATGGGCCTTTTGTGGGGGAGAGTCAATACCCAAACTATGGCACTTGATGAAGAGTAAATGCCGGGAATGACTTAGTCTGAACTTTTCTCATATGTAAAAAGTCAAACCTTCCCAAAGGAGGTCACTTATTCCCACGGACCTCCTAAAGATGAGCTCGTCTGACAGAAGAGTGTGGTGGCTGATGACACTTCCAGGCAGACATTGTCACAGACTACCTCCTAAACTTGTGAGGGTTTGTATGTCTTTACTTCCAATCACTTACTCTCCTCTAATTTGCCTACAAGCCCATTCTCTTTTCCTGGGGGTATGGAAGTTTCTGGATGCCCCTGGTTGAAGGAAACTGTCTCATACTTTAGTTCATACAAAGAGGTAATATAGAAAACAAAGTAGAGAATGCTAGCCATTAAAAATTATTCAGTAAGACATAACCATAGAACAGAAGGATTGCATCAGGGAATCTATATATAATGGAGCAATTTGAATAAAACCCTTAAATTTAATTACCAACAAAGGATAATTAAATGATAAAAAACAATTAAATAGTAAGAGGTGAATATAGGAAAGAAAACATTGAAGACTGGTGAGATCGAGGAAACTAATCATTCATTCACTTTCCAGCTCATTCATCAACAGAAATATTTATTTAGAACAGTGGTTCTCAACCTGTGGGTTGCAACCCCTTTGTGGGGTCAAACAGCTTTTTCACAGGGGTTGCCTAAGACCACTGGAAGACACAGATGTTTACATTACAATTCATAACAATTGCAACATTACAGTTAAGAAGCAACAACGAAAATAACTTTATGGTTTGGGGATTACCACCACATGAGGACCTGTATTAACGGGTCGCAGCATTAGGAAGGTTGAGAACCACCGATTTAGAACAAACGTTGCAGAAAGTTATATGACATTTCAGAGAATAGAAAAAAGGAACAAGGGACTAAGAAGTTGTTACTAGAAACTAGAAAGGTTTCTATTACAGGCAAATGATTTTAGAGGTAGAGTCAATGTGTTTTTTGCACATATGAGAGAGGGGGTTAAAAGGTTCCTCTTCTAGAAAAAGGGAGAGACGTTTCAGGCAAGACTGCAGAATAATTGATGGCAAGAATGACTAGACTAGATGCACATGGTCACAATCTTTAACTTCACGGACTGAGGAGATGGGGAAGGATTCTGCCTGTACCTCAGACAGCTGACGTTGCTATAGATCTATACACAAAGGGAAGTCACTCCTTATTGAACCTGTTATCCACAGCAGATGAGCGAGCAGCCAACCCAACACACAACACACACACACACACACACACACACACACACACACACACACACACACACACACACACACACACACACACACACCTGGCCCTTTGTAGCCCTTCAAAGAAGCAGGCTGCAGGACCAAAGAAGGAAAATGCAACAACAGAGAAAACAATGAAGAGGATGGGAAAAGAGGAAATTGGGTTAGCTGTCTCTTTGTTCTAATCTCTATGCGACTTACTTAGTCATCTCATTTCACTTTGCTAGTCCAGCATCTAAACTTAGGGGGCTACGCAAATGAAGGGGGAAAATGATCTCTCTACTCCATCTAGTGTTACATTTTGAAATGGCAAGCGTCTTGACAATTCTCACTTCCTAAGTCGCCTACCCAGAAACTGAATGAGGAACGGGATCAAATCAAGTTCTCTGTGTGCAACCGTGAGAAGCGTTTCAGAGCAAAAGATGCCAATTTCCCAGCTTCAAATGCACCATCTCCAAGGCCATTAAGGCAATCCTGGAACCTAAGGCAAGACAGCCAACCATATCATGCCCCGGAAGCATGCCTCTGGCTGCTGAGAGAGTGAGAATAAACATGGCTTAGGATGCTGTCTCACAAGTCAACTTCAGCATCAGATGATTGCATACGCATTCACGTGTGATTCTAGAAGGTAGGTGTGAAGGGCAGATGGGAAGAAGGAAGAAATGAAATGGAAAGAAGAAGGCAGGGACAGTGGGACCAGAGGACAGAGGGGTACTGCATCCCTTACGTCACGATAGACCCCTAGCTGCCTCTCAGAAGCCCGGTCATGCTTCCTCTGCAGTTATGGTCTCCACCTCCCCAGAAGCTCTGGTCTCTGTCACTCAGGGAGGTAATAGGAATTTGTAAACAAATGTCTTTCCTTATGTCCAACAACTCTGATGTCTCCCCAGGAACTGGCTTTGAGCTATGCCAAGCTACTCCCACCCCCAAGGAAACATAGAAATAAGGGATTTCTGTCTCTCCTTCTGTCCCACACATTCTAACATGCTCCCTCCCCTGCCTCATGCTGTTCACGGCAACCAACTCCTAATCTTTCACTTTAAGCTATCTCCCTCAATGTTCTCATAATGTCTCTAATTCCCTTACCCTCGAGGTTCTATCATTTTGCTTTTGGTGTCATGTACTGTCTTCATAATGCTCCCTTACCTCTGGGCCCAATCGCGGCCTTCGTGATTTTTAAGGCTGTCGCTCCTAATACAGCTCATGTCTGAAGGGTAATTGTGTCTGCTCCTTTCCCGAACCTGCCACTCCTGTTTCTCACAATCCATATGATCATATCTAGTGAAGAAAAATGGATAAATTCAGGAAAACACATTACCGTAAGTCCTCTTTATTATAGCAAGTCTGTCGAAACTCCATTAAGCAGGAGAGTGGCAATGGCAATGGCCACTAGTTGAATATTTGTTATATGACAAACATGTCCCTGAATTATTTTATTTAATCTGTGCAATAGTCCACTAAGGTAGATATTATTATTATAATTTTTCACATGTGAAAAAGTGAGGCTTCAAAGGCTTAGTGACTTTGTTTAAGGTCACACGGCCATTAAACAGCAAAATGATGATGTAATTCTTGCCTTCCTCATTATAAAATTCTGCTTTGCTCTAATGGACTATGTGCCTCTTTCTATCTAAATGCTTTGGAGTCAGGACTAATCACAATTACGTATTTGGGACCCTTATTCTCTTCCCTATCATTTTCACTAGACCAGTATTACATTAATGCAACATTGGTGCAGAGTATAAAGTGATTGAAATGTCATTCAAAATGTGGATCTCGGCTGGGCAGTGATGGCACACATCTTTAATTCCGGCACTTGGGAGGCAGAGGCAGATGGACCTCCATGAGTTCGAGGCCGGCCTGGTCTACAAGAGCTAGTTCTAGGACAGGCTCCAAAGTTACAGAGAAACCCTGTCTAAAAAAAAAATGTGGATCCTAAGTCATAAAGCAGTGGTTCTCAGTCAGTGGGTCACGAGCCCTTTGGGCATCAAATGGCCCTTTCACAGGGGTCATCTAAGACCACTGGGAAACACATTATTTGCATTATGATTTACATTATGATTCATAACAGTAGCAAAATTGCAGTTAGGAAGTAGCAATGGAATAATGTTATGGTTGGGTCTGTGTTAAAGGCTCACAGCGTTAGGAAGGCTGAGGACCGCTGTGCTAAAGCAAAGGAAAGCTGACTTTATGCAGCATGTCTAAATGCCAGGATGAAACCACCTTCCATTTCTCGCACAGGATCAGATGATATCGAAATGTTGGTTATGTGAGGGGCATGCACTCCCAAATAGTCTTTTTTGCAGGAACTTTTCAACAATATCAATTCAATTTTTAATGAATACAGATAGAGGACTATTGGGCAACATTTTTTTGGAGGTCTGCAAAACACCATAGAATGGTTTGATTTGGACAAAAATATCTTTTATTGCTAATGTTGTCAAACTTGACACACTAAACCTGTTACATAGCATGATATTGAAATATTTCACTTTTAGAATGTTCTAGCTGATTTTTTAAAATAAATTAAGGAGAGGGTCATTAGTATTTAAAACACAAAAAAGAAAAGTTTATTTAAGATCTAGTCTGTTACATGAGAGACCATTTTAAGAATCTGGCTAGATAATAAGTTTGCACATCCTAGTTAACAGCAGTTGGCCACTAGAGATGAGCCTTTGAATGTTCGACCCATTCCTAGTTCCAGCCCATTCTTTCTGCTTCCTGTTTGTCTCCATGTTAATAGGTCATCATCTACAAGTGCCTGCCACCATAGACTGATGCTTTCTGCCATTCCACCCAAGCCATAATGAACTGAAATCCTCTGAAACCTTGGGGGAAATATTCCTCCCGTGTTTATGTCAAGTCCTTTGGTCAGTGTGATGCAAACATAAGGTTTTATGATTAACAAACCACCCTACAGTGTCACAGGACACTCAGCCTTAAGTCTTCTTACCCAACAGTCATGCCACATGTTGATCAGTTTCTCTCCTTGCCATCTCCCCTCATTCTCCCCATCATGGCTAATCATTGTCCTGTTCTTAACTGCTAGGAAACCAACTTTTAAAATGTGCCTTTGATGTGGTCCACAGTTTTTGATTTGGTTATCCACTTGCTCCATTTTGTTTCTCATATGGAAACTGCTGATGTTTGCACTTCTTTAAAGTCCAGCCATTTTCTCATTCATTTCTTTAAACTGTGCAGAGGCATGGCAAGTATCAAATACTACAGAAGCAGTACTAAGAAAGCGTATTCTTTCATCTACCTGGAGCTTCCCAAACTGCTTAGAAGCAATTACTGCTCGTGGAATCTTCTAAGGCTTTCTAGGCATAAACTAAAAGTGCTAGAGAAGACGATTCCTCAAACATGCATTTTTTCGTTCTTTCTTCATTTTTAATTACAAACTAAGTTCTACTAGACATTGTTCTGTGACTTTAAAATTTTGTGAAAAGAAAGGTATGCAACCATTTACTTCTATAACTGCTCTAAACAGTATTCTGCTTAAGATAACACAGGCAGATGCCTATTAATATAGTAAAAACATTTTTAGCGTGATTTATTTTCCTTGGTTTTCAAGGTTGCATCTATGAGACAAATTCTCTGAAAGGGATTTTCTAAATTAAAGTTATATTATGAAAAATCCATTTTTTCATAATATACATAATTTGTTTTGTAAGCACAAAACAAAACTCACTCTGAACAGATGAATAAAGCATGGTTATATTTGATATTTCAGATTTGTGTGATTAAGCTCAACAATCGAAAATAACAAAATAAACCAGGCAAAAGGATATCTTATGGGACAAGGGTAACTTCTAACTGGACGGTAGCTATAGTTCCATGCTTTCCTAGTATTTGTGAGATCCAAGGTTCAAGTCCCAGTACCACTGGGGGAAAAAGACTTTTTATGAACGACTCAGTGTTGTTCTCTTTCTGCTGCCTCCTAATCCAGATGTAGAACTCTCAGCTGGCTCTCCAGCACCATGTCTGCCACCATGCTTCCCACCATGACAATAATGGAATAAACCTCTAAATGTTAGCAAGCCCCAGTTAAATGCTTTCTTTTATAAGGGTTTCCATGGTCAGGGTGTCTCTGCATTAGAACAGTCACCAACATGGCAAGCCTAGCTTGCTTCTTCAATTTCCATTCCAGTAAAGAACATGACTTTCCTTCAAGCATACCAACAGCTTTTCAACTTTGCTCTCTCTATCTGCGTCCACTGTGGGTAATTTTTTTGTCTCCTATATTTCAGGTACATGCACGACAATTAAGAACTGCCTGGCCAGTCCATCCATAGCTAGAAAGTCCGCTTTAACATTTAAGACCTCCTGGCTCTGCAGGGCCTTTGGATACAGAGGACGGACATGTTGCTTGCTGAAGACACAAACATAAAAGCTTTATTTAAGAGAAAAGTTTAATTATCTGAGTCTCTTAACCAAGAAAACGTCAAAAAGGAGGCTCACCTGCTACCACTCAAATGGTTAAACTGGTTAATAAACAAACCAATGGAACCCCCCAGAAGGGTCATAGATTCTGCCACAGGGGCGTAAATAAATAAACAAACAAATGTCACTCAGGGTCTTCTCCCACTAACAGATAAAAACAGATGAAGACCCTTATTGACTTGGTATTTACAACAATCTTTAGGAGACAGACAATAACAAAATAAGGCTTAGAACTTATTTCTTTATTGAATTCCATGTTATGTGGGAATAGGAACTTAGTTGGATCCTTAGACTTTGGCTTGAGGTAGAAACATCTCTATTCCTGAAATACAAGGTCTGGATAGTATCCACACCTGTTGACAATAACCTTGAAAGAGCAGAACTCTCTGAGGTAAATCTAGGTGGGACCTTTATTTGAGGTAGAAACACAATAACCTTGAAGGAATAGAGGTAAGTTCCAACTCTCTGACCTGTGATCAAGATGGAAATAGGCTCACATTTTTGGGTTCCACAGAAGAGGGGGCAAGGAAGGTAATAAAGGGAGGGACAGCTAAAACGAAAGGCCACTTAGATTATATAGAAACCTAACATAGTAGAAACTTCCAAAAACTTATACATATATGAAGGCAATTTAAATGAAATCTCCAAATCATGGGGGAGACAAAGCCCCAACTGGATAACTCCAGTCCAAATGAAATTTCTAGTACCAGAAAAAAAGTTGCACCTAATTTTCTTGGCCAAAAGGGTCCCATCAGAAGCCCCAAGCAAAGACTCTTGTAAAGGTAGCCCTTCACAAACTGATGGTAAGGCCCTATTGCTGAAGATAGCACTTATACAACCCATTGATCATGGAGAAGTCAAAGTGGTACCTATCTAGAACCTTCCCCCCATGAACTACTATTCATTGTACTAAAAGGTACTCTGCACGCTGTCACAGGAGAAGGGTAAACACCAGCTCAGCTATAAAACCTTTGAACTATAAAGGTGACTTGCCTGAAGGATACACTAGTGCAGTAGTGGCATAAAGCTTGTGGAAGTAACCAACTCCTATTTGATTTAAAACCTACGCTATGAGATGAAACTCATACCCAACACTGCTTGGGTGTCCAAGAACTTGAGACCAGAAAGGCTAGGGACCTAGAGGAAAACCATATACTACTGTTCTGCTAAACGAACATCGCAATAAAGTGGCTTCTAATGATGATCTGTTATTCTTCTAGTTCCTTGCCTTCCTCAATCACCATCAGAAAAGCTGCTTCCTGCAGCATATGGGAACAAATACAGAGACCCACTAGGCAGAGAGGGGAGACACTGGAACAATCAGCCCTAAAAGAGATGTCTCCATGAAACCCCTCTTCTCAGAGGTCAGGGGACTCTGCAGAAGGGGAGGCAGAAAGAACGTACGAGCCAGAGGGGAAGGAGGACATAAGGGCAACGCGGCCTTCTAGACATGTAAGAACTGGCACACATATGAACTTACAAAGACTGAGGCAGCGTGCATAGGGCTGCAAGGGTCTGCATCAGATGAGATATTAAAGCTGAAAGGAAAAGTGGCCATGTACCCCCATCCCTAATCCAGAAGCTAGCTCCAACTGACAGACACTTGCAAAAGAAAATTGAATTTCCTCCAAGGGAGTCTCACTGGGGAAACAAAGCACTCTTATGGGTAGGCCCCATGCTTTTGCAGATGACCAACACAAAATGAGCTCAACAGCATCTTTCGAGGTTCTTTGTCTCAAAATGTTGTCAGATCTGCACACACACACACACACCCATCATGGGTAATTTGAATACATATTATGATATTATGATGTCTGGTTGGGGTTTCTATGGGGTTCCTGTGTGGGAATGTGTGTGTCTCTGCATCTGTTGTGTTTCTTGTGCTTTTCCTTTCTCTCTTTTTCTTATTTGGCTGCTTTATCCTATTGTGATTTGTCTGGTTTCATATTTTAGTTTAATATTATTCTTCACATGCCTATTTGTTTTCTCATGAGAAACAGAAAGGCTGCTGGGGGAGGTGGGGAGGAATTGGTAGGAGCAGGAGGAGGGGAATCATAATCAGAATATATTATGTAAAAATTATTTTCAAGGACCTCCGAGGGAGTAGGCCTGAGCCAGGACCACTGTCAGAGCAGGTCCAAGGCAGCAACCTCAGCAGAAAGAGCCCCAAGCAAGCAATCTCCATGGGAGCAGGCCCAAACGGACCCAGGTATTGAAGAGCAAACCCTGAGAGTGCCGAGCAATCCCCCCAAACACAGAGTGACCAACAGGGTGACTGAACCTGTGTCCCTGATTGCACCATGAGGAGCAACCACCTGAGACTTGGATCCACTGGCACCTGGAAGACTGATCACCAGAGTCACAGACAGCCACAACTACACCAATCAGAAGGAAAGATGGGTAGACAAGGTAAGAACACATTCAACACCACAAAGAGCAACACGACACCAGTAAAAACTAGTGGCCCTACAAGAGCAAGACGTGAACAACCTAATATAGATGAAGCAGAAGAAAATGACATAAAAATAACTTTAGGAGAATGTTTAAGGCCCTTAATGAGGAAATGAAAAATTCTCTCAAAGAAATGGAAGAAAAGGCAAGCAAAAAATTGGAAGTCATCAACAAATCCCTTAAAGAAAACCAAGAAAAAGCAATCAAACATATGAAAGAAACCATTCAGGACTTGAAAACTGAAATAGAGACAATAAAGAAAACACAAGTTGAGGGAATTATAGAAACAGAAATCATGAGAAATGATCAGGAACCACAAATGTAAGCATAAACAGCAGAATACAAGAGATAGAAGGGCATCCTTTGGGTATATACCCAAAAGTGGTATTACTGAGTCTTGAGGAAGGTTGTTTCCTAATTTTCTAAGAAATCACCATACTGACATCCAAAGGGGCTGTACTAGCTTGCATTACCACCAGCAATGCAGGAGTGTTCCCTTTTCCCCACAACCTCTCCAGCATAAGATATCATCAGTGTTTTTGATCTTGGCAATTCTTACAGGTGTAAGGTGAAATCTCAGAGTTGTTTTGATTTGAATTTCTCTGATGACTAAGGATGTTGAGCATTTCCTAAGTGTCTTTCAGTCATTTTAGATTCCTCTGTTGGGAGTTCAAGCACTGAAGATACAATAGAGGAAATAAACTCATCAGTCAAAGAAAACATTAAATCTAACAAAAGCTTAACACAAAATATCCAGGAGATATGGGACACCCTGAAAAGAGCAAACCTAAGAATAATAGGTATATAAGAAGGAGAAGAAGTTCAACTCAAAAACACAGAAAAAATATTTAACAAAATCATAGAAGAAAACTTTCCCAACCTAAAGAAAGATATGCCTGTAAAGATATAAGAAGTTAACAGAACACCAAATAGACTGGATGAACAAAAAAGTCCCCTTGCCACATAATTATCAAAACACTAAACATACAGAATAAAGAAAGAATATTAAGAGCTGCAAAAGGAAAAAGGCCAAGTAACATATAAAGGCAGACCTATTAGAATTACACCTGACTTTTCAGTGGAGACAATGAAAGCCAGAAGGTCCTGGTCAAGCGTTATGCAGACATTAAGAGACCATGGATGCCAGCCCAGACTATACCCAGCAAAACTTTCAATCACCATTAAAGGACAAAACAAGATATTCCATGACAAAACCAGATTTAACCAATAGCTAGCCACAAATCCAGCCCTACACAAAGTACTAGAAGGAAAATTCTAACCCAAGGAAGTTGGCTACATCAACCAAAACATAGACAATTGACAAACTCACAGCAGCAAATCCCAAAGAAGGGGAAAACACATAAATTAACATCACCACCAACAAAAACTAAAATAATAGGAACTAGCAATCACTGGTCATTAATTTCCCTTAATATAAATGGACTCAACTCACCTATAAAAAGACACAGGCTAACAGATTGGATACAAAAACAGAATCCATCCTTCTTCTGCATACAAGAAACACATCTCAACCTCAAATACAGACATCGCCTCAGAGTAAAGGGTTGGAAAAAAATTTCCAATTAAATGAACCTAAGAAACAAGTTGGCTTAGCTTCCCTAATATCTAACAAAATAGACTTCAAACTAAAATCAATCAAAAGAGACAAAGAAGGACATTTCATATTAGTCACAGGAAAAATCCATCAAGAGTAAATCTCAGTACTGAACGTCTATGCCCCAAATGCAAGGGCACTCTCATATGTAAAAGAAACACTTCTAAAGCTTAAATCACACATTAAAGCCCACAGACTAATAGTGGGAGACTTCAACATTCCACTCTCACTACTGGATAGGTCAGTCAGACAAAAAATTAAATGAGAAATAAAGGAACTAACAAATCTTATGACTCAAATGGACTTAACAGGCATCTATAGAACATTCGATCCAAACATAAATGAATATACCTTCTTCTCAGTACCTCATGGAAGCTTCTCAAAAATTGGCCACATACTAGGTAACAAAACAAACCTCAACAGATACAAAAAAATGGAATAACCCCATGTATTTTATTGGATCACCATGGCTTAAAATTAGAACTCAACAGCAACACTAATTCCAGAAAGTTCACAAACACATGGAAATTAAACAATGCTCACCTGAAGCATCAATGGGTCAAGGAAGAAATTAAAGACTTTCTAAAATTCAATAAAAATGACCACACAACATACCCAAATTTAGGGGACACAATGAAAGCAGTGTTAAGAGGAAAGTTCATAGCACTAAATGCCTACATAAGCTGGAAAAATCCCACACTAGTGAATTAACAGAACATTTGAAAACTATAGAACAAAAAGAAACAAATTCACCACGGAGAAATAGATGGCAGGAAGTAATCAAACTGAGAGCTGAAATCAACAAAATAGAAACAAAGAAAACCATACAAAGAATCAATGAGACAAAGAGTTGGTTCTTCAAGAAAATCAACAAAATAGACAAACCTTTATCCAAACCAACCAAAAGGCAGAGCGAGAATATCCAAATTAACAAATTCAGAAATGAAAGGGGGGGACATAACAACAGACATGGAGGAAATACAGAGAATCATTAGGTCATATTTCAAAAACCTGTACTCCACAAAATTGGAAAACTTAAAGGAAATGGACAACTTTCTGGATAAATATCATTTACCAAAATTAAATCAAGACCAGATAAGCAAATGAAATAGACCTATAACTTTGTTAAAGAAATAGAAACAGTGATCAAAAGTCTCCCTACCAAAAAAAAAAAAAAAAAAGCTCAGGACCGGATGATTTCAGCTCAGAATTCTACAAGATTTTCAAAGAAGAATTAATACCAATACTCCTCAAATTGTTCCACATAACAGAAACAGAAGGAATATTGCCAAACTCTTTTTATGAAGCTACAATTACCCTGGTACCAAAATCACATAAAGACATTACTAAGACGGAGAATTACAGACCAATCTCACTCATGAACATTGATGCAAAAATACTAAATAAAATACTGGCAAATCGATCCAAGAACACATCAGAACCATCATCTACCATGATCAAGTTGGCTTCATCCCAGAGATGCAGGAATGGCTCAACATATGAAAATCTGTCAACGTAATCCACCATATAAACAAACTGAAAAATAAAAACCACATGATCATCTCATTAGATGCCAAAAAAGCTTTAGACAAAATACAACATCCCTTCATGATACAGGTCTTGGAGAGAGCAGGGATACAAGGAACATACCTAAACATAATAAAGGCAATATACAGCAAGACAACAGCCAACATTGAACTAAATGGAGAGAAACTCACAGCAATCCCACTGAAATTAGGAACAAGCCAGAGTGTCCTCTCTCTCCATATCTATTCAATATATCTCTTGAGGTCCTAGCTAGAGCAATAAGACAACAAAAGGAGATCAAGGGGATACAAATCATAAATGAAGAAGTTAAACTCTCACTATTTGCTGATGATATGATAGTTTACATAAGCGACCCTAAAAATTTTACCAAGGAACTTCTACAACTCATAAACACTTTCTGTAATGTAGCAGGATATAAGATTAACTCAAAAAAATCAGTAGCTTTCTTTATACAGATAATAAATGGTCTGAGAAAGAAATCAGAGAAACATCACCCTTCACAATAGCCACAAATAGCATAAAATATCTCAGAGTAACTCTAACCAAACAAGTCGAAGACTCCTATGACAAGAACTTTTAATCTTTGAAGAAAGAGATTGAAGAAGACACCAGAAAATGGAAAGATCTCCCATTCTCTTGGGTAGATAGAATTAACATAGTAAAAATGGCAATCTCACCCAAAGCAATCTACAGATTAAATGCAATGTCCATTTAAAATTCCAGTAAAATTCTTCACAGACCTTGAAAGAACAGTACTCAACTTCATATGGAAAAGCAAAAAACTCAGGATAGCCAGAACAATTTTGTATAATAAAGGAACTTCTGGAGGCATTACAATCCCTGACTTCAAACTCTATTACAGAGTTACAGTACTGAAAACAGCCTGGTATTGCTATAAAAAAAGACAGGAGGACCAATGGAACTGAATCAAAGACCCAGATATTGATCTGCATACCTACAAACACCTGATTTTTGACAAAGAAGCAAAAAGAATATAAAATGGAAAAAAGAAAGCATATTTAACAAATGGTGCTATCATGTACAAGAATGAAATCGATCCATATCTATCATCATGCACAAAACTTAAGTCCAAATAGATTAAAGACCATAAAGCCAACCACACTGAACATCATAGAATAGAAAGTGAGAAGTATATTTGAACGCATTGGCACAGGAGACCACTTCAGAAATATAACCCCAGTAGTACAGACACTGAGAGAAACAATTAGTAAATGGGACCTTTTTACACTGAAAACCTTCTGTAAAGCAAAGGGCATGATCAAGAAGATAAAACAGCAGCCTAATGAATGGGAAAGATCTTCACCAATCCCACAGACAGAGGACTGATCTCCAAAATATACAAAGAACTCAAGAAATTGGTCATCAAAAGAACAAATAATCCACTAAAAAATGGGGTACAGACATAAACAGAGAACTCTCAATAGAGGAATCTAAAATGGCTGAAAGACACTTAAGGAAATGCTCAATATCCTTATCAATATCAGAGAAATGCAAATCAAAACAACTCTGAGATTGCATCTTACACCTATAAGAATGGTCAAGATCAAAAACACTGATGACAACTTTGCTGGAGAGGTTGTGGGGAAAAGGGAACCCTCCTGCATTGCTGGTGGGAGTGCAAGCTGGTACAGCCCCTTTGGATGTCAGTGTGGTGATTTCTCAGAAAATTAGGAAACAACCCTCTTCAAGACCCAGTAATACCACTTTTGGGTATATACCCAAAGGATGCTCAATTATACCACAAGGACATGTGCTCAACTATGTTCATAGCAGTATTATTAATCATAGCCAGAACCTGGAAACAACTTAAATGCCTCTCAAACAAAAATGGATAAGGAAAATGTGGTACATTTGCACAATGGAGTACTACACAGCAGAAAAAAATAATGACATCTTGAAATTTGCAGGCAAATGGATGGATCTAGAAAACGTATTGAGTGAGGTAACCCAGACCCAGAAAGACAACTATCACATGTGGTAATAAGTGACTTTTAGACATAAAGCAAAGAAAGCCAGTGTACAAATCACCATCCCAGAGAACCTAGACAACAAAGACCCTAAGAAAGATATACATGGATCTAATCTACATGGGAAGTAGAAAAAGACAAGATCTCCTGAATAAATTGGGAGCATGGGGACCATGGGAGAGGATTGAAGGGGATGGGAGAGGAAGAGAGGGGAACAGAGAAAAAATGTAGAGCTCAATAAAATCAATAAGAAAAGAAAAGATTTTAACACTCAAAAAATGATTTTCAATTAAAGAAATAAAGTTTCTTTTACACATAAAAATAAACTTTGAGCCACTTTGAGCTAGATTTTGTTTATAAGTATTCTGTTTTATTTTTTGTAAGTGAGTATCCTGGGGCTTGGGAACAGGGTGTTCTGTGTTGTAAGTGAATGTCTTGGGACTTGGAGAGGAGATGTTTTGTTCAGCACAAGTTGGAGACAAACTATTCTTTCTCCATAGACAAATTTTGTCCTCCTTGTTTAAAAACCATCTGAATACATGGAATGCTTTCTATTTCTGAGTCTCCAATGCATTATGAGAGTCTATGTACTTGTGTTTTCGTGCCAGCAATTGACACTGATTAATTACTGTTATAAGTTTTGGTATCCATGAGTATGATTCCTCAAGCTGTGATCTTTTTAAAGATCGATTTAGCTGTTGGAATCCTTGAAAAATCCTCAAGAGTTTTTCTGTATCTACTTGATGTCTCAATGATATCAACAGGATTTTCATGGAGTCTTTACTAAACCTGTAAATCACTTAGAGTGATATTGTCTCCTTGATAATTAAGTCTTTCAATTCATGCACCTGAGATGTCTTTCTAATTAGTTTTTTTTTAATTTCCTTAAGCAACATTTTTTTCTCATTTGGGGTATATGATCTTTTAAGATAAATTGGCTAGATTTGTTCAGAGTGCTTTCTTCTAAACAGAAGTCTGTCCAATTTCCTCTTCCTGCTGCTCACTGGATGTGTTCATATACACAACTGGCCAGTGTCTACTAATTTTCTATCTTGTGACTTTGCCAAATTTGTTAATCTACCAGGATTCTGTGGCATCTTTCAGGATTTCTGCATGTAAGATCATGTCTCAGGCAGACAGAAACCATTTCACTTCTCCTTTCCCAATTTGGATTATTTTTATTTCCTTATTTTTCTTGCCAAATCAAATGGGCTACAACTATGTAGCCCACTGTATCGAAACACACAAAATAGAAGATCGGGCTCAACCACAAGTTCTGTGTGGCAGACAATGGTTTCTTTTCAGAAGGGAAGTTCAAGTGCAACTCTGCTTAGCAGCAGGACTGAGAGTGAAAGAAAGGAACAAGCCATTTCCTCTCCTTGAAAGTCCTGGTAGGTTCATGGCTTTAGCTGAGCTAGCTGACGAGTGATGGGCAGAAATGGAAGTGACTTTGGTGAGAGGAACTGCATCTTTACCTTAGAGCAGTGGTTCTCAACCTCCCTAAGGAGGTGACCCTTTAATATAGTTCCTCATGTCATGGTGACCCCAAGCATTAAATTATTTCATTGGTGCCTCGTAATTGTCACTGCGGTACTGCTATGAATTGCAATGTCTGGTATACAGGGTGTCTGATGTGTGACCTCCCAAGAGGTTGTGACAGGCTGAGAACTGCTGTTTTGAAGAAAGGACTTGGAAAGAAAGGCATGCCCGGTAGTGGCATTTCTCTGATATTTTAATACATAAAACTTGTCTGAGGACCAGAAAAGTAAAACAGCCACACTGGCCAGCCTTATAGTCCAGGCAGCAATGACACACACCTTTAATCCCAGTAGCCACATTAGTTTGCCATAGAAACCAGGTGGCAATAGGGCACTCCTTTAATCCCAGAACTAGAAAGGAATAGAAGACAGGAGGAGACAGCTCACAGACACAGTCTCATTCTGAGATTCCTGGAGGCAGGATGGCCATTTCAGACTCAGGTTGAGGTAAGAGCCAGTGGTTGGCTGCCTTACTTTTTGGATCTTCAGGTTGAACCCCAGTTTCTCTCTCTGAGTTTTTATTCATCGTGCTTCAGTGGCCTCCTCGGTCTCAGATGAGGTGGGCAGGACAAGCCCTTTTTGAAAAGTGACTATGAAAGGGTGCAGCAGACACCATTGACAAGGACAGTCTAGCTGTTTAAATTCTTGATTACTGGTACAGATTGGCCATGAGCAGCTTTAGGGCTGCATAGGCACAGCTTCATGCTGGCTCTCTGTTTACAAGTCAATGAATTTCTTGATTTGAACCCCTTTGACAGGCTTGGGAAAGTGTAATTTTGTGTGTGTGTGTGTGTGTGTGTGTGTACGCGCATGAGTGTGTATGTGTGTATGTGTGGTGGTGGTGGGCGGAATTGAACCTACAGCCTTGTACATGCTTATCAAACACTTGGACACTGAGATCCATCCCTAGTCTGTTACTCTCTCATATTAATCTGACTTTCACATGGGAGTGAGTGGGAAGTCTGCTGTTTAGTTCACAATGCCAATTCCCTCTGTATGTGGTAAAGTCTGCAATGATGCAGTCACTACGTCTGATTTGATCCACACACAAGACTGGAAAGACTATTCCCTGAAGTGTTCAGAAGTCCAGACCAACATGGATACTGCCTATGGAAAATGAAAAGGATAGTCAAATCTTCCCCAAAATGATCACATACACATTGATCCATTCAGAAAAAAATAATTGTTTTTTTTTAAACTTCTTGTGGTAAGGGGTTATCAAATTGTTCTGCTTTTGCATTATTTAACATGTAGATTCTATTTCTATACATTCCCATAGTATAGGTGAGAAAGTTACAGGCCATCACCCGTAAAAGGCCAAATTAGAGTCCTTTATTTTTGCCTGGCAACCAAGAGAGGGACAGCACTTCAGAAGGACTCTTCTTCGTGCTGAATCTCAGGGGCACAGTGTTTTTAAAGGCTGAAGATCACACCGACTACAATCATGTCAATCTGTGATGATATTCAGAGTGTTCTTGCAACATCTGTTTTGGAGGAACATTGCAGTTATTTCATCCACACCATGACAATCCATTTTGATTTAGACCTTGATCCGTTATTTTAGTTTATGTTTAATTTGTACAAACATGATCATACAAGTTCCTACACCCGGACCATAGTCAGGGTCGTGGAGAATCTCAAATGTGCTGCCAAGGTGGACATGGCTGTTGAGGCAGGTAGAGGCTGAGAAGCATCTAAGTAGATACAAGGTGTGTCAGGACAAGATGATGCTACCTTAGTCACCTCAGCATTAAATGAAGAATGACTTTCAATTTAAAACAATTTTTACAATAAAGTGACTCGACTTGTTACTAGCTATAAAGTACCCTTGATCATAAAAATTGTAACTCAAACAGTTGTAGACACTCTTTATTAAAATACTCCAGCTTATTGAAAATTATTATTACACACAGGCAGAGAAAAACAATATATCTGTAGCTTAATAATGTAATACTTATGAGATGGCTTAAAAGACAGGAGGCAGAAAGAGAGGTCTGACCTTAGGTAGGTGAGGCCATGTTTATTCACTGCAGAGGGGCATAGGCTTACTCACGTATGTAGTTGAGAAATGCCTATGGGAAATAGGACTGCAATGGGGCAGAAATGACTGCACCAAGTATATTAGTTTTCTCCTGTAGTACCTTACCTCTGGATCTCTTTACCTGGTCTTATGGGAAGCTGTCAGTGTAGTCTTTTAGCAGGAAACTATCAAATAAATAAGTAAATAATAAATTATAAATGACTATACTATCAATTCCAGACTTTGTTACTTGCTGTTTGTCTCATCATTTTCCAGACTTGTCATAAAATTATATTACTATGTTCTCATTAAAATGGGCCCATCTGGACTGTAAGAAGTTGGAGATTTTGTTAATTTAATAAAATTAATGGGATTCTGCTTCTATAATTCTGTAGACTGTTTTGGGATTCCCCAAAGCTTAGTCATGGGGAGGACACCAGACATAGACTATAACCAACTGACAGTCTTTATTCCAGCTGGCTGGGACTACACTCAGGTATTTGGAACCTAACTGTAACACTGGGTGTTTAGAGTAAGGAGACCTTAAAGGCAAAACTCACATTCTGGCATCCCACTCAATAACTTCAGGGGGATGTTTTGTACAAGCAAGCAGTTTAACAGAAGCCAAGATAAGTTAACTGTGTCATCACGATCTTAGGTTCCTAGAATAGAGTTGGGTAATTTTCCATGGGATTCTCCAACCGGGAGATCAAATTCTAATCAAACATAAAAAGGCTTCAGTAAGAATACAAGATGGAGGGATGACTGTCCTGCCACATTCTTCACTGGTTCTATGAACATGAATCGAATCGTTGGCTTGTCCTGTTCTAAGGGAGCATGGCTGACCCTAAAGACCAGCAGCTTAACTGAGTTTATACTCTGTTAGATGTCGTTGGCCATGAAGTTGAGGATACAGGGTCCCATCACTAGCCTGATCAGAATAGGAATCAACGGTCCAACTAATACTGATAGGGGACCAGATAAACCAGACAAACAGACTGATGCCAATTATCTGATCTAGGTCTCCTTTCTTGCATTTCTTTAAGGTTTTCTATGACCATGATTTTTTTTTTTTTTACTAATTACCTCAATTGGTTGGCACAGAAATGGAAGGTTTCTCCTAAAATCATACATAACCTTCCTTGTTTCATCAAGAGAAGATCTAAGCCTCTTCCGTTTTGCAGAACCATTTTTTTTTTTTTTGCTAGAGAGTCTACTTATATTTCTAGTTTGGATATGGAGTCTTCTAATATCCTTAAGTCCGGGTCCACTCTTCTTTTTAACTTAATTCTCTAACGGTTTGATCATTGACTAGGAGGGCTAATGTTCTTAATGCTATTACCTCAGCAATATCAGCTCCAACCAGAAGTGGAACGAGGATAGATGTATGTGACTCACTTTTCCTGTTGCAGCTTGGGGGTCCATGTTAAAGTGTGCATTCCCTTCTTCCCATATAAGTACGCCTGGGGTAAGATGTGCACAGGGATGCATTAAGAGTGGCCTGTTGTTTCAGAATGCCTCAGAAGAGGCACATTTAGGTAATCTCTTCGTATGTGCTCACCAGGTGGTCTCATGGGCCATGAAGTATTGCCGCTGATAAAACTTGTTCTAGAGAGTGGCTATCAAGCATTGGAGTAAAGTAAAGTTTCTAGGCCAAAAGTCCTGGATGCTAGGTAGGGTCCAGCTCCTTGTAGCTTCCCCAATGTTAGCTTTGTCTGTCCCCAGCTACAGTTGTTTTTATTTCCTGGTGAACTGATGCTCTGGTTGGTCCCTAGCCCTATGTAGCAAAGGGGTTGAGGGTTCAGGCACAGTCAGATATCCTGACCAATTCTCAGCTAGGAGTGATTGAGCAAATAGCAAACTTTATCAAGAGTAGAAGAATATAGAAGAAGGTTTTCCAACCCCAGTGTTGGTGGGGACTAGGGCAGCAATGTTTTTGGTATTGGTTGGGACCAATCTCGTGGGAGGAAGCATAATTGGAGTTGAATCTTTCCCCTTGGAATGGGTAGGAGGTCTCTGTTGAGGTCCATAGGTCTGGAGGCTTGGGAAGGTAGCTTCCCCTGCATGGTAAACTTAGCCCTTGTTTCTCTTTTGGTTGCATAATAGACTTTTATTTCCCAGATTCTACCAGTGTCCCATAAAACACAGTCATTCCTATATTGTCTCCAACCCCTTGGTCTTATGGCTATGGAATTATAGTACCCTATTGTGAAGTGTTTGGGAGTGACCCCTCTTTCTATGTATATAAAGTTCTTGGCATGCTTCCAAGAAATGTCAGTTTTACAACCCCATTTGGCATGATAGGACCCACCCTCCCATTATCTGGCCCCTGACAGTATGTGGGCCCATTTGTAGGGAATGCGTAGAACTGGATTTTCCAGATTTCTCTCTCAAAAGGTCCCCACAACCATTCCTTCCTGTAGTTTAACCAAACTCCCAAGGCAGGCACAAAAGGACAAAGGTCTCCATGGAACTAGGGTTGCTCATCCACAGTCAGATTGATTATCGTATTGCCTGGGTCTGCTATTCTTAGTTTCTGAGTCCCAGTAAGGGGAAGATGAGGGTGGTAGCTTTCATTCCCACACCGAAAGAGAGGAAAAGACGAACCTAGTATCCCAGGTTAATGATCTTTGGTCAGTCTTATCTTTAAGGGGTCTGAAGTCTGAGTAACAGTCCAATTGTCATTGTTCTCAGCGACCTTTTTTTTTTTTTTAATTGGGAGAGATGAATTCAAGGGATGACCCCAGTTACTTTCACACCAGCTGGAATGGAGAAGATAATTGGGTAAGTTCCCTTCCAGGAAGGTTCCAGAGTCTGGGCAGAAGTCCTCTTCACCAAATCAAGTCTCTTGGCTGGCTGGGACTGGTAGGTGGGTTCAGGGATGGGATTCCCTTCACAGTCTGATCCATGGCTTGGCAAACTTCCAGCAAAGCCCACAAGTACTCAAGAGGAAAGTGCTTAGACATTTCTGCCAGGGCAGGGGGATATCTCTGAATTTGGGGAGGATGGGAAGTGGTCTCCCAAACATGTCTTCAAAAGGAGGAAGCTCCTTCTGCTAAGGCCTTGAGCAGGAAGAAGGGGAGGATGTTGACCAAGTTCCAGGACCGATCTAGTCAGTCTCCTTAAGAGTTTTATTCATTCTTTGGCTCCAACTTGAGTTCTGTGGCCTATATTCACAATGTAACATCCAATTATGACTTAACACCTTTGATTCTGAGTCACTGGGGAGGTAGTCCAGCAGTTAAAATGCCCGCCACACAAGCCTGCTTGAGAATCACATCTGGGAGTCCCAGAACCCAGGTAAATGCTAGGTGGATAAAGGGGCTTGTCTGATAATTCTAGGGTCCAGAAGATGGAGATGGGATATACAGAGCAGGCCGGCCAGCTAGGCTAGCAGTAGTAATGAGTTGTGGGTTCAGTTGAGAGCCCCTGCCTCAATGAATAAAGAGTAGAACAATCAAGGAAAATACCCCAAATCAACTTCGGGCCTCAACGCGCATGTGTGTACATGTGCATATGCACCCCCAATATACACACATGTAAACATTCCAAAACACATACACTTGAAAAAGAAAAAGAGAATTGTCTATTTAAAGCCATTTACTAGTCAACTAACACTCTAGCTAATCTAGTTATAAAGAATTATAAAGTGTAAGAGATTATAGAGGAAGTATATTTTACTTCTCTAATGGTGCATAACTCCACCTCCGTTTCTACAGTAAAATGGCATCAAGGTGTTTACAGCTTTTCTGCAGTGCTGGCAGGACTTGTTGAAGAAGGCCATTTCCCCAAGAGACATTAGCTGCAGTAAGTTGATGAGGATTGGAGGATTGTCTCCCATGCATCCAGAAAGCTGTATTAGCCAACTCTCAGGTGCTCAGTCAGAGCGTTCACTCCCACACACCCATTGCACAGCTAATCCAGGCTAATTGAGCCGCAACTCAGTTCCAAAGAAGCCTAAGGGAGGTTGACGTTCCACGATGAATCTCAAGCACGCAAGCACTTATCAGGTCTTACTAATTGATTCAGAATCAAACTCTGCTTTCTGCCGATATCCACTTGGTCAAAACTGGTTAGATAGTGAAGCCAAGAGTCAGTGGAGGAGAGCATCAGGCAGCGGCTGAATCCTGAACCCTTCAGAGGCTAGCAAGAGAGGTGCTCAACCATGGAATGATGACTAGAGATGTATAACACACACACACACACGTATACACATACACGTACACACACACACACACACACACACACACACACACACACACAATGCAGCTTGTCCTGTTTTCAAAGAACTCACAGAGAAGAAATCTTGTCAATACTATTAATAATGTTTTGTTGGCCTCCAGGTGGATAAAGGTAGGGGCAATTATTTACTAAAGACAAGTGCTTACGGTGTTGAACTAACGATGATACTATTGGAAATCAGGAGAATATTATCACAAGCCCAGTAACCACAGGTAGGAACTCACTGGGCCCAGGGAAAGGCAATTTGCACCACAAGACAAAACCTACTTCCTGCTTTCAGTTCTGCTCCCATTCACCTTGTTCACTTTCACCTCAACCCAGGGCTGTTTCGTTACTGGTTGATGAAGGAACCACCGGAGTAGCTTGTGGTGAGTCCTTAGGCAACCCCAGCTCCAGGTTTCAGAAAAGGGAATCTGCCTCCTGCATACTTTATTACATTTTTACTACATATCAATCCGGTTGTCTGTTATGTCATTGTGTGTCTGTAATGAAAAGGAAACTGCGTCCATCCCCTTGCAGTCACGTTTCTTTAACCAACTGGAGTCCTCGAAGCTGAGAAGGAAAGAGTTAATCCGAGCTCTCCTCTGAGCAAACCTGCTTGAAGCCTGCTGATGCTTAACTTGTGGATACTGGGGGGAACTGGGTCTGCTTGAGCAAGAAGGGCTCTTTGTGACAGCCAGTGCTGGAAGAACTCTGCCCGCCTTCCCTCCCTCCCTCCAGACCTCCTTCCCTCTCCACCCTCAGTTTTTTCATTGCTTCTGGAAGTTTCCTTATTGTTTTCGAGACAGGACCTCCACCTGTGCCCTGGCTGTCCTCGCCTCTTCCAGCTGGAAAACCGGATACCCATTTTGACCAAGAGATTAAGTCCAACTCTACTCTTTTTGCAAGGTTGCAAAGAAAACAAAGCCAAGTAAGAGGGAATGACTTTCGGTTTGCTTAGACACGCCCCCGCCCTGCATCCCCCATTGTCCTGACACACAACTCTCAGTCTCCACCTCTCCTCTCACCCCCAATCCTGTCTTTGACCACACACTACTCAAATTTGACAAGTTTACAAGGATCTGCAACCGGTCTGGAGGGCTAGGTTGAACTCCTGAGGCCCTTAACTCATTCACTTCCAGAATTCCACCCACAGGCGGCAGCGCGTTCCTCCCCTTAGACCTTTCTCCCTGAAGTTCAATTCCTGACCATTTCAGTGAATTCCAGGAAGTCATTAAAAAGAAACCAAAGAAAGGTAATAATTTAACTATTTCACGGACAATATCCTGGGTTGCGCTAACTATGCTAAACTCTCCTGTCTTTTTTTCTTCTGTCTTTTCTGTTTCTTAAGTTTCACTTTCATGTTTGCAGGAAACGTCTGATTTTTTTTTTAAAGTTCTGAATGATAGCTAAGAGAAAGCAGGATCTCTGGCTGAATAAAATCAGAACATTCTTGACTTTTAACCTGTCTTTCATGTGGGAAGTGAAAGCTTGTGAGAACCATACAGAAGAAGGGAGGTGTTACAGGTACAGGGGAGAAAGACATAGGAATGCCAAATGCAAATTTAGTCTCAAAATCAAATCTGATTTCTTTGATAAAATATCAATTTTATGAAGCAATTAAACCAAAAATATTTCCTCTGTAGACTTCTGTTCTTGGAAAGGCTCATTCAGACAGCTACGGATGTGATTTTGTCATAGGCTTTATAAAGGGTAAAGGTGGCTCTGGGGTGGGATGGGACAAGGACTGAGAAGTAAACAAAATACATGTCCACAGGTGGTATACAGTATGAAATTCTCAAAGAATAAGTAAAGATTTTATTAGAAATTAATTAAAATGCTTTTTTTTTAAAAAAATTGCACCTTTGCCTTAAAGCAAAAAAAAAAAAAAAAAAATCCCAGATGGTTAAGAACTCCTTTCTTCTATTTAGTGGGCTGGAGAGGAGCTGACATTTTATAATAATATTTTTGAGAAAGAAAGAATCCTCAGGTATTTCTAGGAACTGGTGGTTGGCTTCCTGTTCCAGGATAAAAAAGGATGGTGGGAGTGGGGAGCAAGCTGTTTAGGAAGTTGTATAGTCAGGTCGGAAACCAGGCTGAAAAATTATAGACCAGCTGGGGGAAAATACTCAACCTTCCACATATGGAAGCTAGCACAAGTTGTTTCCCTGACTTTCTAATGTGAATATATTTGATATGTATCTGCATGTCGGTGCTCATGTATTAACTTACAAAAAGATGTTGCAATGTTTATAAACCAAATTATAAATCATGGCTGATTCTAGGTATTCATTCCCCAGGCCCCCTGCCTTAGTCATACTGTAACGCAGTTTCTCTCTTGAATGAAGAAATTCAATTCTATGTGCCTTCCAAAGTGCTTCCCCAAATGCAAGGTCTCTCTGCTACTCCTCCCTGCTTCTCAGGAAGAATCATTCAGTAGTAACTTTTCCTTCATTCTCATCTCATACTTTAACTGGAGTTTTGTTTGTTGGATTGAAATGTGTCTTTGCCTACATCAAATGGCTGTTTCCTTTTTTCTTAGCTGCTCAGCTGATAGTGGAGTTTGGAATTTAACATATTTTTTTCCCAAATGTTTTAAAAGCTTTCCTTTACTGTTACCTGGTAACACATGTTACTGATGAAAAGTTAATCATAAAAAATAAATCTCTTTCCTTAGGAAATAATGATATGATCGCCTTATAAAATATTTAGGATTTGTGCCCCCCTTCTTTGAGTGTGTCTGTGAGTCTTTGTGTGTGTGTGTGTATGTGTGTGTGTGTATGGTCACTATTCTGAATTTCCTAGCATTCTATTCATGATTTCTTTTTTCCTCCACACATCCTGCTTTGTTGGAACTTAGTTGATTTTCTCTTTCTCAATGAAATATGTTTTCAGCTTGGGAATGTCTTTCAGGGATACAGTTAGTAAATGCATTGGTCCTCAGTAACTCTAATCTTTATTCCCATCCTTTCCAGAAGGGTAGACATTACCTAAACAAGAACTAGAATATCTTACAGGGATTGTATCCATAAACTGGTAAGTAGAGGAGAGAAAACCTTATGGTCCTGGGAGGAAAACTTAGTTGCCTATCCCTTAATTTGCCAGCTGATATGTACTGCAAGCTTTATGATAGGTACATATGTATAAAAAATAGTAAATACCATGTGGACACTCTGGGGAATGAACCGTAGCCTTTGAGGGAATGGAGAGGCCATTGTATTGAAACACATATCCCAGGTAAATTTCAAACTAATGCATCAAATAAAGGCAGTCGTATGTATGAGAATGAGTGAGATCCCATCCTGAGGCGATAAGAACGGTCTGTAGGGAGAGTAGTGGCCACTTCTGCGAGCAATGGTGAAAGTTAACTGGAAAGGGACAGAGGAATTCTCTGGAATTGGGTTACACATATTCATGCATTTGCCAAAAGTCAGGGAATATACACTTAACTGCCTGCATGTTGTTATGTGAAAATTTACATTGGATAAAAAGTTCTGTGTAAGAAGTGCTGAAACTATTGATGAGAAAGAAATCTGTTCAGGGAGAAGATTGATGTTTGTAGGACGTGCCTGTGAGCTGATGATACAGGTGTTTGGATTGATTATTATATCTGTAATAACACAAGCATATTTGCTGTAAAGTTTCTTGGATTGTCTAAAATATTTAAGAATACTTTTTTGCTTCTCTTTTTTCTTGCTTTGAGACAAGGTTTCACTGTGTAGCCTTCGCTGGCCTGGAAATTACCCTGTAGACCAGTCTGGCTTCAGCCTCACAGAGATCCATCTGCCTCTGCTCCTCAAGTACATTAAAAATCTAATATAATCATATCTGGCCCTATTTAAGTGTTTTTTCAAAATTTTGGGAATGTGCTGAAACCATATACTGTACAACCACACACAGGAGCATTTTAGAGCAATAAAATGATAAATATTAAGACACAGTGAGACATGGATTCATCTTACAAACCTCATATGGAGCAAAGAAAAGTAATGGATCCCAAAATGATACACATATTATCCCTGTTAGCTGTGAGGTGTGTTCTAGGATGGCAGTGAGTGTCTGAGGGCATCAGGAGAATCTAACCCTACATGTGCCAACTTACCTATACACACATGCCTACAGTGAAGCTTAACAATAGACCCATTTTTGACATAATCTGGTAAAAGTTATATGTCTTCTCTCTTTCTCTCTCTTTCTCTTTCTCCCTAAAAATGTCCCAGCTCCTCATTGCATTGTAGGAATATTTTGCATCATGGCTGTCACAAGCAATTGAAACTGTAGAATGTAAACTGTGCTAACAAGAGACTGGTGTAATATAATATTTTATTAATACTTAACACAAAGACAGGTAACCTTTTATATAGGAAATATCAGTGTTTGTGTTTAGGAAGAATGAAGAAATTCATGGGGTGGGAATGAGGGAGATTTCTAAAGCACTGGAGAAACCTTGGTCTCTTGATTTGAAGAGTGATTCCAGGGGTATATCCATTTATAAAAATTAAATAATTTGCACATTTATGATTTGTACGCTGTTTTGCATATATTTAAAATACAATTGCTAAAATAAAAACCAATCAGGGTAGGTCTCGTGTGCAAAGCTAAGCCTATATCTAAGAACATGAAATAGAAAGATAGAAGAGGGAAATGCAAAATCAAGACAAGGACAGGACTACTCAGGATGACCAATATTTGCCTGAAAGCAATTCCAAAGGAGAGGCTAGAGAAAGCATGGGAAATGAAATTTTAATAAATTTAATAAATATTTAATTAATATATTATTTTAATTATTAAAGTTGAGGGGAAAATGAGCCTTCAGACTGAAACAAATAGCAACAGACACATATCGAAGGAAAGAGATAACATGAAATATCCTTGTGAAATTTTGCATTACCACATTTATAGAAAAGACAATAAAATGTATAAAGAGAAACTGTTAATGAAAAAAAACTTCATATAAAAGAAGAGAAATCGGATGAGTGTCAGACACATTAACAATGCTAGAGAGTCGGAGACAAGGAGATGATGCCTTCATGATTTTGTGTGAAATGCATTTTTAAATTTATTTTTATGAGTGTTTTTTCTGCATGTGTGGTTGTGCACTATGTACACGCCTTAGTGTACGTGGAGGCCAGAAAAGAACTTAGATTCCCTAAAACTGGAGTTACAGATGATTGCAAGCAACCATGTGAATGCTGGGAATTGAACCCTGATCTTTTAGAAGAACCGAAAGTTGTTAGTTGCTAAGCCATTTTTTTCTAGTCCCATGGTATTTGAGGTTAATAATATTCCTGTATGAAAAAGCATAACAAAGCTAAATACTTTGTTCAATTAGTATATGCTAATAAAAGTTAATGAAAAAAGAAATCTGTACTTCAAATAACCCATGTATCAAAGTTATTAAAGACACAAAGACCCAAGATCTTGTACAAGCAAATGATTTGACTCGTTTCTTTTCATTCTTAAGCCTCATACCAACAACTCAAGGGCATCTCAGAACCCAGAACTTTCTCTTTGGTTTTTAAAGTAAAATCAAAAGCCCTTTGAGAGGACTCTGGACTCAGCAGATGGTCTTGTGTCACTGGCTGGGAACAACGCAGGTTGTCACAGCTGTGAGGGGAACCACCTGCAGTTCATGCTCAACCAGCGTGAGTTAATGAGCAGTTTTGTGACTCCTGCTGTGTATTCATGGAGTCCCTTATATTTCAAATGCTCTACCCACTTTAGTGTTTCTACTGCTGCCATCTTGTCCAGTGCTTGGCTATGAGTATCTCAAGACAAATTTGGGTTTTTCATTATAGATTAAAATAGTACAAGACAGAGAGCATAGTTAAAATCACGTGCTCTTAAAATATCAATGAAAACTTTCAAAAATGCTTGAATTTGAAAAGATAAACTTAGAGAATCATGTTCTCTTAACTCCCAGTGACTGAATAGTGATTTTAATATCACATTGCTATATTCTGAGAAGCAGGAGATCAGCTCAGCTTATCTCCTTTGACCTTCACAGTTCTCTTTGGAGAATTTCATCTAGATCTGAGAAATGAACTAACTTGTCCAAAGCTACAGAGCAGAGTCACCATTATGTGAATGCAGGTCACGCTATTCCAGGGTCTGCTCTCTTCACTGTGTTTTTCTAAGTTGCACTGATTCTTCAGTGAGTATTGACTGAAATAAATATAAATTATGAATGAGATTTCTTAGTGTTAGGATTTTCTAACCAATTTAGATATTAAATGTTTCTCCTTACTCATAGTTACAGACCCCAAACCTTAACATTTCATATCTTAGTAATATCAATGGATGCTGTACTAACTGTTACATTCCTGTAAGGATGGAAAGATGCGGTACAGACTGAAGAGCATGTGTCTCCTGTGCCACAAAGGAGGGCATCAAGAAATTCTCTGTAGTCAGCAAATCAAGAAATATAGTTTTAGGGATGTTCTTTGAAATCATGCTTGCAATGCTGTATTAGATGAAGATAAACCTAAGTATAGAAAACTAGTAAAGAAAGCGAGAGAATGGTCTAGTTAAACGCCTAACATTTAGAGTAGGGCAGAGTTGTTTCACATCAGTAACTGCATGGGTGAGCATGAGGATATTACTGCCATGAAATACATCAGAAAAAGGAAGACAAAAATTCACATCTTTTTCTATGAAAGGTGAACATGTAGAATTATAAAGCTGTGGGTACCAGAGGCCAAGAACAGTGCAAGCAGCCAGAGGAGAGAGAAGGTAGCTAACAAAGCAAGGGTGCAGGTGAAATACAGAAATGACTTGGACGATTATGACTAAAAGTGATTAATTATATATTTCAAAGTAACTACGAAAAAGGGTCTTAACTGTTCACAACCCAGAGAACTGATAAATATTTGAAGTGGTAAACATAAAAATCACTCTGGCCTGTTCACTATGCATCATACACAATACTGAAATAGTCATCGTATTCCAGAAGTGTGTACAATTATTCTGTCGATAAAAATAATTTCAAGGTGAGATTTTTGTCTGGAGTTCACTTGGAGATAGTTTTCAAAAGTAGGCAATATAACAATAGACAAAATAACCATAGTTTTAAGGAACTGGCATGACTGAGTTCCTTATCTCTACGGTGGGGGAAGATGAGAAAGATGTATCTGAAGTTGTTTATCTTACTTATTGGTGTTATTTGAATTATTTCTTCATGGTGCATCACTTATATGGTATATACTTGCATGGTGCAAAAGTTATTAAAAGATCTTTTATAGATTTGGGTGATACATTTTAAAAGAATACATCAAAGGATATGGAAGCATGGTATTAACCAATGCTTTTTATATTTCCTCTATAGGGCAGAATCATGAAAGGGTGTTCATTCTATCTAATATACTCCTTTGGGGGACTTTTGTCCCTATGGATTCTTGGTGTGTCTTCCACAAACCAATGTACTGTGAGACATGAGGTAGCTGATTGCAGCCATCTGAAGTTGACACACATCCCAGCTGACCTTCCTTCCAACATAACAGTGCTGAATCTTACCCACAACCAACTCAGAAGCTTACCACATACCAACGTTACAAGATATAGCCAACTTGCTATCTTGGATGCAGGATTTAACTCCATCTCAAAACTGGAGCCTGAACTGTGCCAAACACTCCCTTTGTTGAAAGTCTTGAACCTCCAACACAATGAGCTATCTCAGATTTCCGATAAAACTTTCGTCTTCTGCAGGAACCTGACAGAACTCTACCTAATGTCTAACTCAATACACAAAATTAAAAGCAACCCTTTCAGAAACCAGAAGGTAAGAAGCATGTGTTTCTTTTGTTCTAAGAAATGCAAATATTATCTACAGTTCTATGAAGTAAAGTTTTTAAGTTACTGAACCATCAAAGTCTATATAGCTATCAAGGTAAGGGTACAAATGCTGACCAACCCTCTTCATGACTGCTGGGGTACACCTCTGCATGTGGGTATTGTGATACAAATCTGCTCAAAATTACAGTCTTAAGTCGATTTGAACATTAAGAGATCTTTCTCTCTTGTGTTGTCTCATTTGAAATAGGACATACAAGAGAGACATCATAACCAGAAATGCATCTGCTTATCCCATGGGGAACATAGAAAATAAACTTGGGGTGCTTCTGAATTTAGGAGGTGAATAAGAAACACAATGAGTCTAAATTCTGACTGAAATAAATACAAGTAACAAGTTGATATAATGGTAAAGCAGACTGTTTGGATAAATGCTGTCTACTCTTTGGAGCTTAAGAAATCTTGGAACATTGCCCTTTCAATGGGTTCTGCTGTTTTCTTTTAAATGCTTTGCTTAAATTTTAAATCTGTGACAAGGGTATGTGCTATTAGCAGGAAACCTCATCAACTCTTAAGTTCATTCTTTAAACCAAAGCTGTTTGCAAATCGATTTATTTTCTTTATTATACATATATACATATGTGTGTGTGTGTGTGTGTGTGTGTGTGTGTGTGTGTGTATAAAGTCTTATTCCTTCTCAGATGCCAAAGGACATAAGCTACTAATTTAAGCATACTGACAAGTGTTGGTAAAGCGGTTTGTTTTCCAGTCTTTGAGCCTTCTTAAACCATTGCATGCAGGAAATTCCTTTCAAGGCAAAGATCTCAAAATCTGACCAGATAAATTACTATAGAAAGACATTTTTGTCTTTTAATGCATACATGGAAGTCTTATTTCTTTAATAAAAATTCTGTTTGATTTTCCCTAACAAACATCACTAGTTTTCTTGCTTTTTGCCTGAATTTGAAGCTTACAGGAGGATGCCTTGGTCCTCTGGCTTTTATAATCTTCCGGCTCCCTCTTCCAAGATGTTCCCTGAGCCTTAACTATAGGGATTGTGTTGTTTTCTTTCTTTTTTTCTTTTTCATTTATTTACTTAGTTTGTTTTCTTTTTTAAAATATCTTTTTTTCATTATACCTACCAATTATACATACCAATTCAAGTTCCCACTCCTTCCCCTCCTCTCATTCCCTCCACATACTCACCCAAACCACCCTCATCCATCCTCAGAGAGGGTAAGGCACATTGCTTTGGGGGAAGGTCCAAGGCCTTCCCTACTATATCTAGGCTGATCAAGATATCCCTCCAAAGAGAATGGGTTCCCAAAAAGCCAGTACATGCAGTAGGGATAAATCCTGGTGTCACTGCCAGTGGCACCTCAGTCTGCCCCAGCCATGCAACTGTCAACCACAATCAGAGGTACTAGTTTGGTCCTATGCTTGTTCCTTCCCAGTCTGGCTAGAGTTTGTGAGCTCTCATTAGCTCAGGTAGACTGTTTCAGTGGGTCATGGTCTTGACCTCTTTCTCACATTGTCATTCCTCGCATTCTTCAACTGGACCTTGGGAGCTCAGTCCAGTGTTCTGATGCGAGTCCCTGCCCCTGTTTCCATCAGTTGCTGGAAATGGTTTTGTGGTGATAATTAAGATATTCATCAGCCTGACTACAGGGCAAATCAAGATTGGGCCCCCTCTCCTCTACTGTTTAGGGTCTTAGCTGGGGTCATCCCTGTGGATTCCTGGGAATTTCTCCAGAGCCAGGTTTCTTGCTAACACTATAATGGCTCCCTCAATCAAGATATCTCTTTCCCTGCTATCTGTCCCTCCTCCCTCTCGACTATTCCATTCCCTCAAACTCTCCTCACCCCACCCCTTCTCCCCTCCTTTTCCCCTTCTACCTTCTCTTTTTCCCCCACCTGCATGCTCTCAATTTTGTCTGTCAATCTCGTCTGTTTCAACTTTTCTGGTGGATCTATATATGTTTTTCTTAGGGTTCACCTTATAACTTAATTTCTCAAGGATCATGAACTATAGGCTCAATATCCTTTGTTTATAGCTAGTATCCACTTATGAGTGAGTACATACCAAATCCATCTTTTTGGGTCTGGGTTACCTCACTCAGGATACTGTTTTCTAATTCTATCCATTTGCATGCAAAATTCAAGATGCCATTGCTTTTTATCACTGAGTAGTACTATAATGTAGAAATGTGCCACATTTTCTTTAACCATTCTTCGGTTGAGGAGCATCTAGTTTGTTTCCAGGTTCTGGCTATTACAAATAATGCTGCTATGAACATAGTTAAACAAATGCCTTTGTAGTATGATTGAGCATCTTTTGGGTATATGCCCAAGAGTGGTATTGCTGGATCCTGAGGTAGGTTGATTCCCAATTTTCTGAGAAACCACCATACTGATTTCCAAAGTGGTTGTACAAGTTTGCATTCCCACCAGCAATGGATGAGTGTTCCCCTTATTCCACACCCTCTCCAGCATAAGCTATCATTGGTGTTCTTGACCTTAGCCATTCTGACAGGTGTAAGATGGTATTCCAGAGTTGTTTTGATTTGCATTTCCCTGATGGCTATGGATGTTGAACGTTTTCTTAAGTATCTTTTGGCCATTTGAGATTCTTCTGTTGAGAATACTCTGTTTAGTTCTGTACCCCATTTTTTAATTGTGTTATTTAGAATTTTGATGTCTAATTTCTTGAGTTCTTTATATATTTTGGAGATCAGTCCTTTGATGTAGGGTTGGTGAAGATCTTTCCCATTCTGTACGCTGCCGTTTTGTCTTTTTGATGGTATCCTTTGCTTTACAGAAGCTTCTCAGTTTCAGGAGTCCCATTTATTTATTGTTGCTCTCAGTGTCTGTACTACAGGGGTTATATTTAAGAAGTGGTCTCCTGTGCCAATGCATTGAAGACTACTTCCCACTTTCCCTTCTATCAGGTTCATTGTGGTTGGATTTATATTAAGGTCTTTAATCCATTTGGACTTAAGTTTCATATGGGGATAGATATGAATCTATTTTCCTTCTTCTACATGTTGACATCCAGTTATCCCAGCACCATTTGTTGAAGATGCTTTCTTTATTCCATTGTATAATTTTAGCTTCTTTGTAAAAAATCAGGTGTTCATAGGTGTGTGGATTAATATCTGTGTCTTCTATTCGATTTCATTGGTCAACCTTCCTGTATTTATGCCAGTACCAATCTGTTTTCATTATTGTAGCTCTGTAATAGAGCTTGATGTTAGGGTGGTGATCCCTCTGGAAGTTCCTTTATTGTATAGGATTGTTTTGGCTATCCTGGGTTTTTGATTATTCCATATAAAGTTGATTATTATTCTTTCAAGGTCTGTGAAAAATTGTATTGGGATTTTGATAGGGATTGCATTCTACAGATTGCTTTTTGTAGGATTGCCATTTTTACTATGTCAATCCTACCTATTCAAGAGCATGGGAGATCTTTCCATTTTCTGGTATCTTCTTCAATTTCTTTTTTCAAAGGTTTAAAGTTCTTGTCAAATAGGTCTTTCACTTCTTTGGTTAGTGTTACTGCAAGATATTTTATGTTATTTGTGGCTATTGTGAAAGGTGATGTTTCTCTGATTTCCCTCTCAGCTTCTTTATCATTTGTATATAGGAGGGCTACTGATTTTTTTTTTTTTGAGTTGATCTTGTATCCTGCCACATCACTGAAGGTATTTATCAGCTGTGGGAGTTCTCTGGTAGAGTTTTTGGTTTCATTTATATATACTATATCATCTGCAAAAAACAAAAGTTTGACTTCTTCCTTTCCAATTTGAATTCCCTTGATCTCCTTTTGTTGTTTTATTGCTACAGCCAGAACTTCAAGAACTATGTTAAAGAGATATGGAGAGAATGGACAGCCTTGTCTTGTTCCTGATTTTAGTGGAATCACTTTGAGTTTCTCTCCACTTAATTTAATGTTGACTGTCGGCTTGCTATATATTGGTTTTATTATATTTAGATATGTTCCTTGTATCTCTGATCTCCCCAAGACCTTTATTGTAATCACTTTGAGTTTCTCTCCACTTAATTTAATGTTGACTGTCGGCTTGCTATATATTGGTTTTATTATATTTAGATATGTTCCTTGTATCTCTGATCTCCCCAAGACCTTTATTGTAAAGGGGTGTTGGATTTTGTCAAATGCTTTTTCAGCATCTAATGAAATGATCATATGGTTTTTTCTTTCAGTTTATTTATATGATGGATTACATTGTTAGATTTTTGTATGTTGAACTATCTTTGCATCTCCGGGATGAAGCCGACTTGATCATGGTGAATGATTTTTTTGATGTGTTCTTGGATTCGGTTTGCCAATATTTTATTGAGTATTTTTGCATCCATGTTCATGAGTGAGATTAGTCTGTAATTCTCTTTCTTGGTTGAGCCTTTGTGTGGTTTTGGTATCAGGGTAACTGTAGCCTCATGAAGAGAGTTTGGCAATGTTCCTTCTGTTTCTATTATGTAGAACACTTTGAAGAGTGTAGGTATTAGCTCTTCTTGGAAGTTCTGGTAGAATTCTACACTAAAACATCTGGCCCTGGGCTTTTTTTTGGATGGGAGATTTTTAATGACAGCTTCTATTTCCTTGCAGTTTATAGGTCTATTTAAATTGTTCACCTGGTCTTGATTTAATTTTTGGTATATGCTCTCTATCTAGAAAATTGTCCATTTCTTTTATGTTTTCCAATTTTGTGCAGTACAGGTTTTTATAGTATAACCTAATGATTCTCTGTATTTCCTCAATGTCTGTTGTTATGTCCCCCTTTTCATTTCTGATTTTGTTAATTTGGATGTTCTCTCTCTGCCTTTGGGTTAGTTTGGATAAAGGTTTGTCTATCTTGTTGATTTTCTCAAAGAACCAACTCTTTGTGTCATTCTTTGTATTGTTTTCTTTGTTTCTATTTTGTTGATTTCATCCCTCAATTTGATATTTCCTGTCTTTTTCTCCTCTTGGATGAGTCTGCTTCTTTTTGTTCTGGAGCTTTCAGGTATGCTGTTAAGTCCTGATGTGATATTTCTCCATTTTCTTTATGTGGGCACTTAGTGCTATGAACTTACCTCTTAGCACTGCTTTCATAGTGTCCCATAGGTTTGGATACATTGTGCATTCATTTTCATTGAAATCTAGAAAGTCTTTAATTTGTTTCTTTATTTCTTACTTGACCCAGGGGCTGTTCAATAGTTCATTGTTCAATTTCCATGTGTTTGTAGGCTTTCTGAGAGTAATATTGTTTTTAAATTCTAAGTTTAATCCATGGTGATCTGATAAGACTCAGGGGATTACTCCAATTTTTTTTTTATATCTGTGGAGGTTTGCTTTGTTACCAAATATGTGATCAATTTTAGAGAAGGTTCCATGAGGTGCTGAGAAGAAGGTATATTCTTTTGTGTTTGGGTGGAATGTTCTATATATGTCTGTTAAGTCCATTTGATTCATGACATCTTTTAGTTCTCTTATTTCTCTGTTAAGTTTCTGTCTGAGAGTGGAGTGTTGGAGTCTCCTTCTATTAGTGTGTGGGGTTTGATTGCGATTTAAGTTTTAGTAATGTTTCTTTTACATATGTGGGTGATCTTGTATTAGGGGCATAGATGTTTAAGATTGAGACTACATCTTGATGGATTGTTCAAGTTCAGGCAAAAAGCAGGAAAATCAGTGATGTTTGTTAGGGATAGTCTAATGGAATTTCTATTAAAGAAATAAGACTTCCATGTATGCATTAAAAATGTGTTTTTCTAGTAAGGCTGACCACTCTGCATTGGAAAACCCAATAAGGGGGCTAAACCCTGGGAAAGGCTAAACTGTTCTTCTCCCGGCAACCATTAATACTCTGCAGGCCTTTGTCTAGGGATTGGTCCCCTTGAAATTTACCCCTTTCATGGAACATGTCTTTTGATATTGCCAGTTTTCTGGTCTTGTTTATGCAGTCATGCATAGGACAGACTGCTTTACAGAAGATTGGTATGAACATTGAGAAAGAACGGGTGAAAAGTTTGTAACAATGATGGTGTTTTTAATTGCAACAAAAGTTACCCTGCCCTTCAGCATAATAGAGAGAAAAGTCAATTTTTTCCTTTGAGACACCTCCAAGATTCATACAGTTGGAGAGAGTCTCTAATATGCATGTATTTTTTTCACTCTCAGAATTTAATGAAATTAGATCTGTCGCATAATGGCTTATCGTCTACAAAGTTGGGAACTGAGGTCCAACTGGAAAACCTCCGGGAGCTCCTCTTATCGAAAAATAAAATCCTTGCACTAAGAAGTGAAGAACTTGATTTTCTTGGCAATTCTTCTTTACAGAAATTGGACTTGTCATCCAATGCACTTAAAGAGGTAAGAAGTCAAGGATAAATTGCTTCCTAGTCTGCCTTTAGGTGTGTGTGTGGTCCCTAACGGTGCTGTACAGCAGGGAATTTAGGGTTTCTAGTGAAACGAAGTGATAAGCTCTGCACATCTTTAAGACATCCTTCAACCTTTGCTGTTAGGGCCATGGCCGCCTGCACCCGGGAAGAGTTGAAAAATTGCCCATTGATGGAGCCAACTCTAATTCCCCTGCCATTGAAGAGCTGTTCTTTGATTTTTGAAAAGACTCTGTCTTTAGTTTCCTAATTATATAGTGAAAATCAAACTACTCCTCCTGAGATCTCTATGAAAACACTATGGTGGTTAAGAGCTCAGGCGTCCGACTTGGCTTAGCCACCCTGACAGAGGCTTTGTGCTTTGATAATTGTGTGATCAGGTACCTCATTCAAGTGATCTGGGCTTCAGCCTTCCAAATCTGAACTCTAAAAGAGCTACCTCCTGGGACTACGAGGTGAAAGAATTTAGGATTGCATCTGTTCTGGCAGCAGTTCTTAGTATAAAACGTTCCCCGTAATGAAATATTTCTCAGCTATCTTGCTCCTCTTTGGCCTGTGGTCTTCAGCTGAACTATTTTCATACAAAGCTATGTATCAAACATGCATTTGATAGTCTTATGTTCATTAAATATTGCTCGTATGTATGTGTTTAGAACTGACCACGTGGTATTAGATAACCAAATAGGGGCTCATCCCCGAGGAAGACTCCCCCACTCTCACCAGTCATTAATTGCCTGGAACTCTTCATCTAGGGCATTTACAAGCTGCGAGGATATGGGAAATCCTTAACAAATACGGTTTTACAAAGCTATTTTTCAGATATAAGACACTGCAAAAAATTATCCCAAAAGAATAATGAAATCATTTGTGTATGCTACTCACTTGATTTTTAAAATAGTTTTTCTGATTAGAACATTTATTGCCATAATCTTATAAAATACATAAACAAGGAGTGTTAATAAAAAAAATCACTTAAAGTCTACCATCATAAAAAACATTGCTAGTATCTGTGTATATCTATTTACAATTCTTCTCCAAATAAGTATAAGAAAACCAATAACAGCTTAATCTTAGAACACTTAACTCAGTACTAACACTGTGAAAATTATTTTTGTATATTTTGCATGTATATACATGGTCTTCTTAATCAACTGATTATTTTTGCACAAGAGTAAATTAAGATAAAGAAGGGCAGGTGACAGGGTGGCATTTCTGGTATATTACCCAAGACTATGCTTTTGTGAAACGGCACTAGAGGGCCCTTGGTAGGTGAGGGCCAGAGGCCTCACAGCGGGCTGGAGGCAAATAAGCCATGCAGGGAGTTTATTGAGAAATGGGTAAAGGGAGAGAAGAGGGAAAGAGTAATACAGAGGAAGAGGAGGAAGAGACAAGGACCAGCCTGTCTCTTCAGAAGAGCAGCTGGGGAAAATAAGAGAGTAGAAATGGGCGGAGCTTGTTTCTTAACAGGACCTTAGTACCGGCATAGGGGCATACCTGCCTAGTGATGGAACAGCCATAGGACCCTGAGCTAGCCAGGGTACTGCCTATGTTCATCCTGCTAGGTGACAGGGACCAGCATAATGCCTGAATCCTAACAATGCTCTCCACAGCCGTGCAATACTGACACATGGGGATAAAATTAATGTCATATCGTTGAACATCTCCCACACGGTAATTAATAATAATAATAAAAACCACCTTAACTTTCAAGGCTGCAAACAATGTTCAGGCAAATGTACCATAATTTAATAATGGCCTGTTTTCATTTTAACTTCCTTAAAGAAAAAAAAAAGAAAAGCGCACCCCTTTACATATTCCTAGTTAATTTTGCTCCGTTAGCCCAAACTTGTTACAAGCTACATATGAGAAAGCCAAGCCCATTTGCTGTCAGGTAAGGACTATGGCCCTCTGGAGTTCCTTCTTTTGTCCCAGGACAGCTGAGGCTTCTGATAATGGAAGGCAAGTCAGTGGAAGAAAGCTAAAACTCTATCATAAAATAAAGGAAGAAGAAAGCCTGGAAAGACAAAACTCTAGAAGAGAAAATACCGTCACTGTCTCTTTACTTGTGTCACTCAGGGTCTGCCCCATTACTGTTTCCACACATAGTTTTTTAAATGCAACTGGATCCAGTGTGGTTTAGGTAAAATGCTGGGAAATGCAACCTCACCTGGGAAGCCCGGGAAGACCCTGCAGTGTGAGTGTGGGTAGGGGGATGGGGGTGGCTACAGGCACAGAGTGAAGAAGGAACCATTCACTAGAGGGATAGAGTGGGCTGCCCTGCCCAAGTCACATGGTGCAAGGGGCGGGGGAACTGAGCAAAGATGCAGACCCTGCTACAGCTGGGTTTTTTGTTTGTTTGTTTTGAACCGTCAGTTTTCTCCAGGGTGTTTTCATGCAATTGGCAAGTTATCTGCTCTCCTTTTGAACAACGCTCAACTAGACCGCGGCCTCACAGAGAAGCTTTGTTGGGAACTTTCAGGCACAAGCATCCAGAATCTCTCTCTGGCTAACAATCAGCTTCTTGCAACCAGAGACACCACGTTGTCTGGACTGAAGCAGACAAATCTCACCTGGCTTGATCTTTCCTACAACAGCCTCCGTGATATTGGTAACGATTCCTTCTCTTGGCTCCCATACCTCAGGTACCTGTCTCTGGAATACAATAATATACAGAGTTTGTCTTCTCGCTCCTTTTACGGACTTTCCAATCTGAGGTACCTGAATTTGAAGCGAGCATTTACTAAACAAAGTATTTCACTTGCTTCACACCCCAAGATCGACGATTTTTCCTTTCAGTGGCTAAAATGTTTGGAATATCTCAACATGGACGATAATAATATTCCGAGTACAAAAAGCAATACGTTCACGGGCTTGGTGAGTCTGAAGTACCTAAGTCTTTCCAAAACTTTCACAAGTTTGCAAACTTTAACAAATGAAACATTCGTGTCCCTTGCTCATTCTCCTTTGTCCACACTCAATTTAACGAGAAATCACATCTCAAAAATAGCAAGTGGTGCATTCTCTTGGATGGGCCAACTCAGGATTCTTGATCTTGGCCTTAATGAAATTGAGCAAGAACTCACGGGCCAGGAGTGGAAAGGTCTGAGAAATATATTTGAGATCTACCTGTCCTATAACAAAAATCTCCAACTGACTAGCAACTCCTTTGCTTTGGTTCCCAGTCTTCAACGGCTGATGCTAAGGAGGGTGGCACTTAAAAATGTGGAACTCTCCCCTTCGCCTTTCCGCCCTCTTGGTAACTTGACCATTCTGGACTTAAGCAACAACAACATAGCCAACATAAACGAGGACTTGTTGGAGGGTCTTGAGAATCTCGAAATTCTGGATATTCAGCACAACAACTTAGCAAGGCTCTGGAAGCGAGCAAACCCTGGCGGTCCTGTCAATTTCCTGAAGGGCCTATCTCACCTCCATATCCTGAATCTAGAATCTAACGGCTTTGACGAAATCCCAGTCGTGGTGTTCAAGAACTTATTTGAGCTGAAGAGCATCAATCTAGGGCTGAATAATTTAAACATACTTCTACCGTCTACTTTTGATGACCAGACGTCTCTAAGGGCATTGAATCTTCAGAAGAACCTCATCACGTCAGTTGAGAAGAATGTTTTTGGGCCAGCTTTCCAGAACCTGAATAGTTTAGATATGCGCTTTAATCCATTCGATTGTACATGTGAAAGTATTGCCTGGTTTGTGAGCTGGATTAACCAGACCCACGCTAACATCGCTGAGCTACCCACTCATTACCTCTGCAACACTCCACCTCAGTACCATGGCTTCCCAGTGATGCTTTTTGATACATCATCCTGTAAAGACAGTGCCCCGTTTGAACTCCTTTTCATGATTAATACCACCGGACTCATGGTTTTTATACTTTCAGCATTGCTCGCTCACTTTGAGGGCTGGAGGATATCTTTTTACTGGAATGTTTTAGTACACCGAGTTCTTGGTTTCAAGGAAATTGAAGCACAGCCTGAACAGTTTGAATACACAGCATACATAATCCATGCCCATAAAGACAGAGACTGGGTTTGGGAACACTTCTCCCCAATGGAAGAACAAGACCAAACTCTTAAATTTTGTCTAGAAGAAAGGGACTTTGAAGCAGGTGTCCTTGGACTTGAAGCGATCGTCAACAGCATCAAAAGAAGCAGAAAAGTCATTTTTATTATAACAAACCATCTATTAAAAGACCCTCTGTGCAGAAGGTAGGGGAATTTGTGAATGTCTTATATCTGCACTTGTTTTTCAACTGAACTTGCAAAATTGCTACATTCACAATTCATAAAATTCATAAAAACAAAATTAAGGGGGGGATTCTAATTTTTAGTGAAAGTGCAAATAAATTCCAGAAATAATTCTAGCTTGTTAAGCTTTTAACTTTTAACAACTATATTAATTACCTAACTATTCATTCTCATGTTTTGTTTAGATTCAAGGTTCATCACGCAGTTCAGCAAGCCATTGAGCAAAATCTGGATTCAATTATATTGATTTTTCTTCAGAATATTCCAGATTATAAACTAAACCATGCCCTCTGCTTGCGAAGAGGAATGTTTAAGTCTCGTTGCATCTTGAACTGGCCAGTTCAGAAAGAACGGATAAGTGCCTTTCATCATAAATTGCAAGTAGTACTTGGGTCACGGAATTCAGCACATTAAATTTTTTGTGTAGATTAAGTTGATAAAGGGATAGATCCAATTTATAAAGGTCCATCAAAAATCTGAGTTTTACTTGAAAATTTTGTATGTTTATTTATATGCATAGATGATGATGTCATATCATAACCAAATCTCATTTTTTGAAATTTTTTTTTATTTCAGGCATCTTGTCAAAAACTGGTTTGTTTATCCACTCCAAATAAATACCTGGGGAGCTAAGAGCATCCTCTATTAATATGAATTCACAGTTGATTTCTGAAATGTATCATGCCTTCTAGGAGGTTTTAAAATTGTCTTTATATGAGTAAAACTGAGAGTTTTATAGGTGTGTGTGTGTGTATTTTTTTCAATATGAGGTTTTACTATGTAACTCTGGCTGACCTGGAAATTACTATGCTAGAGTCTGGCCTTGAACTCATGAAATCATAAAGATCTGCCTGCCTCTATCTCCAGAGTGATGCTTTTTTATTTTCTTTTTCTTTCTTTTTTTTTTTCTGATACAAGGTTTCTCTGTTTAACAGCCCTAGCTGTCCTGAAACTAGCTCTTGTAGACCATGTTGCCTCAAACTCACAGAGACCCACTTACCTCTGCTGCCTGAGTGCTGAGATTAAAGGTGGGCGCCACCACCGCTTTGCTTGAGTGATGCTTTTAAAAGCATGCAACACTAAACCCAGTACATGAGATTTTATAATACTCACATTTTGAGATATTTATAGAATGGAAGATAATTGCTTTTATGGTACAAGGCTACTTCAAAGCTAACAAGAGTAAAATATTTGAAACAGTTGAGTTTTTTTTTTTTCAGTTGAAAAGCTTTGTATTTTATTTGATGTTTGTTTTGATAGATGTTAGGTAGCTTTTAAATCTGCATACCCAATAGCAGAATATTTTCATAATCTTCATGGTGTAACAGGCCCCCAGATGTTAACACAACTGTCTCTGTGATGGAAGTGCCATTTAGGCCATAAAACTCAGCATGAAGACAGTACCATCAGCCAAGATGAAAACAAAGACCTAATTCATCACAGTTCGCAGTTCTGGGAAATTCTCTCAATGCAGTAACCTAGCTTTTTGGCTTCTGTAGTTCTGCTTCTGGCTAACTATTCTTAACTGAAGTATAGCAACACAGAATATGTTCTTTATGTTTAAAGGCTCCACTCTGAGAATGGCTCGGGGCTATCTACAATGGTATCCCAAACACCCAGTGTGGTCACTGGCTTGCTAATACAGACTTCCTATTGGCTTAAACCCATGTCCAAACAATCTTTTCTGGTGGATACCCCACAACAGACAACTGTTATTACTTGATAAAATAGATGTTAGAACAAATACTTGTATTTTCCTAATATTTGTGTGTCTTTTTTAAAAACATTTTTATATTTATTTATTTATTACGTATACAATGCTCTGTCTGTGTGTGTGTCTGCAGGCCAGAAGAGGGCACCAGACCTCATTACAGATGGTTGTGAGCCACCATGTAGTTGTCAGAAATTGAACTCAGGACCTTTGGAAGAGCAGGCAATGCTCTTAACCACTGAGCCATCTCTCCAGCCCTATTTGTGTGCCTTTTGCAGGAGAATTTAAATACTTTTATTAACTATATTATAGAAAGGCTTGCTTCTTGAACACTGGTCAATAGATTGCTTTTATGGAAAACAGCATTTCCCTCCCCAGGTCACAGACTCTGGAGGTAGCTTTGGTCGAATCAGTTGGTCTCAGTGGGGTTCTTGGACTCTTCACCTACAAAATTGTGATATATAAAACCTCAATAATTAGAGATCATGATTTTGATATAATATATTAGAATATATAATATATAGGGAATATTCCATATGAATATATTGTACCATGAGATGATATACAATGGATAAGTTAGTCCCTAAGAAAAGACTGTTAGATTATTATTATTTTTTTTTTTTAGTAAAAACAGAGCCTCTACTGTAGCATGAATTCTAATTGATCTTAATAAAAACACAGAGTCAGATATTAAGGGATGAAAGTTGAAAGATCAAAGAAGCAGAGAAGCTAGCCACTAGTTCTTACCTTTACAAAATCCTCATACCAAATGAGGTATCCTTCTCTACAAGTCCTTAGACTGAATGCTAAGAGCTCTTGTCTCCTCCTGCCTTATATTCCTCTCTCTGCCCAGCCATATTCCTTTCTGTCTCCATCTCCCTAGTGCTGGGATTAATGGTGTGTACCACTACTGCCTGGCCTCTTTGGCTAACTAACTAGTGACTAGCTCTGCACTCTGATCTTTGGGCAACCTTGATTTGTTAGAATACAAACAAAATATCACCATACTTTAGTTTCTTTTTTATGATAAAAAGAATAAACATCTTGGAAACCCACATTAAATGCTTTTTGAAATATCTCTCGCTCTGGTACTGAAGCATAAGACAGTGTAAATTAAAGTGTTAACAAATGTTTTGCTGATAATGTTAGCCATCTTTCTCTATTGTTTGGCTCCTCTTTTCTCACACCATACCCTTCAGAATGAACTGACTTTGGAAATCCCACATGATGTTTAGATGTTCATTTGTCTTACTTGTTCACTTTTTAAAGTCAGTATGGACTGAATGTAAGCTTGTGTTTTGTGTTAAAGAACCATAGTATTTGGTGATTTTTGCTCAAATTATTTCAGCACTGGATTTGGGGAGCCCTTCTAGCAGTCGCTTGTATCTCTTTTTCCATTTGATGTACTACACCCCCACCCTGGTGTGTGTGGGGGTGGTGGTGTGTATGTGTATATGCATGTGTGTATATGTGTGTATGTGTGTGTATGTGTGTGTGTATGTGTGTGTGTGTTAAAGTTTACTTTTTGGAATTGCATTTTGCTTCAAGGTAATCTTGGATGTTACCTTGCTCCCTGCTTAAGCAATCTACAAGGAATCCTTTCAATCGAGAAATGCATTATTACACCTTGATGTGCTTGTTAGTAAGCGGATGCCTTCTGTGCTTCCAAAATAAGCAATATGAGTGAAAATCAACTCATAGATATGTACATATCTATAAAGATTTCCATATCTATACATGTCTAATATGTATATTAAATTAACTAATGTGAATGGTAAAATAAACAGTAGTGCAACTCTAATCCATTATCATGTTGATCATCTTAATCGTCGCCATGCTTTTCTGTGGCTGTCCACTCCAATACAGATCACTGTCTCTGTTCTTATTCATTCAGTTCTATATATTCAGTGTCAGAATTGCTAACCCATGTGCTGTGGAAAGCAGCTTTCTTAGCCACACTAAAATGTCAATATGCAATACATTTTGTATCAGTTTTATATTCTGTTTTCCAAAATTGCTTCATACACACTCACTCCCTCCAATGAGGTTAATATGTCTTTTTGTAACATAGTTAGATTCTGTTGTCACAGTCTGAACTCTACCTGCAATTTCTGGATCTCTGGAATTGTTTTGGTTTTGTTTGCACACAAACAAAAGTGTATTCTTTGTGTGATGGAGTGCTATAGCTTTTTAGCAAATACATAACTTGCTGAACTTCATCAGTTTGCAATCTTACAGGATAGTTCTCTTACCCTATAAATGCCCTGTACATTATCATTAAAAGGGGCCAAAGCAGTAACTTAATGGGTAAGGGTGCTTGCTGATTTTGCAGAGGACCTGAATCTGGTTCTCAGCACATAGGTCAGATGGCTTACAACCATCTATAATTTCATCTGCATGATAGCTGATGCCTTCTTCTGGTCTCTGAGGACATCCACATGCAAATGTGCCTACCCATACACAGACACAGACATATAAATAAAAATAAGATAAAACTTTGAAAATTATTTATTCAAATTTGGCTTCTCTTGGAGCTCTTATCAACTATGGCCTATTAACTAATTTTGCAGGTTTATGTTTTATATAATGTCATATGAATAAAGTCATAGTATGTAGCTAAAAACTGCTGAGATTTTAAAATTGACTTATCTGGAACATTGTCATTTGCTGAATTTAAGGAACAACTTGCTGACACATGCAGGTACTTGGATGTAAATACTTCAGCACTTTCAGGGCTGAGTTTCCATGATTGCAATAAGCAGGATGAACAGCATCAAGGCAGACTACATGGCAGACAGAAAGCAGCAACTGCATGGCAACCAAAGGCTGATGCGATAGCGCTGCGTCACAGCAGAATGTCACATGGCCACTGAAAACTATGGAGAGTAATGTGGCTAACGGAGATGACTACTAACTCTCCTTTGCTTCTTTATAATCCGGTCTCCAATCGTTAGCCAGTCCTGCAGAATTGTCTGTTCTATCATTTACTGGGTGCCATGACTCATCTGAAAATCCCACATGAGGACAGAAAAGGGGCCTAAATTCTATCCCAGGAGTTCCTGTCTTCCATCCACCTTAGTTCATGAGTAATCTCGTCCTTTACCTTGACCGAATGATGCACTGTCTACAAACCCAGCAGATGTGAGGCTCATTCTGAGAATGGACTGTGCCTTAAGCATGCACTTTTGTTCTATGATAAAACTTCCAACTCCCTTCTTTTGTGTCTCTGGAGTCTTTCCCAGTCTGTTTTGAGAGGCAGGGAACACTGAGTAGGAGTCTCCCTCTCACCCATCTCTCTCTCTTCCTCTGAGGAAACTCATCCTTTCCCCTTATCAACTCTTAGTTCTGAAGTAGTCTATACAGTCTGAGCCTACAGTCATCCATAGCATGACTCTATGGAGAAAGATTTTAATTTTTATAATATCTACCACCATTACTTGTTAATACTTATTTCTTCAGCATTTTAGGTGAGATTTGTTTTTTACTGCAGCAGCCTCCTCTATTTGGCATCATAAAGCAAACATAATACTTTGTAAACACAATAAATATAACTACTTCTCTTCTTGGTAATATTGTGTGTGCTGTCTATCAGTATGCTTTACTCTTCACTTACATATTTTCAAATTGTTTTTATAAATTATCATTGATTTATAGGAGGCAGAAAACATTTTTGCTTTTATTTTCCTGTCTGCTTTAAGATGGCTGATCAAATGGCCAAACTTAAACTGAATTCAAATATAATTTTTTTACTATTGCTTAATATTTAATAGATTAAGACATAGAGAGCAACTTGTTTAAACAAATACAAATAAAACTTTGAAAAGGTGTGGAAATTCTGACTTGCATTTGACCTGCACAGGAAACAACATCCTAAATGTCTGTACACTATCCTTGATAATTGTTCTCAGGAGGAGTCTTTATCCCTTGGGTTTAAGACAGAGGGATTGAAGAAAAGGATGTTTGTCTGACCTCTTATTCAGTTTCCATAGAAGACTTGTCTTGTTTAATACTCTCAGGTTCCCACCATGCAATCCTCACTCCAGCTTCTTGTTTGCAAAACAAAACTTACCTGGATCTATGTGGAGTTTAAATTAATTCCAAATATTTAGGTTTTGCATAAAAATGATATCCTTTTTAATTGAGCTAAAAATGATAGGATAAATTTGTGAGTGAAGATGAGATCACTTAAATGCCTTTTATTTAACAATGTCTCATCATTTAAGCAAATACCTCAGGTTTTGCTTATGTAATGTAAATGATGCACACCATTAGAAGATATAAATAAAAGTGTCCTATAATCTCTAGAAATGGGAAACAGATAAGTAATTGTCTGAGTCTAGGGCCTAGGACCAGGAATCCACTTCCAACCAATCTCTCTCTCTCTCTCTCTCTCTGTCTCTGTTTCTTTCTCTTTCTCTCTCTGTCTCTGTCTCTGTCTCCAATTGTCTTCTTCAGAAATTCTGGGAAACAAATGACTTCACCACTGAATCAGTTTTTAGAACAAGAATGTTTTATCAGTGTTAAGTTACTCTAATCATAGATACTGAGGATCTCCATATAGCTGAATAAATTATGACTCCACTCACCACAGTGATAAAGCAAGTAGAGTGTGGGAACACCCCTGTATTATTTATTCTTCCCATTGCTGTAACAAAATATCTGGCAAAATCAACTTAAAGATGAAAGGGTCTATTATGTTTGGGGGTGGGGTACAGCCCATCATAACGGAGAAGGCATGGAGATGATAGGGTTTACTATGGTTGGGGGTGGGGTACAGCCCATCATAACGGAGAAGGCATGGAGGCAGGGGTATGAGGCAGCTGGTTTCATTGTACCCAGTCAGGAAGCAGAGGGAAATGAACACCGGTCCTCAGTTCACTTTTTCCTTTTTACCATTTTATTTAGTGAGGACTGCAGGTCATGGGATAGTGTCAGCCACATTCAGGGTGGGGCTTCCTTATTGATTTACATCTCTTTGGAAATACCCAAACAGACAATGCCCAGAAGTGTGTCTTGTAGGTGATTGCAAGTCTAGTTAAATTGGCAATGAAGATTAATGGTCATATTTGGAAAGAAGGTGCTGGAAAGAATCTAGTATAGGAATAGGTCTTGGCATGAGTAGCTTTTAGAAGAGGAGAGTGGGGGAAGGGTAAAGTAATTGCCTAAGTAATAGCAGTCAGATGACCAAGAGAGGAAAGCCTACTGTATTTTGAGACTGATGCAGTGACCTTATTGATCAGGCTGTATTTAATTTTACAAGATAGAGTGAGCTTGCCTGAAGTTGGTGTATCTGTGTATGTCCAGTAGCAGAATAAATAGCCTTTCCTTGAGTACCAAGATAGCTTCTGATTATTCAGGGGCTTCTTGTAGTGAGTACTTGGTTGCAAGTGTCAGAAACTCAACAGTTGCTTAGAACAAAGTAGATGGTGTGTGGTACATCCAAGCTAGGAAAGGACAGGGGTTTAGTGTTCAAAGATGACTATAATTCAGAAGAGGTGGTGCACATCTTTAATCCCAGTGCTTGGGAGGCAGAAGCAAGGAGACTGCTGAGTCTGAGGCCAACTTGTTATACAGTATAGCAAGTTCCAGCTGAGCCAGGGTTACATAATAAAGAGAAAAAACACACACAGATAGAAGTAGAGACTCAAACACTACCTCATCTAGCATTTACTTTTCAATCTGTGTTGGTGTCATTGATGTGTACCTCTGGGATCATGGATAGCCAGTGTTGGTATAACAGAACGTCTTAGGCTGGGTAATTTTTTAGCATAATATTTTATTAAGTCTTTGAGAATTTCATACTGTGATAACTATTATTGGTTGTCAACTTGACTATATCTGGAATGAACTATAATCTAGAAATGGAGGGCACACTTGTGATTCAGATCTTGAGGCAAGAAGACAATATGCCTTTAATACAGACCTTGAAGCTGGAAGGCACACCTTTAATCTGGGCCATAACTTCTGCTGGAAGCTTATATAAGAAAAATGCCCAAAGGAAGGAATCATTCTTCTCCCCCATTACCCTTGACTTGCCAGCACATCCAGAAGATCAGCTGGGACACCCAGCTTCATGGGACTGAGCAGCTATTAGATTATTGGACTTTCTATTTACAGCCTGTAAGTCATTTCAATAAATTCCTACATATGTTATTAATTCTGTGTATTCTGTGACTCTAGAGATCTCTAATACACATACCTTTCTAGAATGTATTTTGACCCTATTCATGCTTCCACTCCTCCCAGATATACTTCTAACTCCTTCCCAACTTTATGTTCTGTTTTTATAACCTACTGAGTCCAAGTGTATAGTCTATATACTTATAGGTATCTAGTCATCTGTTGGGACCATGCTTAACCTACTAGGGGCCACACACTTAAAGAAAACTGGCTCTCTTTCCCAGAAGACATCAAATGCATCTGTCTCTAGCTCCTCTGGTGTAGGGACTGATAAGCCCTTCTCTACTCTGTGCTGGAATGTGGACTGGTTCGATCTTGTACGGGCTTTGTGAAGTCAACCACAGCACACTACAATGTCATTAGTGCAGTGGTCCTGTTGTATCAAGAAGACAGAGTTTTGTTTTGGCCCTCCCTGACATTTGATTACCTTTTCTCCACCTCTTCTGGTACAGTCCCTAAGTTTTGGAGGGAGAGTGTGTTATAAATGTTCCATTTGTGGTGTAGGAGGTTTTTTTTATTTGTGTTGTTTTTATTGGTTGAATAAAGAGACTGTCTTAGCCTTTTGATAGGGCAGCCCTTAGGTGGGTGGAGTAGACAAAACAGAATTCTAAAAAGAGGACAGATAAGCAGACACCATGTTTTTTCTGCCCAAGATGAACGCTAGTTAGACTCATGCCGGTAAGCCACAGTCAAGTGGCGATGGATATGATATAGATATGAATAATTTGCATTGGTATAAAGTTTGCTTTATTGATATAAATTTAAGGTCAATTTTGTTATATATATGTATTTTTGATCTTGATTAAGGTATTGTGATTGTGTAGTTCATTTAAAAATGTAATGTATAATTAAGAAATATAGGTTGTTAACGGATAATCATCGATAATAGTCAAGTTTGTAGTCATGTTAGATTTTTTAGATGTGCATAGATATATTTCAGATAGGCATTCTTCATATCTTTCAAAGACTCAAAATATGACATTTAATGTCTTAATAACTTAGGACTTTTCATGACAATGAGACATGTCTACTCCTGGCAGCACCAGCTACTTCAAGAGGAAGATGGGCATTGAAGAGGCTCCTTATGGAGTTTGTTAGCCATTTGGGCAAGAAACTGCTCTTGCCTGGATTGTTACATAAACTGGACATAAAAAACCCACAGAGAGAGGAATGCTAAACTTGCCTAAAGGTGAGATGATCCTTCAGGGTTCCCGATTCATGAAAGAGTCTGCGAGACATTCTGCAAGATACAAAAAAAAGTGACTAAACTGTCTTTAAAATTTCCTGCTTTATGAAAAAGTCTGCTGGATACTATGGGTCTGTAGGCTAAAGATGGATGCCCCAACGGTACAAAAAAAACTTTGGGTGACTGTCCAGGCAGTGAGATGTCTCTGTCACTTCTAGAGTTTTAGAAGTTGCTTACTTCTTGTTTACTTAGGTAATATTATATCCTTCTAGAGTCTTTGATGGAGTTAGAAAACACATAGTTATAGTTTTCTTTTGTTATGATAAAAGATAAAGTAAATATAAATATGGTAACTGTAGTTCTTGCTTGATAACTGTTTTGTTATATGTAATTTTACTATGTTAAAGTGAAAGCCTTTCTTTTTTGTTTAAACAGAAAAAGGGGAAATGGTGTAGGAGGGTCTTCTTATTTGTGCTGCTTTCATTGGTTGAATAAAGAGACTGCCTTGGCCTTTTGATAGGGCAGCCCTTAGGTGGGCGGAGTAGACAAAACAGAATTCTAAAATGAAGGACAGACAAGCAGACGCCATGCTTCTCCTGCCAAAGATGGACACTGGCTAGATTCATGCTGGTAAGCCACAGTCAAGTGGCAATACACATTAATGGAGATGGGTTAAATGAATATGTAAGAGTTAGCTAATAAGAGGCTAAAACTAATGGGCCAGGCAGTAATTTAATTAATACAATTTCCATGCAGTTATTTCGGGTATAAGCTAGCCAGGCACCGGGAACGCAGCCTGCCCACTCCTCCTCTCTTAACTACACATTTGTGACTGGTGACTCCACTGACAGTTATTCTCTGCACTTTGATCAGTATGAGTTTCTGTGTTAACCTCTATCCACTGCACAGAGTTCTCTGCCATTTCTGAGAGCTGCATTAGCCTATGGGCAGAGAGAAATGAATTTAGAGGGCAGTTTGATACTATGTCTCTTTATCAAACTAATAGGATCATTTGCACCCTGGAACCTCTGATCTCCCTGCTATGGGTCCTTTGCCAAATTCTCAGCTCCAGGCATGTGTTTCTCCCTATGGAACAGAACTTAAATCCAGTCAGAAAGTGGCTGTGTTCTAGTTTAATTTTGCTGCTGTGATAAACACCATGACCAAAAGCAACTTGGGTAGGAAAAGGTTTTATTTGAAATCACACGTCTGGATCACTGTCTATCACTGAAGAAAAATAAGGCAGGAATCCAGAGGCAGGATCCAGACGCAAGAATGTGGAGACAGGAACTAAAACAGTGATAATGGAGGAATGCTACTTACTGAGTCACTCCCCACGGCTCACTCAGCTTGCTTTCTTATATAAACTAGGACTACCTGTGAAAGGGTGGCAATACCCACAGTAGACTGGACCGTCCACATCAATCATTAGTCAGGAAAATATCCCCACAGACATTCCCACATGCCAACTGAGTGCCTCCATTGAGTTCTTTCTTCCGGAGTAGCTCTGGATTGTGTCAAGATGAGAAAAACTAACCAGTACAATTTGGTTACCCCCATAATACTAATGCCACTGTTTTGCTCATAGGCAAGTCTTACCACACAGTCATTGTTGTAGCTGACAACATTCACAGCTGAGTAAGTCTGTTGGTGACTTTTCTCCCCCAACAGCCTATAATACTCTCTGGTACTATGACACTAAAGGCTGGATATGTTTAAAGAAAAAAAATTATGTCTTCTGATTTTGGTGGTTGAAAAGTTCAAACATTATGACATCAGTGTTGATTAGGGATCCTCTATCACAGCAGGGTAGAGAAAGAAAAAGCAAACTAGAAGGTTCTGCTGGAGCCAATTATGTGGGATGACCTTGCAGTTATCTGAAGTAATTCCATGAGGCAAAAATCAATCTATTCACAATGGTAGAGCTCCCATGCCCTAATTTTCTCCTACTAGAACCCACTTTCTTAGGGGTCCCACTTAAAAACTACTACACCAGAAACCCAAACTTCCAGCACAAAGAGGGTCAAAAGAGAAGCCATTTTCCAACCACAGTACTCAAGATCTCAGCAAGGATGAATGTTTTCCTAGTCCAGGTTTTCAAACCTCGGGGAAAGACTCTAATTGGCCTGGCTTAGGCTGTATGTCAATGTTTCTCTCCTGCAGTAGGCAACACCCACTACAGCCATGTGGATAGGGTGGCAGGAAGGTAGTCTCTAAAGTAAGTGCAGTTTCTCAGAAAGGGGAGCCATATTGTCATGTGGTTGTGTCTAGCATGTGGGACATATGCAATTTGTTCAATAAACTGGATTTGGTAAATTCCAAATGAAGTTGAATCACTCTTTCTTCTATTAAAGAGTTTTTTTTTTAAAAGCAATTACATCACTTAGGTAAAACTTCAGGCTGATGGTAGCCCTTTGTAGACTGGGTTTGACAGCATGTCTGAGTTAGGGTTTCTACTGCTGTAAAGAGACACTTGACTGTGGCAACTCTTAACAAGAAAACTTTGGGGCTTGCTTACAGTTTCAGAGGTTTAGGCTGTTTTTCGTCATGGTGGGCTATGGCGGTGCGTAGACAGACATGCTGATGGAGAAGGACAGAGAGTTCTACATCTTGATCAGCAGGAGTAACTGTAGCATACTGAGTGAAGCTTGAACTCAAAGCCCACCCCTCCTACAAGGCCACTCCTACTTCAACAAAGCCACACATCCCAAAAGTCCCACTCCCTCTGGCGGCCATTTTCTTTCAAACCACCACAACACTAAATATAGTCTAGTCTCAAGTTCACCCAACTAACTCTAGCCTAGCGGTAATAAGGAAAGCATAACTTTCTGCAAAGGTAGCTTTCTGCACTTTCGCAGCTAGAATCTCTGTCACCCTACGGGAAACCCTTGTGAGTGACAGGAGAGCACCTGAGGGCAAGTTTCTTCAGCTTGAGGCTAGAAGACTCATATCAGGAAAAAAAAAGAAGAAGAAGAAAGAAAGAAAGAGAGAAAGAAAGAAAGAAAGAAAGAAAGAAAGAAAGAAAGAAAGAAAGAAAGAAAGAAAGAAAAAGAAAGAAGAAAAAAATGAATCAGTTGGAAGTGACAAGCTGTATAGAAAGATAACATCAGAGCTGACTTTTAGGAAAGGTAGGATAACTGAGCCATTTGACAAATGGTTGAAGTTGACTGTGTTTACACAGAACAAAATCCAAATGACTGAGTATATCATTTAGTAGGCTTTTCACAACTTCATGGAAATCATCTCTCTACCTTGATTTTTATTTTTAATTGTAGCTTATTCATTTTCTCCTTCTTTTCTTTTTTGATTGAATGTGCAGTTCTAAGAGTGAGTTCAGATGTCCAGGTACCTACAATCCTTTTGAATCACACCTTTTCTTTGGGAAGATACATTAGTTAGACTTTAACACTGGTCAAGAATGAGACACACACTGTTGTTAGTGCAAGGAACCACCAAACCCTGGCTACACTTTACCTTGGGTGTGTCACTTTGGAGGGTCTGGGACCATGCCTTCCCCCTTTATCTTCTGCCTCTGAAAATAACCATTCTGTGTCACAGGCTTAAAAAGCTGTTCTGCTCAGCCTGTTCTGGCAGAAAATGATCTCAAGTGGAAAAACATTAAGCCAAGTGAGATTGCCCTTCCTTGGAGAAACTGTTTGCTAAGCAGTTGTAGGAAAAAGAGTCCCTACAGACTTTGCTGATAACAGTTCAATGTGGCGGCTCAATGATTCCACAGTTTCTTCTGATGTCACCCATTTCAGGTGGCTTCTGTGACATTATGTGGTCTTGAGGTTTGTTCTCATCTATCCTATCCCAGTCTAGAGGAGAGTGGAGCCAGCAGGATGGTCCTATCCCCACATATTCGCTTGTTAGGGATACTGGTGGCATCTCAGCACACAAATAGATATAAAAGAGAGAGGTGATGTTTACAGGGTGCTCCAAGGCTGTGTCCAGGGTGTCAGGTTTCCTGTTGCTCATGGCACAGTGGATGTTGAACACTGTACCTTTGAATACATCCCAGAAGGTGTCACAGCACACACTTCAAACTTTAAGGATAGAATCAGCAGTTTTATGTTACCTTTCACCATCCTTTTATTCTTACGTTCTTACATTTTATTTATTTAATAAATCTCTTTTTGTCCTGTTTTTCTAGATTCACTTATGTCCAACTGGAGTCATGCGGCTATGACTTGGCTATGTTTCCTAAGAGTCTAAGTATTCAGAAACTTGCTCCACAAGGGAACAGTATTAAAAGATGCAGTGACACATTTAAGAGGCAGGTCCTGGCGGAAGGTCCTTAGGTCAGGTTTTCAAAAGGGACTAAAATAGCTCTTAGCTGACTCTTTTGTGGTTCTTTATAGAGGGTATTTATGAAACAAGACCAGCTCCTTGTGCTGTCTGCTTCCTGGCTCAAAAGGGAGCCTTCCTCCATAGAAATTCTTCTAACTACCATCTTCATGACACAAGCACCTCCACCATGTCGTTTTGACTCCCAATCTTTAAAACTATGAGTGAGATAAATCTTTTCCCTATGAAACGATCCCATCTCAGTCAACTAACATTTGAGAAAATCCTGGGAGAAAAAAAAAACAAAAAAGAAGCATATGAACATAGCAGCTATTATTCTTTTGTTTTATGACCCCACAGAAATGCTATGTGTGCCGTGGCCAGTATCGTCTAGAAGTGTGATAGTTGCGTTTGAGATTTGACGACAGCATTTGGAAGGATGAAGAAATGCTCCTTGTATGAGTGAGGTGGAAGGAGAGTAATGAGAGCTGTGAATTAATGGTTTTCCTTTCCATCCGATAATAGCAGACCATCAGCTACCCACTGCTGAAGTAACAGAGTTTCTCAAGAGAAGGACCATCTCACTTGGCTCAGTGTTTGTTTTGGCAAGAGTTTTCTCAGTGCATCAGACTGAATGCATCTTGAAGGTGCTTTCACCTGTAGCAGCTCCCGCTTATTTCCGCCTCTGCCTCTCTTGCTCTGGGATGCTTAGACTGTTGAAGTGGCAATAGGAGCGGCAGGGGATTCCTCCTCTGATGCTTGGGGATGCAGCTGGTCATGTTAATTCTCTACGCCCATCATTAGCTCAGGAAGGGTTTTGATCTAGTTCTTGACAATGAGTCCTGAATGGAAGTTAGTTCAAGAAACTTCTGGTAAGTATTTTACTCCTCAAAAGACCGAGTAAAATAAATCTTCCTCTTGTTTTAAATGTAGCTATTGAGGGAAAGGTGGCTGGTGTTGTAACACCCTGACATGGATAACTTACTTCAACAATCCCAGAACCAACAGAGGAGAGGTTTCTTGTTCTGTGAGTGACTTAAGTACCTGGTGCTCAGAGCTGTGTAGATAAGGACTTTCTTTATGACATTGGACTCAATACACCTGGATGGCTTGCTTGTCCTTTCTACTACATAATATCTTCTGGGGCATTCAGTGTATATTGTTGTGATCCACAAGTAACTTCTGTATTAATACAGCTTGTTGATGATCCTAAATGTGTTTGTTATTTTAATAGTTTACCCTTACTAGAACACATAGCCTTTAATCAAATATTAAGAAAATTATCCCAGGGATTTGCTAAAGTTTACATTTGATGTGTTTATCATGGAAGATAGACACATCCATTGAAAACAGCCAATTTGTACGAAAATGAATCAACTTAGACGTGAGTGCAGCTGCGCTTCCTTATGGTTCTTTGTCTCTGGGTATTCTCTCTCACCTCATGTCACGAAAGAAAAGTTAGCCAAAAAAAGTCACCAGCTTGTTGCCTGCTAAGCTGCTAATCTCTACCCCAAAAAGAACTGTAACTCCCAGAAGATGTTCCTATTTGAGATAGGCACTTTATAAACAAATTAATTTCTCTTGTTTTTTTTGATCAAATGTCAGATTTCCAAAACATAAAACTTCTTCCTAGACATACCATTTTAATTTCCTAATACTTTCTCAATGTCGTAGCTAAGCATCAGAAGGAAAATAGAATCAAACACTTTGCCCTTCCTAAGATCCTGTCTAAAATGAGTACAGTCTCAGTACCCGAATGACTTGCTGTCACGGCATTATTCTTGAAATAATGGCTTCGGGCAGAGCATCATGGTCCACCACCTAAGGCTCACATCATGAAAACTGCATGCTGCTGGTAATTAAGGATTAGCTTGATAGCATCTCACATCTGTCTGAAAAGCTGTTGATGGATGAACAATGGGTGTAATGGACTCAGCATCTTGCTTAGAAGGGTTTGCTATGCTTGCAATTACAGGTCATTTTCAAAAGCAGTACCTGCAAACAAAAGGATCAGTCATTCATCCATTGTCCCTTTTTCATGAAGTTAGCTTTTCTGAAAGCCATATCCACCAGTTAACTGACAATGGTACTTCCTACAATGTCCTACAATGCCACCTCCCTTCCAATTGCTTTTTCTAAGGATTAAAGACCATTGATATCATCACTTGAATTTATAGCCAGTTGTTTAGAGCCAATATATCCACTGAATGCTATTCTAGAATTATAGGTAAACTGGTGCAATTGTGAGGGGTTCCTCTCCAACTCCTTTAATTAATTAAAACCCTAGTCATTTCCTAGGGTTATCATAATAAATTACCATAACTGGATGGTTTAAAATAGCACACGTCTGCAGGCTACAAATGCTATGCTGGGTTATCTGTAGAGCTATGATCTCTTGGAAATCTACAAATCAGGATTTTTCTCTTCCTCTTCCATCCTGGACAGTAATTTTCAGCTATGGTGGTGTTCCACACCTCTATCACCACAGGGCTGGGGTGTTCTTTCCCAAGAGACTGACCTCAAACCATTTCTTCTTCACAGTAAAACATCCTATTTGATTAGGGTCCATGCAAATGACCTCATCTGAACATGATTATACTATAGTCCTGCCTGCCATCCAGTTTTTCATCTTATGGTTTCAGTTGAGGTCAAATGTGATAAAAAAAATCAAAAATATTACTGTAGTATAAATAGAAATTATATGAGTACATGTATGTAATATATAATTAATATGTTATATCTATCAACTATATCTATCTATCTATCTATCTATCGAGAGAGTAAGAACAAAGGACTAGCCATTCACATAGCATTTATTGCAATCCTGAGGAGCTATATGAAATAGTTTAATGCTCTGATGGACCTTCTACACTTTGGGGACCACCTGGCAAGTTGCAGCGTATGGAAAATGACAAGAATATGGGAAGTGGTGATTGGACAATGCCAGTCTGCTTCTGGTGGTCTTACATCATCCTAGAGTTGGCACAATGATGTGGGATATCTCTCTATATGCTGTGAATGTGTCTTATTAACATTGGTTAGTAAAGCAGCTGATTTGGCCTATGGCAGGGCAGAATATAGTCAGGCAGAAAATCCAAACAGATACCGGGAGAAAGAAGGCAGAGTCGGGAAATGCCAGCAGCCTCAGGGGAAGCAAGATGTAAGGTTACAAGCCACAAGCCTTATGGGAAAATATCAAATAATAAAAATGAGTTAAATTAAGTTGTAAGAGCTAGTTAATAATAAGCCTGAGCTAATAACAATTTGTAATCAATATTAAACATCAGAGTGGTTATTCAGGAACTGGTGGGCAGGAAAGAAACCTCCAGTTACAGCACAGCTTTTCTGGTCTGGCTCTGGCACCTCGGTCTCTAGGGTCCATCACTGCTGCTCTTGGTTTGTCTGCCACTCACTCATCCTGATCCTTACTGCCAAGCTTTCCATGTTGACAAGTATATACTCTTCGTACTCTTAGAATCTGACCGAGACTGGGACCTTATTGCTCACTCTTTCTTTTTTCTTTGTGCAGGTGCTCACTTAAATGGTGGTCACATGCCGTGATTGTTTCTCAGGGCTTTTACCAGCCATACCATATGATAGATAAGAAATTGGTTCTTTGTTTTGTTTGTTTTTCTATACTTAAGGAAGACCACATCTCCTTGCCTCTCAGTGCTTAATGAATCTTGAAATTTGATAAAAAAAAATGCTTCTGGCATGCTTGTTAGTAGGGTTGGAGGCAGTAAAAAGATCATAACCGGTTTTCAATATGATAAGCAAAAAAATGAGCTGCCTATAGGAAAACGTAAAGTTTGGCACTCTTATTGTGTTGCAGTTTGAGAAGAAATACCCTGAGAGGTCATGTGCTGAAGGCTTGGCCCTCAGCAGAGAGTGGTATTTTGGGAGGTGCTTGAAATTTAGGAGGTGGAGCCTACCTGGATGTAGTGGGTTTCTGGTAGCGTGCCCTCGGGAGTTCTATTTTGCTAGGATCCCTTTGATTATCTGTTTCTTGCTACCAAGAGGCAATGCCATTCTTCCAAGTGTTCCTATAGATGCTGCCTCATCTCAGGCCAAAATGATGAGACCTGAGCAACCATGACTGGACACCTCTGAACCAAAATACTATTCCCCTCCTTTAAAGTACTTTTTTTTTTTAAAAAATTGACATAGTAACAACAAGTAAAGAAGCAAAGCAGAAAAGAAGGCTAAAACCATGGATCAGAAGACTGCTTGTTATCTTGCTAAAGGCTGAAGTATACAGAGGTCAAAGCTCAACACTCCTCATATCAATGAATAAACATGCCCATGGCTTTTGCAAAACCTATACTCAACACAGACCTCACCCTGCTGCAGGTATTCACATGCCTACTCTATGTTTCGAATATATTCTATCAAATGAAGTGAAACACCATTGCTCCACATAAGCTCTTTTAATATGTCCAGTGATAAACAAAAAATAGTCGCGGGGAAAGAGAAGTGGACCCCGTTTCAAGCATCTTTCCTCAATTTGCCTTCTTGTTCACCCTCCCCACACAGAAGAACCGGTTATGAGCATAATACATTTGTCCTTGTCAAACTGAATGAGTTCCAGAACATTCTGGAATTGATGCGTATACTTTCAGGGATTATGTTCAATGTCCTAGCTCCCAGGCAGTCTGAAGCTGTAAGGATGAGGGAGAAATTTGAAACTGTTTCTTTAAGGCGGGAGTCAAGGAAGGGAGCTGGTGTTTCTATTGTGGTTGCAGCCCAGGCTACAGTCTGGAGTCCAATTAACAGAGAGCTTAGCAGGGGTTTTGTTTAGCTTAGCAACCGCCTGTGCTGCCCCAGGGGCCAGCCAGGAGGGAATCTCCAGTGAGCTCAGGCCATAATCTGTGCACTGAACACTAGTCCTCTTCTTTATCTCCATGACTCTGGTCCCTTAGAGGTCTCAATACACTGTGGGACAGAAAGGATTGCTACTTGCAAAGGGTGACCTGACTCTTGTGTCTTGGTCGCCACCATTCACAACTTCAGCAATCTGTGGATCCACTGAGGAGGATCTGTCAGACCCCTGAGGAGCTAAACAGGTTGCTGTAGTGGAGAAAGAAGCCTCAAGGGCACTGTGTACCAAGACCCCAGGACCCTGCTTGTCCCCAGGGCTGCCTGGTCCAGATCACTGCAGGTGGTGGTGGATGGAGCCCTGCAGCCCAGCGTCTGGTGTCTTTGACCTTCCGGTGGTGGCAGCAACGGTGGCCTCTCCAGGACCAAGGCATGAAGGTCGCTGTGTTGGACCTGGGGTCTCTCTTTGCCAAGATTTTCAAGACCTCGGCATCCTCTGCGGTCCCCAGCCACCCTGGAGGCTCCAAGGCCACAGGATCAGTAGTCTCTGACTCCAGTGAAGCAGCTACGTTGACTCTGCTCCCATCTCTGCCTACAGACATTACGGCCTCACGGGAGCCCTCCACACCTCTGCTCTCTGCTTTGCACCCAAGGAGCTCTGCAGTCACCCGCAGGGTGGAAGCAGTAGGGTGCCCGGGGTCTCTGCCTGGCAGCCCGGGAGCATCTAGAGCACCGCTCCTAGGCCGCAGCAGCGGCTCTGCAGGCTCCATGGCATCAGTGGTTTTGCCCAGCCAAGGCACTGTCTGGGCGACCCTGCCATCTGTTACCGTCCCTGTGAGCAACAATAGTAGTGCAACTTCCAGTCCAAGGACCCCTCGCCAGCTGCTGGGTCCCGGAGAACGAGAGCCCAGTGCGTGGATGGCCCAAGGACCCGTCCCCAAAACACTGTTTTTCACCCTGCCGGACATTGGCGAGGAGTGGGCCTCCGACAGCGACTCCCAGGAAGATCCAGAAGGGTGAGTCGCAGTCTGTCCATCTTGATTCCCACCCTCTGCCTGCTACACATCTATTCCCAGCTTCATTTTCTCCCATTCCCAGACTTTCTGGTCTTTTCCATCACACTATGAGAAACTTTTCCATAACATCCTCGGAGTAAACTTCTGTTAATGTGGGGAGGAAAAGAGGGGAGGGAGAGGACTGTATGCTAGGTGTTGAAATCTAGACTATGAGTTTTAACAGGGCTTTCTTCTAGCACTGGTGCTCAGGTGACGCACTCTACACCACAACAGCAACGGTTGGATTTTAAGAAACTGCCAAACAGCGCTTGCATAGTGTCTAAGGATCAGCCAATGTTTTTCTGATCCCAAGTGGAATGGCTTTCTTTTCCGTGACATCTAGTTAATTTACATATACATCGCATCATCCCTTACAAAGGAGACCTGTGATGCTTAGGATTAAGTCTCCCTGAGGTCTAGAGTTCCATCTTGGGGCCCTGGGTTACTACAGAAACATGGGCTGACTTCACCATAAATGGGAATTGGAGGCTACTTTCCTCAGCAAATGCACACGCACACACACACACACACACAACGCCCCCTTTAAAGTCAAAAGCACAATGAACACATCATTCTTACAAAAAAAGTCTAGACTCTAGAATTACAGTGGATTCTATTTTTTTAGTGATATAAGCATATCGCTGTTTTTAAGTGCATACAATTATTATTTTTTTTATCATTTTGAATGCTTATAGAAGAAAAGTAAAATGCCAGATCCCAGCAGCTCCTTTTCAGACAGGTTTCAGCATGAAGACTTGGGTGGTATAGCTCAGGTATTTGCCATCATCACCTAACAACGTCCCGACTAAAAGGAGGTGTGCTTCAAGACTGATCCTAATTCATTCACAGTATAAATAGGTACGGTTTCATAAAGTTTGACATCTTTATCAATGCTTAAGCCAGGAATTGTGCAATGGTAAGTTAATTAAGTCATTCATTTAAAATATTATGTTACAAAATTTGTTTGCCAAACAATCCCCACCCCGAAAGAAAAACAGTTGCACTTGGAAAGCTGCTCCAATTACCTAAGGAATTAAGCCTTTGTTATTAGCAACTGGTCCTTAACAGTTATACAATTAATGTTTTATGAGCAAACAGACCTACGCAGTGACCTTAAACTCGAGGCTGGGCGCTTTTAGCAAATAGACACTGGGACAGGCAGACTATCCAGGAAAGGAAGTGCCTTTAACCTTGATTCATGCACATATTGGTTCATATTTGTATTTTCTAAAACCTTTACAATAACTATTTTTTTCAATAACTGTGCATTAGGTGTTATTTGCAGAAGTTAATCTGATTAACAAATGCATTCAGTTTTACTGAAAGGGGAGAAATTGAGTTCTAGCTGCTTCCAGAAATAAAATGCATTGGAGGTTTTTTTTTTTTTTTTTTTTTTTTTTTTTTTTTTTCAAAAATCTTCCTGATGTTACACCTACACTTAGTAGCTGAAGCCAAAAGTCTTGACAGGCAGACAGCGGACAAACCTAAACCTCTAATTTTCTCGGTAGATATAAATTTGCTTCTTTCTTTCCACTGCTTTAAATTCTTTTCTTAGCAAAAGGCAGAAACGAAGACGAACGGGCTGATGTATTATGCATTTTTCCTTTATGTTATTTGTAATATGTAATAAGTAAACATCATCAGAAAATGAATCGAGATTATCTCCTTGCCAGCTCACCTGTCAGTAGATCCTTGCTGCTGTTGGTCTGCTTGATTCATATTAAAAGTGAATGCCTAGTTTCCAAAAGCCAATGGGCATGGAAAGAGAGACTCGGTTAATGTGGAAGCGGAGGAGGAAAGTGTGACAAGAGAGAACTGTGACTGCACAGGAAACAAATGGACACCCCTCCCCAAGGCACACAGATCCAACTTTAAACCACAGTGCTCAGTTATAGAAGGAAATCTGAAATCATGGCTTAACACGGTAACGAGAGAGAATCACACAGAAAGAAAGTGAGAAAGTCAGAGAGAGCAGAGAGACAAAGTAGGTTGATGATAGATGGGTAGATAGGCAGGTAGATATATATATATATATGATAAATACATAATCGGCAGATAAGTAGATAGGGCTACATTTGAGTCAAGGTGGAGAAAGCTGCACTTTCTTTCTTTGTCCTGATGTCCCATACCCCTGGATATGTGTTCCAAAGTTTTTGATGTTTGCCTTCACCTCCCTCCATATTTTCTCGCTACACCGCATTCCATTTGCCCCATTTTCTGCTTGCCCTTTACTGCCTCATTTGGCACCGCTGGTTCCCTGTAAAGCTCTTATTGATTTATTTTGCAGACGAAAGAATTTCTAGCAATTGATGTAATAGGTATATTAGCATCTAACACCAAAAAGGAAGTGTATCTCCTATCCTGGGATAAACCTCTGAATTTTAGAAAAATATACAGAGTGCTAGTCACTACCCACCCTTTGTACAGAAACTGTCCATTCTCCCCCTCCCCCCCCATGCTGTGACTCAGGTACATTCTATGTCCTTTATTAGAATAGCACCATGATGCTTATGACAACACATGCTCACAAAGGCATTTAATAAAAATGCATTAAATGGATGAGTAAAAATATTTTCTTCCTTATAAGGTCCACTTTCATGAATTCTCAATCTCAAAGAACCCAGAAGCAATTTAATTGTCCTTCTATAACAGTGGTCGTTCTTGGGCCTTTTCGTTTTGTTGTCTTGGTATTTTCTCAGAGTAAGTAATGCTTTTCCCTAGGAGTTATTGTGCCCGTAGGGATGACTCGTGAGCTCAGCCTACAAATGTTAAGTGGCTATTACATTCTATTACAGTCATATGACCATGCCTTTCATTAAAACCGTCCATTAAAAGTCATAATCCTAGGCTAGAGAAATAGATAAGCTGGTAAGGTGCTTGCCATGCAAATTCAAGAACCTGAATTCTATCCCCATAAAATAAGTTATGCACATAAAATAAGTTAGGGATGGTGGCATGTGCTTGTAATTCCAACACGGTGGGGGTGGACACAGGCAAATAACTGGGCATTGTGATCAGATAGACTAGTTATATCAGTTACAGCAACTATATCCAGGCCAATGAGAGATCCTGTCTCCAAAAACAAGATGGATAGAGTCCTTTGGCCTACACACACACACACACACACACACACACACACACACACACACACACGAACACACTTGCACATATACACTTTGCATGCACACATGTACATACATGTATGTACACAAATACACAAAACACAAACTTATAGGATTTTTCAACATATAACTTTTTAAAGCATAAAACAATTTTCTTTTCACTGCTAAGGCAGTAACTGACTTTAATTTTAAACTGTTTTCCTCATTATTTTATCTAAAATTGTAAAACTGATTGAGCTAATGGTTAGTCTCCTGCTATATCTTGAAAAAGCAATGTTAGGTATTTTCCTATGTAATAGTCTGCTAGTCTGCACACATAGCACACGTAAATAACAACATCCACATGATATAGGACTGGGATACTTTCAAGTTGCATAGTAGCAACAATTCACCCAAACTAGTACAAGATCTTAGTGCACATAATGAAATCAGATGAAGACTGATTGAATCAAATCTTTTTTTTTTAAGGATCCCCAACAATACTAACAGCTATTCACCTCACTCAACTCACTTTCCCTTCCAATGATTCAGAAATAATGATCTCCTGTCAAAGATATTGTAGTGATTAAAAGTCCCTAATCTGGTGTCAGCTTTCACAGGTGAGGGCTTCCCTGTGCCTGTGGAATCTTTGGACATGCGCACACGCATGGATAATGGATATCGCTGGTACTTCTGGAAATTATTCTCATCTTCCCACCTTTTGCTCATCCCAGTCTCCGGTCTCTGTTGGTTTTGTCTCTAACCCGCCTTTCACTTCTAACACCCCTGGCATAGACACACTCCATAAATGTCTACAACTATTATTTCAGAGTGTTTAGTATTCTAAATATATCATTTATCACACACAGTTAGTGCCCTTTGTACAGAGTAGATTTTATTTTGCTACAATCTTCAGTGAAAGTTATATTAATTTCCAAACATAAACTTTCAACCTATAGATTACAAATACCTGATCTGCAGGAAGTTAGACTTGAATTGTCTGAGTACAAAAAGATGAATCTCTAAGAGCACAGAGCCAAGGCAAGAGGGGTGCACATAAGTCAACCTACAGGACAAGGGAGGCGTCAGGGATCTAAATTTTTTTTTTAAAATTGAAATTGGGGCATATATTTATTCAAGATTTGGGAGAATGTTTTAGAAGACCAAAGTTGTGAGACAAAGCATAGGGGTGCAGAATATCATGCCATGGAAGGAGATGACATTACTAGGAGCCAGCTTTTGTGAGGCGCTTAGAGAGAAACCAAGGAAATCCTTGGCTACCAGGTTGTGTTCAGTTAACATGGGAAGAGTGACTGAGTGTGCTCACGCAGAGAGGTGGCACCAGCAAGGTCCATGGTGTCAATGTCTAGAGATATGGAAGGGAAGAGCTTTCAAAAGACCACAAAGAGGGCCAGGGAGGTAGCTCAGTGGTAAGTATACTCATCACGCAAGACTGAGGAGCTGAGGAGCTCCTATCCTAGGACCCATGTAGAAAAGCCAGGACCGGGCCAGAGACAGAAGGATGGCAGGGACTTGCTGGCTGCCTGCTTTGCTCCAGGTTCAATGAGAGACTCTGTCTCAAGGGAATAAGACAGGATGATCGGACACCAGTCACACGTGTGCATACCACACAGGCACATAGAGGAGGAGGAAGAGGATGCCACTGTCCACACTGAAAGGGATAGATATAAACACTGGACATGGGTATAAAGACTTTAGTATGCCAACTGTTACACAGCCTGGCAAGACAGGAAAAGCCAAAGGAAGCTAGAGTAGAAACTGATGACATTTCCTGTTCAGGAGGAGCATGTCATTAACAAGAAGGTGGTGGACACAGAAGAAGTAGGTCTGTCCAGAGGATGGGAATTCATTTTGTGATGGATCTTGAAGGCTTAGGTAAATATCTAGATGAGCTTTGGAATTTATGAGACAAACTTGGAGGAAAGGTGAGGTCTGGATATATAGCCAACCTTCTAAGTAGCTGATGATAAATACACATAAATTATATATTACCCAACAATTGCATTATAATACATAAAATACTTAACGTTCTTTATTTTGTATCTGGATATTTTAAGATCTTCTGAAGTGAGAAATGTGTGTGGTCCCCTGTCTTGCTTGATCAATATTTCTCTAGTTACCTCTGTCCGCAAAAAGGACACAAACTGAGAAAAGCATTTGTAAACTTCAGAGCAACTGACAAAGTAATTTTTACTGATTCTAATAATGAAGTCTTTTAAATCATGTTTTGTATACTTTTACCACATTATTTTCTCATTAATTCATTTGTTACATTCTTAAGGTATCTGCAATAAATTGAAAACGGTTTTTTAAATGGTCAAGTGTAGTCAGAGGCCACACTTTTATTCCTGGTCACCCAGACCTGAAAAATAATAATACAACTCTGTTTGGCTAATGGCTTAGGCTTCTTATTAACTAACTCTTTTATCTTAAATTAACCCATTTCTATTAATCTGTGTACTGCCACTAGGCTGTGGCTTACTGGTGCTGGCATGTGACTCCTTTGTTGGTTACATAGCATCTCTCCAAATCTGCCTACTCTGTCTCTGTTCTGATTTCCTGCCTGGTTTTACTCTGCTAAGCCATTGGCTGAAGCAGCTTTACTCACCAACCAATAAAACCAACACACATACAAAAGGACATCTCACATCAGCCAAGTACTATAGACAATTTGAGGAGGGTTAAAGCAGCCCTTACTAGATATATTTTTACTATACCAGCAACAGAGTTCAAGAAATCAAGAAAAATGCCACTAAATGCTATAAATTTTGCTTTTTCTAAATTGTTCAGAATACAGAGAAAGGAATTTCTGACACTTTATGCTTTGCTCAGAGCTGAGACTGTAAACTAACAGTCATATCCTGTCCATTTCTATTATTCATTCTCAGCCCTCAGTGGCAGGTTCTCTCATAAGTCACAGCTTACCTAAATAATTCCAACCAAAGAAAGTCTTTGACTGAAAACTTACACGTAGGTGGTTTCTTTTATTGTTACAAATATACAGTCTGTCCCCTGGGAGAGTCTCTTGCTTAAAACTAGTGACTAAAGGCAATTCTCATCTCGAGTTCTCTAGGAAGCCAGCATGTCACAATGAGGTCACAGGCTTTGTGGCCCATGAGGGCATTTCCTCATGGCTTAAATTTAATTTGCGTTTGAAATTCAGATGCTGCCAAAGTGTAGAGACTAAAACTATGTTGTCTGGGATCATCCTTACCTTTGTCTAACCTGGAGTCAGGTTCTAATATGTTACACGGGAATTTCTGCTTTGGAGAGCTACCACTAAACATTATAAAACAAAGCACACTCAGAATCTCCTGTGGAAAACCTTAGCACCCGCTGCTACTTTCTTCACCCTTCGATCTTTATTGTGGTAAAGAGCTAATGCTTGTTTTATGGAAATGCAACTGCTGTGTTCCAGAGCTGATTTGCTCACAGAAGAAATTGAATTCAGTTTTTCTTTACTGTTTATCATATCTCAGTCGGCAATGTAGTTGGCACACTTTGAGTCCAGCAGTGTTGGTGCGTGTGTGCTACATACACACCGAATCCATATATTTGCCATCCTTGGTGAAAATGTTTGATATTGCCCCACAGTGACCATGAAGCCAGAGGAAACTTGACTTCGCTTATAAATAATTAATGAGCTAGTCATTTTTGCATTAAATCGCTAGAAAAGACTAAATCATTTGATGAGGATTCTTGTGGAAGATGAATGGGCTTTCACATCACATGCTGTACTAGATTTACTACAAAACTTACCTCCGTTCTGCTTCCAGCCACCATAGACCAGCTTGTTTCAGACCAGCTATCAGCCATGAGCAGCTGCTAAAGCTCAGAAACTTTAAAGCCTACTGAAGAGTTCAGATGAGCTGGAAATCAGCCAGCTAGCCTGGCTCTGAAATCAGTTTCAGGTCTCAGTTCCTGATTGGATTGAGGAGACCTGGAGTGGCCAGGGCTCACAGCTCAGTCTGCTTTGAAAAGCAATGTAATAATCCCCTATGAGCTTTAGCTGCCAGTAACAATTCAGTACTGTTTACTAAGGACACCACTTGCATATAAGGAAGAAGAAATATTTGTGTGGGGGTGAAATGTTGGTATATACAACCATGCTAAATACAGGAGAGCTAGTGTGGGTTTTAGAATATCAGAGCAGGTTAGGCTTTCATGACATCTCTTTGCAGCAATAGTAAACCTTATTAAAGCACCACCCCTTTCTATGTTCATTTCTTAAACATATATTCTCCATATGAGAAAAAATATACAATTTTTTTCTGAATCTAACTTATTTTGATTAATAGTTTCATTCCGTTTTCTGCAGAAAAATTCATTCCTCTGAATCATTGACCAACACCCTACTGTTTATATATACATGTATATAATATATTTATTTATTATTATATGCATGTATGTGTGCACATATTATATGCAGAAACGTATGCATATATGCATCATATGCATATATAAAAACTTTTCTTCATGTGCTCATCAACAATAATATTTTCGATGGTTCAGTGTTCATTGGATAACTTTTAAGATTTAAAAGAAACTTGATTGCTCATGTTACCTACGCCTATCCATACTCAAGGCAACTTCAACTGGATTGTAATTATAAGCAAGAAAAATTATATTATGAATCTTCCAGAACAGCAGTTTGCAACCTTTCACAGGGGTTGCATATCAGATATCCTGTGTATCAGATATTTACACTACAATTCATAACAGCAACAAAATTACAGTTATGAAGTCGCAACGAAAATAATTTTATAGTGGTGGATCGCCACAACTTGAGGAACTGTATTGAAGTGTCACAGTATTAGGAAGGTTGAGAACCACTGTTCTAGAAGAAAGTTTCATATAATCATGCCTGGGGATAGTTAAGCCTACTAACAGGTCAAAATAACTCCGAGCTGAAATCATGAAAGATTCATAAACTGCACTATATAAAATTGAGGAAAGTCTATTAATGAAAGAGATTTCTTAATGGAAGGCTTTTAACTACCCCAAATAACTTTTGTAAAGCTATCTAGCCCTATAATTGTGATTAATTGCCAGAAATAGTGTCTGTTAGAATTTCTTTTTGGGTTGAATTAATGTTTGTTCCAGTTTTACCTAATATCTCTCTGAAAGAGAGTAAGACAGAAACCTAACTTGTTACTGGGTAAGGGTTTGAAGCAAAGATCAAGGCACCACTCACAGCAGGGGTTATTAATACTTTTAGAGTTGCTATATCAGTACAATATCATATTCCAGCTTCACCTAGTTATTAAATTAATATATATTATACAATAATTAATATAATATTACATTATATATTAACATGTACGGGTATTTTGTCCAGTGTCTTAGCTAGGCCTACTATTGCTGTGAGGGAAAACCATGAGCACTAGGGGAGGAAAGGGTTTGTTTCATTCACAGTTCCAGGTCACAGTTCCTTAGAGGCCAGCCGCCTCGCCATGGTTTGCTCACAGAATCTGCTTTCTAATACAACCTAGAACCACCAGCCCAGGGATGGCACCACCCGCAGTGGGTCCTCCCACATCAATCGCAAATTCAGAAAATGCTCTACAGCTGAATCTTTCTCAACTGAGGTTCCCTACCTTCAGATAACTCTAGCGTGTGACAAGCTGACATAAAACTCACCAGCACAACTGACCCTTTGTCACTTTCGTGATCACAAGCTCATCGCTGCTAACCTTTCCTTTCTTGTTCTTCCCCAAGGTCACACAATAATATCAACATTACAAATAAACATTCCAAATTTTAAAATCCCAGTCTTTTAAAATTCAAACACCCTAAACTAGCCAGTTTTTTCCAAATTGAAGGTTTCTACAATTCAGTCTTTCAATTGTAGGCTCCTGTCAAGTGAAAAATAACTTACTTTAAGATGGAAGAACCAGGGCACAGTCACAATCAAATCAAAGCAAAACCAAACTCCAAAAGTGTAAATAACTTAAGGTTCAGTTAAATGAGATTTATTCATGATCTTAATGGGCTCCTCCAAAGGGCATGAGTCACTTGGCTGGCTCTGCCCTTTGTAGCTCACACAGCTTGTCTTCTAGGCCTAGGCAGGCTTGACACCATTGCTGATGCTTTTGGTGGTACTGGCATCTCCTAAAATGTTGGGGTCCCTTGCTGCAACTGGGCTGCACTTTCACTAATAGCCTCTCCTTGGCCTTCTTCAGAGACCCCAGCCCTGCCACACAGTGCCAAGCCTCAGCTTCTCTCCATGACCTCTTCATGCCTTCAAAACCAGTACCACCTGGGTGACTCACACTACCAAGTTCCACTGCCAGCATGAGGCACAACCTTCGCCACCTCTAGAACACAGCTCCTGGGTGTTCCCTCTGAAGCTTCACAAGTGAGGCCGCCATGTTTGCATTGTTCTTAATATTTTATTTTCCAAGCTCCTACAGAACAGCTCACGGAGCTCTCAACACTCAATGGCATTTCTAGCCCAAAGTTCCAAAGCCCTTCCATAACCTTTCCTAAAACATGTTCATATCTGTCATAGCAACACCCCACTATCCTGGTACCAACTTGTCTTCATTAGGGTTACTATTGCTATGATGAAACACCATGACCAAAGCAACTTACTTCACCGTCCCATGTAACAGTTCATCACTAAAAGCGGTGGGAACAGGAACTCAAGGGCAGCTGAGCAGGAACTAGAGGTAGGAGCTGATGGAGAGGCCATGGAGGAATAATGCTGACTGACTTTCTCATCATGGCTTGCTCAGCCTGCTGTCTTATAGAACTCAGGATTGCCTAAGGATAGCACCACCCACAACGGGCTGGACCCTCCCCTGTCAAACACAAATTAAGAAAATACAATGCAGCTGGATCCTATGGAGGCATTTTCTCAACAGATAATTCTAATTTTTATCAGCTTGATATAATATTAGCCAGCACATCCACTTACCACGTGTGTGCTATGCCTAATAAGGCCAGAACAGGGTATTAGATCCCTTGGAACTAGAGCTATGGCCGATTTTAAAAGGCCAAATTGGTGCTGGGAATTAAACTCTGGTTTCTGAAAGAACATCCAGTGCTCTTAACTGCTAAGCCTTCTCTTCAGTCATTCTATTATGCTACATTTTGATGGAAGAAATTTCATTAAATGCATCCTACTTATGTCTGAAAATCAAATCATCAGTGGTAGGAAAGAATTTTTTTTTTCAAACCCAGGAAGTGTGATGGCACATGCCTCTGAAACTAGTTTTGGGAGGCTGATGCTAGGATATCATGGTTTGTGGCCAACCTAGGAAACATAAATGAATGAAGTTTAGTAAAGTCTGATTTTTTTTGTGGGGTGTATTTCTTTTGAGACAGGACTTCAGTGTGTTTCCCAGACTGCCCTCAAGCCTGCCCCCTGCACCCAAGTGCTAGTATTGGAGGCATGTGTGCAAGCTTCTGATTTTTTGCAAAGTTTGCTTTTCTTTTGTGTTCTGTTATGAAGAAAAAAAAAACACCTCAAATTATTTTACAATACTTGGTCACTTTGAATTTCAGCTTTTCCTTCTTATAATAGTTCTTGTAGCTTTGCTCAAACTTTTACGAATCGTGAATATTCTTGGGCTTATATAAAAGGAAAAATACAACCCCAGTGAACTCCTCAAAGCTATTAATAAGTGATTCCATGAATCCTTTTTCTGCTTGGCATTTAAAATCTTCGTTTCTCACCCACTATGTTCTGTGCTGGCAAGACACAGTAAGGCGGTGTCGTAAGAATGTGTTGAATGTCAGAGCCACCGCTAATTAACCTTTAAGCTGGCTTTGCAGCTGTGTGGGATCAGGGCCCATGTGTTGCTGTTGAGGGGTTTGGATAATGTTATGTGCTTCCATCTTGTTCACTTGTTTCTAGCGTGCATATTGTAATGATTAATCAGGTATCTTTGTTACTTTCCTATTGTATTGCTCTGATAAAACCCGATGACCAAGACACCTCATAGAAGAGAGCATTTAATTTGAGGCTTCTGGTTTGAGAAGGTCAGAGTCCATGATGGTGGCAGGGACAACTGGGGGCTCACATCTTGATCCCCAAGTAGGAGGTGGGTAGTGGTGGGGAATGGCACAAATCTTTGAACCCTTAAAGTCTGACTCCAGTAACACTCCTGCTCCTACAACGCTACTCTCATGTCATTCCCAAACAACCACACCAGCTGGGGACCCAAATATTCAAACTTGGGGGCCTACAGAGACTTTCTCATTCTGACCACTAGAACATGTGTAATATCCTGCTCTGTTCCGAGACTTCTTTCAAGTTGTGGATACTCTGAAATCTGGGATATGTGTGTGTGTGTGTGTGTGTGTGTGTGTGTGTGTGTGTGTGTATGTGTGACTATATATATTTATTATTTTTGATTTATCAAGACAGGGTTTCTCTGTTGCTTTGGTGCCCATCCTGGAACCAGCTCTTGTAGACCAGGCTGGCTTCAAACTCACAGAGATCTGTTTCTGCCTCCTGAGTGCTGGGATTAAAAGTGTGCACCACCACCACCCAGCTGGGCGGTATATTTTTAAATTTCAATAAATACACATACCAAAAATACCATTTTAACCATTTCTAAATGTAATTCGGGAGTTGGCTAGATTTTAGTGTTGTGCAAGCACCATTGCTAGCATCCATCTCCACATCTCCTCCTCTCCTCTTCCCCTCCCCTCCCTCTCCCCTGGAGGCACCATTCTGCTTTCTTCCTCTGCCTCGCAGATGTGGAACTATGTGCCACTTTTTCTTTCATGTCTTACGTAGTTTACTTAGCATCATGCTTTTTCAACTTTAGTTTTACATTTTTGCGTTCACTGTGTGTGCTAAACAGAACAACGGATTCATGTGAAGCAGGAGCGTGGTGGCGGGTGCAGATGACCTCTGTCATGTTTCATGGTAAGCACTTCGCACCCGAGTGTTTGGTGTCCTGAGACGCTATGGGTGGTAGACACACCCCAACCTTCCAGTTAAAGCAAGAAAAGCTGTGCCCTTTCTTCTCCATTTCCAACCTCTTAAGCATTTTGCTGGTTGTCAGCTAGAAATAAAGCGTTAAGGAAACTAATATATGAAATGTTTTCAGGCCTGACTTTGTCTAAGTTGCTGTCTGTGTACAGTGGAGGAAGAGTGGACTCTCACTTTTCATGAGGCAGGAAGCAAACACCAAGAGCACAGTCACCCCTGGAGTCTTGTAAACTTAACTTCTCCTTTCAGCTTTGCTCAGCTGAGGGCCCCACAGCAAGAAGAGGAACTTCTGTGTTCTCTCAAGTGTACTTTTCCTGAGCCCGACGTATTCCCTAGCTACCCTGGCCTGATGCAGAATCCAACAGTTCTGTTCTGTGTCTAGAAAGGGCCTTCTGCAGCTTGTGTTCCCACCCAAAGGCAGAGTGGGTTCTCCTTAGGGAGATGGTCACCAATTATTTCAGGAAGCCCAGCTGAGCACGTCATATGCTAGAGCAAGGGTTTGTGTGCCCGGCTTGGAGTGACAGGTTGTGGGCCCCGTTTTCTTTTGTAATAGGAAAACTCAGTGAGGTCCTCTTCATCATCTTTAATCAGAAGTCTAGGGGCTGGCAAGATGGCTCAGTCGGTAAGGCTGCTTGTTGCCCCTCCTGAAAACCTGAGTTAGGCTCCTGGGACTCACATGGTAGAAGAGAACCAACTTACGCAAGTTGTCTTCAGACCTCTTCATGTGTGTGCACTGGAATATTTGTGTACACACACACACACACACACACACACACTCACTCAATCAATCAATCAGCAAACAAAATACAGTAATTAAGCAACTAATATATATTGAGAGGTGAGTACAGGCCAACAGTGAAATAGTTCCTGGGCTTGAGTGCTTCGAGGAGTAGGGTGTGGCTGTGAATTGACGTGAGAACTATCAAACACATGAATAGGAACTATTCTCACAGTCTCAGCTTGGGTCCACAGTAAGCAGGACCCCTGAGATTTGGTGAGAAACCCAAATTCTCACCCCATAACTGCTGAAATGGAAAGAGTAAGGCAAGGTCTAATGCCTCATATTCTGACAAATGCTCAGGGGATACAGGTGGAGGTAAAAAACTGTGGGAGCAGAAGTCAGTGGGCACATCAGATCCTGTACTTAGATTCTTAGACTAACATAATATTTATGTTATCTCAATTTACAGGTTTTTGAAAGTATTTTTGTGCTTTTCTTACTTTAAGAAGGGTTTGAAGCTAAACAATTGTAGTGGCATTTCATTTGTATTTTAATAAATTAAGCTTGTCTGAAGATCAGAGAGTAAAACAGCCCCACTGGTTATCCTTACAGACCAGGCAGTGGTGACACACATCTTTAATCCCAGTAGCCACACTAGTTGCCACAGAAACTGGGTAGTACACGCCTTTAATTCCAGTCCTAGAGAGGATTATAAAACAGGAGGAAACAGTTCTCAGTCACAGTCTCATTCTGAGATTCCTGGAGGCAGGATTGACATTTTAGACTGAGGTCAAGAATCAGTGGCTGACTGCTTTGCTTTTTGGATCTTCAGGTTGAACCCTAATTTCTTTCTCTGAGCTTTTATTAATCATGCATCAAATGACAGACTTTGGAATGCTTAAATGGTAATGGTTATAAGTATGAATAAAAGTACAGAGTGAGTCTCCTTATGCCCTATAAAGATGTTCCACAGAGTTATATTGAGGCCAGGCAAGGCAGACCAGTATGAGGAATAGGTTTCCAAGAGCCAGCCAAAGTGTTAGGAGCAGCCCCCTGCTCCCACTGGAGCAGGAGTCTCACAAATCACAAGTAGACCAAACTACACACACACACTATCTATCTATCTATCTATCTATCTATCTATCTATCTATCTATCTATCTATCTATCTATCTATCTATCTATACACACACAGAGAGACAGAGAGAGAGAGAGAGAGAGAGAGAGCCTAGGTCAGTCCTATGCAGGCTTCCTGGTTGTTGATTCAGACTTTGTAAGTTTCTATGATCCAGGTTAGTTGTTTCTGTGGGTTTTCTTGTTATGCCCTTGACCCCTCTGGCTCCTGTAATCCTTCCTCTCTATCTTCAGCAGGATTCTGTGAGCTTGGCCTAATTTTTGGCTGTGGGTCTGCATCTGTTTCCATCAGTTGCTGGATGAAGGTTCCCAGATGATAATTGGGGTAGTCACCAATCTGATCATAGGAGATGATCAATTCAGGCTATGTGTATCTACTATTGCTAAGAGTCTCAGCTCTTGTCATCTTTGTAGATTCATGGGAGTTTCCCTTGCATCAGGGGTCTACCTGATTCCTAAATTCCACCCTATCAAGACATCTCTTTTATTATTCTCCCTCCATCCACCTTTCAACCAAACCCTTCATATTTCTATCCCTACCCACCCCCAGTGTACCCAGGAGGTCTCTTCCATTTTCCCTTCCCAGGGAAATCCATGCATTTCCCCTTTGGGTCCTTCTTGTTACCTAGCCTCTATGGGGCTATGGATTGTAGCCTGGTTATTCTTTACTTTACAGCTAATATCCACTTATGAGTAAGTGCATACCATATTTGTCTCCTGGGTCTGAGTTACCTCACTCAGGATGATTTTTTTTCTAGTTCCATCCATTTGCCCACAGATGTCATAATGTCACAGGTTTTAACAGCTGAGTAATACTCCATTGTGTAAATGTACCACATTTTCTTCTGAGATACCATCTTAGACCTGTTAGAATGACTAGGATTAAAAACACTGATGACAACTTATGTTGGAGAGGATGTGGAGTAAGGGGAACACTCATCCATTGCTGGTAGGAGTGCAAACTTGTACAGCCACTTTAGAAATCAGTATAATGGTTCCTCAGAAAACTGGGAATCAACCTACCTTAAGACCCAGCTGTACCACTCTTGGGCATATACTCAGAGGATGCTCAATCATATCACAAGGACACTTGCTCAACTATGCTCATAGCAGCTTTATTTATAATAGCCAGAACCTGGAAACAACCTAGATGCCCTTCAACTGAAGAATGGATAACTGCTAGCTCTTGGCAATTTGCAAAATGTTGCTGACCTTGTTTTTCTCTTCTGTATAGGGGAGAAGCATCACTCGAGATAGTTTTGAAACTTAGAAGTAAAATATTTACTGAATCCACCCATAATAGGACATTTCCTGTGTGCTGTGTTTGTCAGATAATTGTCTCAGAAAGGGTTGTTCCTGATCTAAACGAGATTTTCCATCTATTTTGGAATGAAAATCTCATAAATCTAAATCTCAAAGAAAGAAAACAAAACCTCAAAAGACAAAACAATAAAACATGCAATTTTATGTTCAGTGCAAGGATTATAATGACAAAAAAGGGACATGGCGCCATCTATTGGCTTTCTTCTAGTGTAGGATGACAATATTTTCATACCAGTGTCTTGGATAACCAATGAATAAGGAAGGTTAGTGTATGTAAATGGAGACTGTTCTTTCATTTTTCCAGTCGCCAAGACCCAAATAACCACACAGAAACTATATTATTTATAACACTGCTTGGCCAACAGCTCAGGCATATTCCTAGCTAGCTCTTATATCTTAAATTAACCCATTTCTATTATTTTATATTTTACCATGAGACTCATAAGGTTTGTTACCTATTGCTTTTTGGGCCGCTACATGGCATCTCTCCAACTCCACCTACTTTCCTCCTCTATCTCTGCCTTGCTATGTTCTGCCCTGCCATAGGTCAAAGTAGCTTCTTTATTAACCATTGGTAATAAAACATATTCACATCATACAGAGAGGAATTCCACATCAAGTGTAAGTGTTTTTAAGTATAGTATTTCAAATTTTACAATGGCTTCCTATAAGAATGCTCTGTTTTTATAATCTTTTACTATAGTACATTTGTCACAGAGGCAGTCACCATTGATGTTGCTATTAACTGGGCTCATTTTTTTTTTTGGATTTCACTAGATTACTAGGTATTAGCCAGTGTTCTCCAGAATAATAGAATGAATTGGAATCATACATGTATGTGTGCACATGTGTATGTGCATGTATATGTGTGAATAAGTGAGTATTCATTTATAAATGTGTATTCACTTGTTCTCTTCTGGGCAGTGGTGGATGGTCTAGAATCTAGACTCCAGAATCTCCAGACTCATTGAATGATACGATTTTATCCCTTTATTACTTAAGCAAGCAGTGTTGCTCTAGATTTGAAATTGGAACAAAGATAGATGTGAATGAAATGTCATAGAAAGAAATAGATGAAAATGGAACTATTTGTGTGTTGAACAGAATTCACCGGAAATTGGAGACAAGGAAAGAGATAGGAATAATTAAGCAGTCTGGGTCTAGGCATGGATTAGATGATCATTGTCTCAGCTCAGATCCTTGCTCCTCCAGGTTTTGGCTTATGAAGACCTCAGAGACAGCTGTTTCTTTTATATCACATGACTTTCAAAGATTTAAAAACAAATAAAACCTATCAGAGGGTCAACAGTCATTCTATCCCTGTCCCACTGTACACACTGTTCTGTGTAGAAGGCTGATGGCTCCTTTTATAACAGGTGCTTTAGGGCCAAAGCCATGGTCTGGCAGCAACAGTAGGCTCTGCTATCCATTCCATGTGCCAATTAAAGTGAGTATCGGTGAAAGTAAAGATGAGTAATGGGGGGAAAATACAGAGAGAAATTTTATTCAGTGTGATCACGTTGGGAGGGGAAACCAATAAAGGCGTCCAATGAGCCCACGTCCATCTTCTGGATCCTAGCCTGAATGTCATACTTCAAACCAAAGAAGTTAAACAAGGACCAAGACTGAATAATTAAGCAACCTTGGTCTAGATGCAGACTAAATGATCATTGTTTCAGGCCAGAACCTGCTCTTTGGTTCTCCCAGGTAGTCTGCAGAAGTCCTGTTTCCAAAAGGGACAAGATGTTTTTGAGAATGTGATTGCTTCAGCTCTAGGGTGTGGCACCATCCTCATGAATAATTAATTTCCCGGGGGTGTGGTATGCCCTGTGGTACATCATTCCAGGGATCAAAAAACTGGACCAATGGCTTCTCTGTGCCTTCAGCCAAAGCAACGGTGACAGACAGAAAATGAAGACAGAGATGACAGTTTTCGTCCTGCTTTTAATCATTCTTTGGGCTTATGTGAGGAGTTGATATGTTTCAGCAGTAACGGTTGCAAGCACCTGTTTGAGCAGTTTTGTTCAGACCTCCGGATGCAGAGGAAATGGCCTGTAAACAGCTGTGTTATCCACATTCGGAAATGCTGAGACTTGGCTCTTGGGAAGGCTGACGGTGTTATAGGCAGGAGCAGGTCAGTAGCTTGTGACTAGTAGGAGGGCTGCTGGGAGTGCAAGATGGCTGCAGATTCTTTGACATCCTTCCCGACGAGAAGTGCCATTTAATGTCTACGTATTTGACCCCATGACTGCTCTAGTTATAGTATGTGGCAGAAGTGTCACCGTACAATTTCATGCCAGGCTCTGATGGAATTGACAGTGTCTACTCTAGTTTCTTGGAGGTCTGGGCTACCATGTTGAATGGTGGCAGGAACGATTTGAAGAAGTCTTGAGAAGACACAAAAGGAAGGTCCAGCTAAAATCAGGCATTTAGCCACTTATTAGCCACTGCATGAAGCCGGTGTGAATCCTCCAGACCAGACTGGTCACCAGGTAAAAGTATGAGTGACCTCACATGGGGCAGAAAACAATCTTGACAGCCTATCTGAATTCTATAGATCGTGAACATGGGAAAATGAGATTTTTATATTTTTTAAAAAATATTTTTAAAATTAAAATGCAATTAACATTGTTTACCCCATCCATTTTCTTTTCTTCCCCAACTCTTCCCATAAACCTCCTCCTCACTCACTCTCAAATTCATGGCCTCTATTTTTTAAAAATGTTTGTTATATATGCATACAAATGTATGACTAAATAATCCTAATTATATAAGTAAAACCTGTTCAGTCCATATAGTGTTACTTATATGTCTGTGAGTTCAGGGCTGAGCATTTGGTATTGGAGAACAGATTTTTCGCTCTTCCCTGGGGAAGGCTGTTTCTCCCACTCTCCGCATTGTTTAGTTGCCTGAGTTGCACACCTAGAACCATTATTTCATTCCAATAAACTAGTTGTATATTGGTATTCAAAAGTAGATATCTGGGCTGGGTGGTGGTGGCATACGCCTTTAATCCCAGTACTCAGCAGGCAGAGGCAGGTGGATCTCTGTGAGTTTGAGGCCAGCCTGGTCTGCAGGAGGTAGTTATAGGACAGGCTCCAAAGCTACAGAGAAACCCTGTCTTTAAAAAAACAAAAAAAAAAATAGTATACACACACACACACACACACACATACACACACACACACACACACGAATGAGGTAACTCACATTTATAATCTTATTGGTCACTCAAGAGTCTGAAACAACAGGTCTGCTAACTACAGTTGGAGGCTAGCTCTGGCTACACAGTGAATTCCCAATCAACTCAGGCTACAAAGAGTGAGAACTCATTTCAAAACATGCAAGAAAACCCTGCATTAAAAAACTAATGAGTCAACCAGCAAGGATGCTCTTTGGTTTACAGTAAAATGACTGGTTTGCATGACTTTAAGCATCTATTTGGCAGAAAGACAGCACAGGAAAGGATGCTAATCTTGTGTGTCATCAGACCCAAAGCTCCAATTAATTGAATAATTGATCTCGCATTTACTAGATCTGGGGCTTGGTTATTTTAAACCTCTCTTGCCTTCCACTTGAAACCTTGCATCTCGTTGATGCGGGGAGGAGGAATGTGAAAATCTCTTATAGTTCTTTGCCACTTGGTTATCTATATGCTCTTTTGGAGAAGCTAGGCTGGAAGCACCACGGCTTGGGAAATCCAGATTTTAAAGAGGACTATGGGATTGGCCCGGGGAGGCCACCAAAACTCTCGTCCCTGTATAAAGAAATCTGTGATCTACCAAAGCAGTGGCCAGCTTTTCCAGGGGCCCTGGCCAGAGAGGGCGGGAAGGGGCGGGGAGTGTTGGCCACGATTGTGCCCACTCCAGTCCGGGCCGAGGCGTGGGGCAGGAGAGATCGGAGAGTCGGGAGACCTCGCTGTGGCATCCAGCCTCCGCCGGACCTGAGGGTCCGAAGCGGGAAGCCGTGCCCGGAGCCCCGCGAGCCCCCGCGCCCATGGGCCCCGCTGGTCGGGCAGGGAGCGCAGCAGGCTGTGTCCCTGCGGGCTCGTGGGTCCCGGCCGCACCGCGGCGGCAGGAGCAGCGCTAGCGGGGCTCGGGGCGCAGGGCTGGGCGGGCGCGGAGCTGAGGCCCCGGGAACGCGGGGACATGTGGCGGCCCTCGCCCCGCGTGGGGCCGGTGCGGGGAGCTACCGCACCGTGGTGCCCAGGCCTCGAGGCTCCGGGCCTGGCCTGTGGGACACCGGGCAGAGTCTGGGGCTCATTGTGATTGGGTAAGTTCGCCACCCGAGTCGGGTGCAGGGAGTTTTAGATCATGGCTTCTTTTTTTCCTGAGAAGTGCGTGGTTTTTCCCTGGGCCGGCAAAGGCGAAATCCACCCGTTCCGTGCGTTCCTTCCGGCATTCATTCATGAAATTGTGCCGCACTGACATCAGCAGGCCTTCCCAAATGACGTTACTTCTTTGCTTCTCCAAAAAGCAATTAGGGTTGCTTTTGGGCTTCGGGGAACCACCTTTTCGTGTGTTTGTTACAGAATCTAAAATCAGATCCTTGTTGGCTTTAATTAGTGGGGTAGAGTGTTTGCTTAGCATGCCTGAGGCCCTGTGCTCAACACTCAACCCCGCATTAAAAAACAACAACACTGGAAACTTCACTCTTCTGCATTTTAATGTAGAGACTGTACCTATTGTACTCATTTCAAACACTCCTCTCAAACGGTGTTTTGAAGACTGTGAGGATTGTTTAACATTTGAATTTTCACAGTGCAGTTCCACCCAAGTTTGCAAGTTATCAAAAATCAACCTTAAAAAAATAAATAAAAAAACAGAGGAAGTCAAATCTCTGGATGAAGTACTGAAGAGCTAGCTATTCAGCCCTAACTTCGATATATCCACAAGTTAGTTAGTGCATTGTGGTTCCATTCAGTCCACCCCGAGGGAGCCCACCTCTTGGTTTTAAATGTAGACACAGCAAAACTGTTACTATCTCTAAAATGTAAGCTTCAGGAAAGAACTAACATAAAATTATCAAATGTCTATATACTAGATATCATTACAGACATTGCACCTGATGTAGGTTTTAAAATAGTTACAGTATAGCTTATGTCCCGTAAGTTTGCATATTTTTTTCAGGCTGAGTAGACTATAGAGGAGTTGGCAGTTTGCAGGGGAGTAAGCTGTTTAAGCTATGCAAGGAAGGACAGAGCAGCGTTTGGCTAGAGAGAAACATAATAATAGCATAATATAAGAAACAAAGACGCTTTGTGACTGTGTTTGGAATTCACCATGTTAGGACCTTTTGCTCCCTGGAAAGCGCTCACATCAGCTGTCCTGCGGTGAGGTCACCTTCTCCACAACCCTGGAGTCAAGGCTTCTAGGGAGGATGCTGTGTTGTAAGTTTACAGAAGTGGGTGTTGAGCTCAAGTGTCAGCGGCGGGTCCACCATGAAGACGGCATCAGGAAAGACTAACATTAAAGTCATCCATTACACCAAAGTTTTAAAGTTTCTGAATGGCATGTTAGCTCATATCTAAATTACACTCCTTAAGGTTCCGAATACATCTACTTGATGCAATATTGGTTGATCTTGGAAAAGTTGGTTTGTAAGAATTTCTATGATTTACCTGAAAGTTGAATCACAATGTGAGTGATTTTAAAGATGATTTAGAAACAGCTGAACAGGGCCAATAAAAAGTGGCTCATTAGCATAAAAGCTGGACGGCGGGTATGGCTCAGTAGCCGAGCAACTGCCTCATATAGAGAGTCTCTGGGTTCAAGTCCAACAGCACCAGAATAAAGAAAAGTGTAAAACCTTGCACTGTGCTATGCCCTTTTCTCTGTTCCCCTTTAACATCTTTGCTTGAGAATTATTTAACTGTACCTATGAGACATAGGTGGAAAAAATGGAAAATACAATTCTGTTAATCATTGCTGTACAAAAAAAAATCAGCAGAAGGTAGATGTCCTTAACTAACCTCTGCAGACAGTGTTAATTTGTAAGAGAACCCCCTTTGTGATAAAGGACTATAAGTATGTAGGGAAAGACAGGGTGTTTTCCATGTATACTAAAAATACAAATGTAAAAAGTTAGGTACCATTTTATTTAGAAGCAAAGCCGACTTTTATTTTGAAAGCACACTGAGTGGTGTCTTTCTCTCAAACACTGAAAGTTGGAGTCTTCGCCCTCCATCTTGAGGCAATATGTGTTTTATTTGTATGGAAATTCATGATTCCTGCTGATAAACAAAAGTGGCTCACTGCTACACATGCAGAAGATGTTTTGATGAGGAGGAAGCAAATGCTCCGGGAGGTTCATTGAGAAGGCCTCTTAATGATTAACACAAACTGTACCAGGTTGGTTTAATAGTTTACCTAGACTTTAAATGTTCTAATTTTCCAATCAACTTTAACATTTCAGAACCCTTTAAAATGCAGATTACATACCAGACAACCCAGCTCGTGCTCCACTTGCCAAGGCCTAGGCATTGGAAAAAGAGCTACGTCAGAGTAGGGCCAACTATTCCAGCAACTTCATGCTTTCTGACTTCGCCACAAACAGTTGTTAGCTATGTTTTCAGATTACTTAAATATTTATGTAGGTTATTGGCAACCTCGATTCTAAGAAAAAATTAAAATAAGGAGTTCCTAGGCCTCAGCGGCAAGGGGAGAGGGGTGACTCTGGACAGCAGGGGCCTTGTAAGTCAACGAAGGGCACATGTGATCATGTTGGAGCCTGGTCCGACTTCCTTGGCTTCCTTTCTTTCTAGAAGGGGGCTCTCGGAAGGACCCAGGAAGCACAGCTCCACAAAGAGCAAAGATCCTCTACCCGCAAATTTCACCAGAAACGTTCAGAAAGCCATTGACAAATATGCCAGGTAAGAAGTGATCATTTTAAACGCTGCTGGTGTCCCAGGCAAAAACGTGCATAATAAATATGGGGGAGGGCTTTGACAACACAGATACATTACCAAGTGATTGTTAAAACCATGTTGCTGTGAACTTGGCAAATACATTTACGAGAACAAAGAGAAGTCAAGCCCATGCAGAATGTCCACTCTTCCCAGCTCACATGCCTTCATCTGTGTTCCTTCCTGCAGTGAGTCCCCCTCATCCTCTTCATCCAGTGGGAGCCGCACGCCCACGGAGGCCCACAATTCATGGCCTGGCTCTTCCACACAGAGTTCCACCACTGGATTGTCCACAGAGAGGAGCTCAGTTTCTTCTTGGAGAGATGATGTATGTCTTTTTATAATTTCAATAACCTGTGGGTATGGTTTATGGGGAATGACCTTCTAGTAATTTATTTATTTGTGTGTGTGTCGGGGTGGTTCGGTGGATATACACGCAACTGTGATGCCCATTCAGAGGTCAGAGGTCAACTTTGAATATCTTCCTCTATCACTCCCTGCATTTTTTTCCCCCTTAGACAGGGTCTCTCACCAAATCTGGAATTAGCCCAGGGTCACCCTCTCTTTACCCTGCCCCTGGCCTGAAATTACAGGTACAGGCTCCCACACCCAGCTTTCACTTGCATGCTAAGAATCCAAACCAGGCCCCCACTTTACACAGTGAGCTACCTCCCCAGCCCTAAGAATTCCTTTTCTATGTTCAAAAAGAATCTGTTTACATTTATCTAATCAGCATTAAGTATATCATACATATTATATATATATTAGTGTGTGTGCATTTATACTGTTATATGTGAAAGTATAAAAATGTCAAAATAGAAAAAAAGTAAAGTTTCTGATTAACTCATAGTCTATTATCTTAGCTGTTATTTTGTTTTTCCCATGCTACAACCCTGCCTGCCATTGTACTTTAGTTTAAACAGTATCCTGTGGCTAGAAACTTGAGATAAAACCTTGACAGCTAACACAAGTAAGAGAAGGTTTGGGAAAGCAAAAACTATGAAATATCTCCATGGTTAGAGGACCCTGATGCCCCACATGTACCTTCCACCAAGCCAGATATTTCACTTTTGCCTTCTAACCTGGAACAAGCCATCAACTTTAACCCTACTTTGGATATTTTGTGACTGTGGGATTCTCAGATAGGTGAGTTATTTAGCAACATTTCTGGTTTTGCTAAGATTTGCAGAATCCTTAGTCTGCTTTGTCCTTCCCCCAACCCACCCCCCGGGTTGGCTATGTAAAGATGTGTATCTGTATCTATGAAGACTCTTAAATGAGTCTCATAACTGATCTTGCAAACTTCATCTTTATTAAACTGTTAATGAATGAGAAGCTTAATATAGGATGGCATTGATCAGAAGGTAAACACTGGTACTCTGGTCTATCTGGCTACAGAGTTCACAGTTTTACCTTGTTTTACTCCTTCTTATTCAGTGTTCTTCAATTTATAAATGTTGATTATGAAGCCCATGTTCTATGACTTTTAGTGTGGTATTGAAGTGATGAGATCAAATCCTTCAAGGGTAATGTGGCCACAAACTAATGGGGTATTTGAATATATACTTCTGTTTCAGGAATTTGACAAAGTCAATGCTCAGAAAGTTCAGCAGCTCTTTTGGGAGGTCGAGGAAATGCTATTTGAAGGGAAAGTGAGCCCCCAGACCCAGAATCTTCTGGCCGAATGCAGTGAGTGGGCAAGGAGATCCCTCCATCTCAGGTATGGAAATGGCCACAAAGAGCTGCTGGGATGGGATTTTGATCGACACACAATTGATTTCCGTTTATTCAACCAACATAGTGTGACTGAGTGCATTTACCCAGTCAGAGTATTTTTCTGGAACACAGTCCTTTCTTGACAAGTCACACCCTTTATAACAGGTCCCAAGGAAACCTTGACAATGGCAGGGTCACACACCTTTAATTTGTGAGAATCAAATCCGGGTCATTCTCAGAAAGATGTCATATCCATGGCAGATGTAAGAATCCGAGGAGTGACCCTTTATCTTCACATTCACTCTGTGTGAGTGGCAGGCATCTGTCATCACCGAGCCCATGAGTGCAGGGGAGGGGAGGTGGGTGGTAATGGTGCTCCAGAGACCGGGTGTTCATTTGGTGAGAAACAGGCTCAACGGTCCTATTCTCGCTCTCTCTATTTTCTTTATATCAGGGGGACATTTGTTATAATTTTATGAACAAGATGGAAAAATGTAGATTTGTTGAAACAGAAGCATTGCTTTCTTTAACCAGCCTTGCCACTTAGGAGGAAATCCGTTTTAGTGTTCTCAAGCTCTGAGCTGAGGAGAATAAATTAGAATCCTAACATGACTTTTCTGGTTAGCTTGTCAAGGGAATTAAAAAAAATTGTCTTAGCTAGGAGTGGTGATGCATGCCTATAATCCTGGTGTTTAGGAGGCTGACAGGGGGGTTTTGAGTTGAAAGCCAGCCAGGGATACATATAAGCCATGCATATATGTTTATGTCTTTTTATCCAGTGGGTCTATTCAAATTACCACCTATAGCAAGTTTCTCTGTGCCCTTCTTTGCCCTAGATGCTCAGGTCAGACACACACTCCCGTGAGGTAAGTATGATTCTGATTTGCACCTGACCAACCAATAAATGAAATAAGCGGCGAAGGAGCTGGACACCTCTGCTCACAGTCTCTGTCCAGACTCTGAGAGAGCCATTCTGTCCTCTCCAAGCCTGAGTTTTTTCTCCATGGTGACTCTCTTGACCCAGTGCACCCTACACCACATCCCGTGTGTCTTTCAGAATCAGCATTGGATCCTGTTTAAAATTATGAAAGATTTTTCCTTTGTCTGAGAAAAGAAAATCCTCAGCTTCTTAGCTTTTCTTCCCTTGCAGGCTGTTAGGAAGACAACTCATTCCACCCAGTGATGAAGGTTTTCGACACTTCCAGGGGAGCCTGCCTAGTTCTGCTACCCATGAACCCTTGCCTCCTGTTTCTGACCACATCAGCAATGTCAGAGAGTAAGTGTGTAAATGTAAGAGTAAATATAAGTAAGCTATCATATTTGTAGCCAGCGTGATAGTGCACACATGTGATCTGAGAACTTGAGTGGTACAAGCAGAAGGATCAGGGAATTTTCAGCTATTTTGCAAACTTGAGGCAAACCTGGGGCAAGCCTGGGCTACATGAGACTTTGTCTCAAAAAACTTAATCCCAAAATATTTGTTAACTTTATTGTAGTTCTCCTTCCCATGTTTAACTCATCCATGAGTCTTGTCTTCAACTAATTTGCATGCAGATCCGGAATGGTTGGGCACAATGTTTTTCATGAGATGCTTCTGATCCTAGATCGATGCTTGCCTTTAGACATGTTTGTGTGTGCATACATGCAAAGCATACATGGAATAAACATATAAACACAGGGGAAGTTAATGTTTGTTTCAAAGACCCTGAAAGGTAACCTCATACACAATCAAATCCCTCGTTGTGACGGGTCCTAAGCTTCAAGGCACCAGTGGAAGAATAAAATTGCATCCTGTTGTCTTTCGGTCACTACCATATTCTGATGACTCCTTTTGATGCCACTGATGTACACGGGAGGCTGTGCTGTCACATCCCTTTATAACTGCAAAGAGATGTAGCTACATATACTGGTTTAGGATCTTAAGAAGCCTTTAAATGTTTTTATGATCTCTGGGGTTAAAAGTCTTAGAAGAAGTCTGGGTATGGTGGTAGGTACCTGTAATTCCAGTGCTAGGGAGGTGGAGACAGGCGATTTCTTGGTGCCCATTGGTCAGGCAGCCTATCCTTCTAGGCAAGCTCCAGGCTAGTGAGAGAACCCATATCAACATACATGGTGGATCTATCTTGAACGAAGACCCCAGATTGTCCTCTGGCTTCCACATTCAAACACACATATGCACACACACACACACACACACACACACACACACACACACACAGACACACACACATCTATTTGCATAGACATGGAAACACATGCACACACAGATTCAGAAAATGGTTTTGTCAAATGTACTATTTGGTGATGTTTCAGGGATTGTGTACCTTGAAGATAACTTACAAGTCTATCACTGTCGTGCAAGTGTTATGTCCTTTTGTTCTACAAACTCTCATGTGCAATGTTTTTGCTCCTAGGTTGTGCATCTCTGGCTCTCAGATCGTCCCGGAGATACTCTCAGCCTCTACCCTGACAGATCCTGATGGCACAGAGCTGACTGACCCCACGTCATGCTCATCCCTGAAAGAAGAGGTGTACCACATGGATGGAAACATCGAAGAATATTTTGCTTTTGACAGAAAACAGGAGTAAATTGAATTTTATTTGGCACACTTCATAGAGTAATATCAATAGTATCAATTCACCATATGCTTTTAATATTTTGTGCATTTGTTACTTATGAAAGATTCCTAATCTTTTGAAAGACATATATCCAAAGGTTTTAGATCCTGGCAGGGCATGGAAATGCTAGAGCAGGGCATTACTTTCTTCTTGACACTGTGGTAGATGGAAAGCCAGGGTTTTGCCATGCATGCTAGTGGCAGTGGCAGTGGGCAAGACATTGGAGCCTCATGCCTTGGGACTCAGGATCTTTACACTTAGCCTGCTGGGGGATAGAGAGGAAGCTCCGGTATTGATACGACATAAATATTTTCTTTTAAACAACAGTGACAGAGCATGAAAATTTGCCTCATGATTGAAAGGCAATACATTAAAAAGTAACTGGGTATTGAAGGAAGTCCTAGCAAATAAAAGAAGTCTCAGTGAGGATCCTTGCTGACCACCATGGCTTTACAATAGAAACTGATAGAAAAGCCAGAAAATTCATCAAGAGAGAAATTAGATAGATACTCCCGAATTGTCAGTCCATCTCAAGACAAATGGAGATGGGAACACAGCACAGCAAAATTGATGGCCCCCAAGAACAGCAGCTCCAAAAGAGGATGTTGTAACACTAAATGCCTATGTTTAGAAATCAGGGGCCTGAACTGGTGAGAGGGATCATTGGGTAAAAGAGTTCGCTGTGCAGATCTAATGAACTGATTTGATCCCTGGATCCTGTAGTGGAAGGAGAGAGCCTACCCCTGTTAAGCTGCCTTCTGGCTTCCACAGAGATGCCATGGGACACATGCCGTGGCACACATGCCCACACAATGCACTTTATAGGATCAGACAGTAAGAAGACATAGCAATAAAGAGAGACCTTCAGTAAGCTAATTTTACACATGAAAATTAGAAGAAACCAAGACTCCAGATAGTTAAGGAAATAACAAAGATCAGAGTAGAAATAAAAAAAAATCAACTCAAGAGAAAAAGAATAAAATATAAGTGAATTTGTCATTTTACTTCTCTGTTTTGTTTTCCCCAGTTCTATTTACTTTTAATTGAAAAATTAAAATTGTATATTTTAAAAATAATAATGGGATGTTAACAAGAAACATGTCATACAGGATAGATGGTGATAGATATAAAGAAATAGGTAGATAGGTAGATAGGCAGACAGATGGATAGATAGGTAGGTAGGTAGATAATACATAGATAGATAAACAGATAGATAATAGAGAGATAGATAGCTCATAGGTAGATAGATAATAAATAGATAGATAATAGGTAGATAGATGATTGATAGATAGATTTAAAAAAATGTAGATAATTATTTCATCCTTAACCATGGCTATTCTAGTAATTAGAGTGGGTTTCATCCTTAGTGGAGATGAGCATCTGGAACAAAACCCAGCACTCCGTGACAGGAAGTGGCATCGACACGGGCTTCCTCCCATCTCCCCTCATGACTGTATCAGAGATGCTGTGGCAGCAGAAGTGTTTGATCATGTTTGGACCAATGTGGTAGACATACTGGAAGATCTCATTAGGAAAACCTGGGAATCAGCACTTACAGGTACTTATCTACAGAGTTTGGCCTCCTGGACCATCCCACCACAGCTCTCTCCCCACCTCATGTTTGGGCTGGACCCAAAACATGACTGAAACAAGAAGTGACCATTCTGCCTTCTACACAGGCAATCTCTGAGCACAAAAAAGGGACATCGTTGTTCTGGAGAATCTTCTTTGTCCCACTATGTAACCTGTTTTTCTAGCACTGATACAGTCATCACAGTCGCCGGTTGTCCACTGGAGTCTTTGCCCTCTGCCGCAGGGTTGTTTAATCAATCAATGTCTATAGCGTAAACCCGTGGTTACTCAGGACATACATTCCTTGTTGATTTTTCTGTTGACACAGGCAAAAGAAAGCATCAAGGAAAACTGAAAGCAGTGGAAAATAGAACTCCGCATGTGCTCGTGTCTCGTCTCGGCACTGATGTTTCCAGTGTCCCCCTGTCCCGAAGCTCTGAAACTCTCCACACGTCCTTGGCCTCCCACTTTAATCCACCCCAGGTACTGACAGCCTGTCTCTCTGCTCCTTCATTTTCCTGCCTTCTGCATCTGTGTGTGAAGAGCGCCATTTTCTTCACTGCTCTCTCTAATGAACCTCACCCCTGCCTGTGTTTGAGGACACTGGAGAGCTCACATGGCTATGTTTGAGGGTGCCTTAAACAGGAAAAAAAATCACTTGAGATAGCAAAGGTTGCCCCAAAAGGGTAGTAAATAGCTTTTTTGTAAAGTACTTGGGTATTTGTTAACGAGATTAAAATGTAATATGGTTGTTTCATGCTGTCTAAGCGAACCACAACATATTTTAGTGAACACCCAAGCTTTGTTTTGAGATGTGGAACTATTTCTACATTTTAGGAGAGCAAACAAATCAAAAAGAAAATATTTTTCTCTAAATATTTAGCCGTTACAAGTGATCCCCATCACTTATACTAAAGTGACAAACATATTAATGACTATTCACAGGGCTCATGAACCCTCATTGTTTATGTTGCATGTACCCCATTATTTATATTTATACTATTTATAGTACATGTACCCTATTAGATGTTCTGAGGAAGATAAATGGTTGAATGAAACTAGTCACTAACCCATTGAGGCAAAACTATAACCCAGGGTCAGATACCAAACATTCTGTGAGGGATGGGGAAGGAAAGAAGAAAGCGAGGAAGGGAAGGAGGGAGGAAATTAAAGACTTGAGGAGAGAATTGTGTGTCTTGATTAGAGATGGAGGATTGAGTTTTTTGTAGGTGACACCTGAGCAGGAATGTGAAGAGATGGGTGGGATTTGGGTTAGGCCAGTTCAGACCTGGTAGAGTTGTATGTCAGTGAAAACCCATGTACCCGAGACCAGCATTTGGACTGAGAGCTTAAATAACAGAACTGGAAACCATGGGGCACTGGAGCAAACTCAGGGGGGTTGGAGTTAGGAGACATGTGCGAGGTCTTGTTTCGGACATTAGCTCCTCTACACATCAGTCTCTATATGTGTTGAGGATAAGGCTATATGGTCTAAGAATTGTTCTCAGGCTCACATGCTAGGAATATGAGAGAGCTCACAGCACAGACCCTGGACACAAGCCCTAAATGCAGTTCTCCATAGTTTCATCTTTATTTAGAGATGGAGTAGCAGGTGAGGCTAGAGAAGATTGATTTGTTCATGGGATTTCTTCAGGGCACCAGGAAGTCTGAACATGGTGCTTGACTCAGCCCTTCTGTGTTGGGGAGCAGAGTAAAAGGATCCTTTGTAGTTTTTGTGCATGAGTTACACACCCTTACCCCTCCCCTGCCATACACACATACTCATATACAAGAAAAAGCGGCACAGTTGCTAGTAAAGTGACCAAGGGCTTGTGCTTTATATTAGGGTGCAAATTTGGAGCCTGACATAACGTGAGACCCTTTCTTGCCAAACCTCATTGTCATCTGTGCAGTTGGAAGATCTAAGAATTAACGAAGTTAAGCCATTTACTAGTCTATCAAATAGACACTTGGTATTGGATTCTGTTATAATCACATACTATTTCTTTATTCCACCTGATTAAATTGCTTTAAGTCATAAGTTTTATGGGGTTCAGAAAAAAATTCATGTCTTACAAAGTCGTGTGAGCCTAAATGATGAGTAAGATTTGTTAAACTGAGAAAGAAAGAATAAAACAAAAACAAACCAAAGCAATAGCAACAACCAAAATAAATAAATAAATAAATAAATAAAGAGCAGAAACACGCATCTGGCTTGGAGTACATAAACTGAAAACCTTCTAAGATTGAACAGAAATAGGTCTGATTGGATTTTGTAGTTCGGGATGAAACTGTGTCTGCTTGTCTGGCTTTGCTGTCTAGCAAGCATAAGGCCTTTACGATAACCCTTCTTCGCCTTTCCTGTCTGGAAATAACTTTTGAAGTTGCTACTTGCTTGCTATTGCTTTTGGTCTCTGATAAATTCAATATGATATTCCTTGCTTTGTTCATATGAATATGAATTCTATAAAGATGGCATCTAGAGTTATATTTATTTATAAAATGCTACAACTGTTACGTTTTCCCTCTCACTAGCTAATCGATGCCATTTGCAATCTGCTGATTTCCAACAGGCATCCATTGACAAAATGGCTTGGGTATTGATTAATGCTGCTATTCTGTTTCTAGTTTGCTCAGCCCCATCGCTTTTCGAGCAACTTCTATAGTGACTTGAGTGGTGTAATGACGATTCAAGCCAAACCGCTTCAGCAGAGACCCACCTATTTTGCAGATAAAACACAGTAAGTTCTAAGAATTACCGAGCATGCAAGGGCAGAAACAGATTATTATAGTGTCAGCCACAAAATAATCTCTGTTGTGTATTAGTTTAGAAGAGACGAGGAAAGGGGATCGTAGCTGTGAATTCTTCATCTCTCAGGCTCCACTGTCGGATTACCAATTTTGCCCCTCCTGCTCTTTCTTCATTGACATAACAATAGAAATGTTCATTCCTCCAACATATTCTGTGTTCTGTTGCTGTGTGTTTCCAGTCTTCGGGAAACTAAGGTATAAGTCCTTAACTGGATTCTTCTTCCCCAGGAATGAGCAGGACGACAAACCGTCTGGTGGAGGGATCGGTACATCTTCACGTCACCGACTGGGCCGCATCCCAGACTCTCGGGGCCTGCAGACTTCTGCCAAGAGAACACCAGTTCACAGGAGACTACCTTCAATTGCGTCAGACCCACAGAGACTGAGAACCCCGACCGTCTATAGTGATGAAATTCTGAGAGGAACTAAACTGTGAGTCTTATTTCTTTCCTGGTAGACTGATGGCCACAAGGGCTAGGGGTGCTTGTCAGTCAGTGTAGATGAACTGGTCAATCTGGTGAAAGAGTCCTCCATCCAATTTTACACCAGGTGTTTCTGAAAGAGTTCATTTGCTTGATTTTGTTCTACCTGTGTGGGTAGCTGTCTACTAGAGTAAAAGCCCATGCAAATGCCAGAAGCTCAGGCAACCAGGAAAATTAAACTGAGGGTGGTAGAGCTTGGATTAATTTAGAGATTTTGTAAAATTGATAATTAATGCTTCAAATTACAAAGTGCTTTTTCCTCCCATATTAATTTTTTATTGTTTTTGTTAAGCTATATATTTTTCTCTGCTCCCCTCCCTTCCACTTCCTTCTTCCCTTTTCCATAATCCCCACGCTTCCAATTTACTCAGGAGATCTTGTCTTTTTCTACTTCCCTTGAAGATTAGATTCATGTATGTCTTTCTGAGGGTCCTCATTCTTGTCTAGGTTCTCTGGGGTTGTGAACTGTAGGCTGATTTTTCTTTGCTTTATGTCTAAAAGCCACTTATGAGTGAAGACATATTTTATTTGTCTTTCTGGATCTAGGTTACCTCACTCAATATGATGTTTTCTAGATCCATCCATTGTGTAAATGTGCCACATCTTCTTTATCAATTCTTCAGTCGAGAGGCATTTAGGTTGTTTCCAGGTTCCAAATAATACTGTGAACATAGTTGAGCACATGTCTTTGTGGTATAATTGAGCATCCTTTAAGTATATACTCAAAAGTGGTAATCCTGGGTCTTGAGGTAGATTGTTTCATAATTTTCTGAGAAATCACCATACTGAGTTCCAAAGCAACTGTACCAGTTTGCACTCCCACCAGCAAGGCAGAAGTGTTCTCTTTACCCCACATCTTCTCCATGTAAACTGTCATCAGTGGTTTTGATCTTGACTATTCTTACAGGTGTAAGATGTAATCTCAGAGTTGTTTTGATTTGCATTTCTCTGATGAATAAGGATGTTGAGCATTTCCTTAAGTGTCTTTCAGCCATTTTAGATTCATCTGTTGGGAGTTCTCTGTTTAGGTCTATACCCCATTTTTATTGGGTTATTTGTTCTTTGAATGACCAATTTCTTGAGCTCTTTATATATTTTTGAGGATCAGCCCTCTGTCTGATGTGGGGTTGGTAAAGATCTTTTCCCATTCTGTAGACTGTCATTTTGTCTTGTTGACTGTGTCCTTTGCTTTACAGAAGCTTCCCAGTTTCAGGAGGTCCCATTTATTAATTGGTTCTCTTAGTGTCTGTGCTACTGGGGTTATATTTAGGAAGTGATCTCCTGTACCAATGCGTTCAAGTGTAATTCCCACTTTCTCTTTTTATGGAAAGGTTTAGGTAAAATGATACGTGGTCATGCACTGGTCAGTTATAGACCAAGCATATGGCAGTGGTCACTTACGATTGCATAGACTCCTGGCATCATAACTGCTTGTGTACGTCCACTGTGTGATGTTTGCACAATGACAGGCTGGCCTGAGGATGCCTTGCTCAAAGTACGCCCATCAGTCAGCTGCTCCTGGGTTATATAAAATGTTTAAAAATTAAAAAAATAATAAATAACCACTGGAGACATGTCTCAGTGGTTCAGAGCACTAGCTTCTCTTTCAGAGGACACAGGTTCGATTGCCAGCACCTACATGGTGACTTATTTACAGCTTAGCCACTATGACTCCAGTCCCACGTAATCTGACTCCATGTTCTGACCTCCAAGCGCACTGCATGCATGTGATACACTGACATACAAGCAGACAAAACACCCATACTTGTAAAATAAAAAAAAATCTTTTTAAAAAAGTTAAAAGCAGCATTTTTTGCTTTTTTAGAACAAAAAGCTTTCACTTAGAAGTAACATTTGAGGCAAATGGGCAAGCTCTGAGTTTCTTCCTTCTTTACAGAATTCCAAGGAGCTTCTTGATGACTGCTTACTTGTCAGGAAATATCTTACCAATAACAGTTGTTAGTCTATTATTATTGCTTTTAATCAAAGTCCAGGTAAACTGCCATTATTCTGTACTACAAACTTCCATCGATGTCCAGATCAAAGACGAGGAAACAGGCCGAAAGAAGTTGGAACCATCTTTCTTGCCAAAGATCAAGGTGCTCCGAGGCACAGCTGGGTGCCCCCCATCAATCAGTTGCTGAACTTTTCAGGAAGCATCCACGGCATCTTTCTTTCTTAGTTACTTTTCTGTTGCTGTGAAGTTGTAGTGCGTCGCGTCGGCCAGCAGAAGAGACGACTACAACAGGATTCTTCTCAGAATGCACTTTATTGGGACACACTTTATGAATGAGAGAGGCTAAAGGAACACGATCCCCAGCGCGGCTCGCTTATAAGCAGTGCCGAACAAAGCCCTGATGTGTCATCGCCCGATAGGCTCAAGTCGGTATAGCGCGATCGTACAACGACCGGATTGGTCAAGTCATACGATGCCTGTCATAGGAAAGCACATGCGCAGGAGTTGTGTTTACTAAGTCAGCAAATGGTGCTTCGGCTTTTAAGCCAGCGTACTCGTAACATGGAGGCGCCGTGGCGCCCAATATGAAGTGATGCCATAACCCAGGCTATTCATAAAAGAAAGCCCTTATTAGGGCTCATGGCTCCAGAGGGTTAGGGACCATAATCATTACGGCAGGAAGAATGGCAGCAGCCCGGCATGGAGCTGGAGCAGTAGCAGGGAGCTGACATGTGATCCATAAGTGCAGCAGGAGACAGAGAGGTTGATGGAGCTAACTAGGAATGCCATGGCCTTTGGAAACCTCAGAGCTCGCCCCTAGTGACACACCTCCTCCAGCAAGGCCACACCTCCTAATCCTCTCCAAGCAATTCCACCAACTGGGGACCAAGTATTCACAAATGTGAGCCTGTGGGCATTTTCGTTTAAACCACCACCACAAGCACCGCTTTCAGCTTCTCAGTGTTGGCTTTAGGCAATTTGGGTCTGCTGGCTGTGTTGATTCATTTGAGTTCCACCTCCTTTCTCAGAATGGTCACCTCCTATGCTTTCTCTATTCCATGCCGATGTCAGTAGCACACTGTCAGCTCCACTCTTCCTCCAGTCTGAGATCTGCCCTCCGACTTTCACCCAAACCCCCCTCTCTTTCTTTCATTGTATGTTCTCTCTCCTTTGACCTCTCTCTCGATATGGGTGCTTCTAGTAATATTCTTTCTGTTGTCGCCAATGAGCCCTTTCAAATTATTAATTTCCCTTCATTATTCCCTCTATGGAATGTAAATGCCACAAATAAGTTGAATATGTACATGTATAGCTGTGTTCTGTGTGTAAGCGTCCGGGTTTTGCCCACTTTGGGGAGACATCTCCCTTTGATTACATGTGATTATTTACCTCTCTCTTCCCTCATTGTGTTTTGGAACCTCTTTATTTTCATCCATAAGCATCCAGGCTTGCATCATCCTTCTGCCAATACTTTGTATCTATCTGCGCTTTCTATTTCTTTTCTTATCATTGTTATTTTGGGAATAGAATCCAGGGGCTCATTCAAGATCCCTACCACTAATCTATATCCTGAGCCCTGGTCTTCCCAATTTATTGAACTGCTACCCACCCACACTTCGGAAAAGTACCAAACATTGTTGAATATAGCAGCAACATCAAAAATATGAGTAGAGAGACTGGAGAGATGGGTCAGCAGTTAAGAGTGCTTGCTGCTCTCCCAGAAGACTGGAGATCGGTTTCCAGCACCCAAGTTGGGCAGCTCACACTCTCCTGTATCACAAGCTACAGGAGATCTGACACCCTCATCTGATCCCTCTCACACACATTTGGCAGACACACAAACATAAATAAAAATAAATCTTTATAAAAGCATACAAAACAAGGATCACTTGAATCAAAGCTATTGGCAAATTTCCTATCAATTTTATGTAGGCTCTTACTTTTTCCTCTCTATTCTTTTTCCTCTACACTACAATTATCCATCATATAAATCATTACTTTATCAATATATTTTTATCCAACTTTATAATATTTGTATTTCCCACACCACAAATTTTTGAAAGAGTGATTTTAATAACCAAAAATTAATCATATGGCTATATGGTTATTCAATAAGCATTTGCTATTAGTGAAATTTCCCATTTGTTGTATATATTATCACTGTGAGGTACAGCGAACATATTTTGTATCACTTTTAGTAAGAACATCTTTAAATTGTTTCCTGGTGGAACTGCCTAGAAACCAAACTATCAGGTCAAAGATTGTAAATACTTATAATATTCATATTTTGCCGGGATGCTTCTTAGAATGGCTGTGTCTGTTTATAGTTCCACTGACTGGATAGTCACCTGCTTATAGCTCCACCTCTCTCTCTGTAGCCTCAACTTGTCAAAAATTTACTATAACCTTCATAATTTTATTATTAGTGAATAAACTAATTCAAGTTGTTTCTAAAATATATTTTTATAGAGGAAAGAATGGCAGAATTTTGAATACTGACGTCTGATAGGGTTACTCTCCTGCCATTACTGTTTTAATTAGGATTTTTTTTTCTCAAACTACAAAAAATAAACTTTGCAGCCAGTATGTGAAATTCAAAAGTATCTCTTTAACATCACAGAATCAAATCAATGAAAAATACAGAAAATGGGTCTTGGTTCTTCCTGGTGGCTGTCGTTCTCCCGACAAATAACGTTTGCTCACCATTTCCACGTCGCCTTTTAGCGTCTTCACCAAGCTTAACAGTTGTCCTCACTTAAGCTCTGTGCTTTTATAATTAATTGTATTCTTCACTGATTGTTCCAGTCCACAAGTCTCATTAATAGATTACTATTCAGGATTGATATTAATTAATAGACTAATATCCAGGATCTATACTGCAGCACCTTATTATATATTGGATCATATTGTAGGGTTGCGTGGCTCTCACTTGCATTTGTCATTAACTTGTCAGATCCTCTGGGAGGATCTCTCCTGAACACGGAGAGTCTGCACACTTCCTAGCATGGCGGTGCACTCAATAGATGCAGCCTGATATGCATTACTGAACACGGTCAATGTGAGTGGTGTTGCTTGCCCTGGCTTCGTATTTGTCTTCCTGAAATGCAGCTTGCAGTCATGAGCACTGTTATCGGAAGCAGCTGCAATCATTAGAGCTGATTGTTGCCTTCTCTACTGCCTCCAGTGTTCACTTGTATGCTGCTGTGTTTACAGGCAAACTGGCTTTGATCACCTGCCCTCCTCAGCAGTTCCAACCTCCAGGAACCGGTTACCCCCAATAGGCTCTGAGGCTGGGGAGCAGAACACAGGAGCTTCCGGATCCCGCCCTGTTTCTGTAAGATTAATTCTACTATAATTGCAGCTATTTAGATAGTCTGTGGGAAAACAATCTTGGCACTCAGGGAAGTCAGTCCCACGGAAGAGTGATCTAGTTAGCTGTGTTTAACATCCCTTCATAATCTGCTTCTAGAAACTGAATAGCTTGTGAGAGTCTAGAAAGAGTGAGAAGATTGATAAATTATTTTATGAATGAAGCCTCAGCTTGAACAAAATTAGAAAGTCCAGGTGTCAACAAAAGACCTGAAAACTCTGACTGGTATAGTGAAGACAAGAGCACAAAGGGCAGGAGGCAGGCAGCTCTGCACTTCAGTGTGGCCACGTAGTTCCTGAGATTTGACACAAGTTATTTCAATGGCCCCAAATGTCAGTTCTCACTTCTCTAAGGGAGTAATAGACATTCATGTATCAAGGAGTCCTTACAAGCATTAGATGCGTTCATAAACTTTAAATGCCTTGCACAAAGTAAGAGCTCAGCAAATTGTAACCAGTGTCCTTTAGATATGATCCCGTTTTTATAGCTAACCTTTTTCACATGTGTGCAGGGCAGAGGCCAATAGCCCAAGGCCATCTCTGCCACGCAATGATAGGGCTGGGGAAGAAGTGCTGCTGGCAGTGTGTATAGCCAGGCCTCTCCCAGGCTTCCAGAGGCCCCCACTCTACTCTAATGTAAGCAACCTGTATCTGCAGGACACACAAGGGTCCCAGTTGTAGCACTGGGACCCATTCCCAGAAAGCAAGAGCTATGCAGCTAGACTGTTTAATCCTAGGATAAAGTCATCAATGCAGGCAGGTGTCACATAAACAAGTCTATGTTTAAAAATGCACCGTTATGTTTCTAGCACAACTTAACATGTACAGTTTTATGTGGTTAAGGTCTCAGGACCCCATTTGCATCCTATTACACTGCAGCTTTATTGAATTTAGCGATATGAATACATACTCCACAGACAGACTCATGTTTAGATGTTTCCACAGCAGACCTCACACTTAGCAATGTGCAAGTCAAAAGGTTCGAATAAGCAGGTGATTGAATACATGAACGAATAATCGAGACACTTGTAGGTTTCTTTTGGTCATTATAAGGATGGTGTTTGGGTTTGTTCTTTTAAAGAACATATTATCTTCCATTCAGTACAGGGGAAGGCATCCACAAAACCGTGTGTTCAGTGCAATGCCTGAGAGCGTAGAACGGTCACCCCTTCGAGAAAGAACCATTGTCCTGGAACAGCTTTCAAGACCCAGTACCACACACACATTCCGGGTAGGTTCTGTGTTGTCTCTGATTTCAACTTTAAATAAAAACTGAAAATAGTACAACTCACCCCATTTTTCTTTTTCTCCTAACAGTCAGACACACCAAGAAAAGGCTCCCTGACTCCCATGGAATTTGTTGCTCACACTTGGACAGGTCAGAGTATTTTGACAGGTTAGCATCTTTCACACGTAAAAACAATGGTTTACGCTGGGTGTGGTGACATATTTCTGCCAACTCAGTGATCAAGAGGCTGAGGGAGGAGGCTGGAAAGATGGAGGTCACTCTGGGCTATATAGAGAGGGCGTCAAAGAAAAAGAGGGGGAGGAGAGAGAGAGAGGGAGAGAGATAGAGAAAGAGAGAGAGAGAACACAGTGATGCTATTTAAAAATGTCAGAAAATGAAATTGAAGATTATCTACCTCGATGTCCCTGCTTTGACCATGTAGGAAGGACGAGCAGGTGCATGTGGTCCATGGTTGCCCGACCTCAGACACCACACCAAATCATCACCTACCAGCTGCTGAGTGCCAAGTGGCAATGGGACACATGCTCTTAATTAACCAGGACCTCACTCTCCTAGAACAAAGGAAGGACTGCCTTGGGCGGGGTGCAGTCTCTTTCTCCCATGTGCTTTCATTCCTTCTAAATTAAACCCTTATTCTGGATCCTCCCTGCGAATCTAAAGTGACAGTGCTTGAGAAAATTAATAGAAGCTTATTAAACGTTTTGTAGCATAGGGTTTTACATGAAAGTACTTATTCTGGGCCTAGTGTGCTAGTGGCTGAGGAAGTTCTAGGGGGTAGGACCAGTGATGTTTTGATTTTTAAAGTGTTATATCCTATTTCTGTCCATGGAGGAAGCATAGCCTGTGATGCACAGATCTGTAAGCTCAGGCATGTCCCAACCTCTCTGGGTGAGGTCTTCTGTTTTGTATCATGGCATGTGGGTAAAATAATTATTGGAAACTTCACGAAAAGGGAACAATAGTTGCTAAACATGCACTGTTTGCTCGGAATTTGAAACCATTTGTGTTAGGGAAAACTGAAATGTGAAGGAAATTTATTGTTTGAAAAGAAACTTTTAATGTTATAATTCTAAAATTTAATTAGGTTAGTATTGTATAACACATTTAATACTGTTTTATACCAGCCTTCCTTATGTCACAGATTTCAGAATTTTTGTTTTAATTAGGGGACAAACCCAGATTCCCTTATGTATAAGGTAAAAGGGCTATCACTTATCTATACCCTAAAACTTGCTTTTTGAGAAAAAAAGCTATATAGCCCAGGCTAGCCTTGAATTTTTAATAACCTCCTGTCTCATCCTTCCTGAGTACCTTGTGCTCATAGATATGTTAGATCCTTAAACTTTTTGTTGTTCTGTTGTTTAATAGCTTTTTGATGCTTTTTACTCTCCCTGGTAGTATTAATTGACACCACTAGTGATGATAGCACTTAATCACTTAAGGGCAGCCATATTTCATAGTGTGTGTGTGTGTGTGTGTGTGTATGTGTGTGTACGTTTATATGTGTGTGTACATGTGTATGTGTGTGTACGTGTGTATGTATGTGTGTACGTGTGTATGTGTGTATGTATGTGTGTGTACGTATGTATGTGTGTATGTGTATATGTATGTGTGTGTGTATGTATGTGTGTGTGTGTGTGTGTGTGTGTGTGTGTGTGTGTGCATGCTGTCAGTTATTCTCAATCACCCCTCCATTCATTTTTTAAGCCTTGGCTGGAACTCACTGTGTAGACCCGGCTGGTCTCTGACTTGCAGAGATCTATGAACCTCTGCCTCCCAAATTCTGGGATTAAAGGTGTGTACTGCCACACCCAGTTCCATTTTACTTTTTGAGATAGGCCTCTTGCTAAACTTGGAGCTCACAAATTGGCAAGAGTGGCTGACCAGCAAGCCCCAAATGTCCACCTTTCTCTGCTTTCCCAGATCTAGGTTTACAGGCATGTGTCACCATGTTTGGAATTTTCTGTTTGTGATGGGATCCAAACTCAGATCCTAATGTTAGCTTGAGGAGCACTTTAATGACTGAACCATCTCTCCAACCCTACGGTTACTGCTTTTAATGTAACTTGGATGGTGAGGGGGGAAATAGTTCTCCGTGTTTAAGATTAAATAATTATGTATCGAGGACATACTCTGTGCCAGGAATAAAGGCTGGTACCAAGCATCTAGCATAGGTCTGGGGATATGGCTCAGTGACAGAGTGTTTGCTTGGCTTGTGGTATGCGCTGGGTTCCAACACTAGAGGGGAACAAAAAATCAAGGTGAATAAAATGGCTCAGTGGGTTAAAGTGCTTCTTTCTTGGCAAGCCAGATGATTTGAGTGTAACTCCAGGAATCCATGGTGGAAGGAGAGAATCAATTCCCAAGTTGTCCCCTGACCTCTGTAAGTACACTGTGGTACGTGCAAGGACACATACATAACACACACACACACACACACAGTCTCATTATGCAGCCCTGGCTGGCCTGAAACTCACTATGTAGACATGGCTAGCCTTAAATTCATAGAGATCCACCTCTCTCTCTGCCTCCCAAGTGCTAGAGTTAACCATACTTACCAACAACAACAACAACAAAAGTCAACCCAATTTAGTCTAATGGGAAAGACGGAAAAGGCCATGAAAGAGATGAGCAGGATTGCCTCTCTCAATAGTCAGGTGGTAAGAGTCCCAGGACGTTTTCTTGGAGATGGACGTCACCTGGGGCGTGAGAAGAGCATGCAGGCTGACCATGACATTGAGTAGATGGTGCTAGTCCTGGTGGTGAGGAAGACAGGGCTGAAAGGATCTGCTGAGCTCTCTTTGGAGATGACCTCTGCACCTTGTCCAGTAGACATGTCTCCTCGGTTGTTAGGTACAGAGAGGTTGAGATGAAGGGAGAACTGGGCTCTGGGTTGGCTTTAAATATGAACACCTAATCTTTCAAACAGTAAGTCAGCACATTCTCTTATTGATGTTTAGGGTAATTATTATCATTGGCACTTAGAGGTTTTTGGCATTTCCACAGATGTGCCCAAAGGTTCCTCGGGGCCATGTTCCTGTTCTTCTAAGGGCGTCTTTTCTTTTTGTCTGGCAAGCAGGCATGTGACTTGCTCTGTTTCCAGAACAAAGAGCACCAGGAGCTACTGTCTTAGCTTTCTGTTTGATCTGTGGTTGGAATGCAAAATAGAGATGAATGTCTCCAATAATGGGTGCATTTCTTTCATGGCTGGCACCATGGTTCAGAGATACCTTCATTCTCATCATCCTGGCCCTTAGGCAGACTTCTGCAGAAAAAGTTCTTGTAAATCCCTCAGCTTCAAAATTCAACACCCCTTTATGATAAAGGTCTTGGAGAGATTAGGGATACAAGGATCATATCTAAGTATAATAAAAGCAATATATAGCAAGCCGACAGCAAACATCAAATTAAATGGAGAGAAGCTCAAAGCCATTCCACTAAAATCAGGAACAAGACAAGGCT